>JAJJMB010007708.1:5706130-5766581 GCA_023531105.1 Papaver atlanticum
TTCTCGGTTTTCTTCTGGTTTGTTTTGGACGGGATTTGCTTGAGTTTTCACGTGCAAATGGTTTGATAATAACCTGTTTTATTGAAACATGCTTGGTACTTGGGTTTATATTGAAAATAAAGGAAGTTACCATGTAATTCTCGTGAAAACAGGATCGTAGAAAAGCTCTCTGGATTTTGGATTAATTTGAGGGAGTTAAGTTTTAAGAAAGGAAATATAGCTCTGTATACTTGGTATTATCTTGACATAGAAGATCGAAGGAGATGGAAGACGCGTAGAAGTGATAAAAAGGGAAAGTAGAGGAGCAATCTTCGGAACTTGGCCGGAAAGAAATAAACGAACATTTCTTGGATAAATAATCGAACTATGGTCCATATAAAGGCTGATACGAGACCCAAGAAGGGGAATCGAGACTTTGGGGTAGTTTTGATTAGTTGCAGATACGTTTTCATCATCGGAAGAGAAAGAAGAAGAAGGAGGACACAGACGACACCTACACTGTGTCGTTAATTTACTGTCATCTTTTCTCCTGTAATGCGACTGTCATTCTGCGATAGCCATAGGATATAGTTTCTGTAACAGTAGATTGTAACACACAGACAACGGTGCAAACTGTCTTAATTATTTGTTTTCTCTTGCTTTTCACACTTTTGAGCTATGAACACTTATTTTGAGAACGTGAATAACATGAGGAGCTAAACCCATTTTCTGAGGCGACGGAGGAAGCTATATTTCCAACCAATATGTGGTAATATCTATTTAATTAATTTCTGCAATTATTTTTATGATTATTTGCATTGAATCAAAATTGAAATAATGGTTTTTGTTAACTCGTTGTGTTTTCACTTGATGGTGCATGCTTAGCTTAGGGCTCTTGATGTTCCATGCTTGAGATTAACAACCAGTATTTTGAAAATCTACTATTGGCAATATTTAAGAAACAATTGAATGTATGAATTGCATGATAATTATTAATATTGAATCACATAAAAATTAGAAAATAGTGAAATCCTAGTCTTAGTGTTCTCAACAACCTTGGTATCAACTTTAATTTAATTTGCAGTTTTATTAGAATTTTGAGTCTAAAACGAATCTTTACAAGTTCGAGAATCGAATCTATTATTACCACTTCTACAATCACATCAGAAATAGTCTTACCCAACGCAAAAGATGCATTAAAATTTTCTGACACTTTGTGATTACACTCATCAAATGAATCTTCATCTGCTATACGAAGGTTTTCCCAATCAGAATTTTAATTTTGAAGCCGATCTTCTTTTTCACAGTACGGTTTCTAAGATATCCCACGCATCTTTAGACCGAGTGCACGTAGACACATGGTGCTGAAGATCTGGGGTAATTGCATGGATGATTGCATTCAATCTGTAATAATTTTACTTTGCAACAAGAATCTCGATAGCATCATAATCACCGATATCTTTTGGAATAGTTACATCGCCTACTGTAACAACCGGAGGAAAAAAGCCATTAACAACATAAACCCATGATTGAAACTCACGCGCTTGTAGAAAGGCACGTATAACAATTTTCCACCATAAGTAATTCGAGCCATCGAAGACTGGCGGTACGTTTATAGAGATGGCGCTTCTGTCCATAGAGTCAGATCGCTACAAACACAGACTTGTGAGGTCTTAAATGTGTTTGCCTTCTCTGATACTAATTGAAAAAGCGGGGGTCTAACAACCACACCCAATATTTCGCTTAGCAATCTGTATGGACTAACTCCAATATACTTTTAAGAGAATAAACTAGACAGTCAAACTCAATCTTAAGAAAAGTATATCAAAGAGTTATATCTCAATTTCTCAATTCAATCCGCAATCAAACAAATAGGAATTTGCGAACCTGATTGAATATAAGAAATAACTTGGACGGTATCAAAAACCAATATCCAAGTGTCAATCAATTTAATCAACAACCAAAGGTTGGATTCCCAATTGATTGAACTTACGCACAACCTGTGATATTTCAATTATATAGAAAATATAACGCGAAAAAGAAATAACACAGACACAAAAAGTTTTGTTAACGAGGAAACCACAACTGCAGAAAACCCCCGGGACCTAGTCCAGATTTGAACACCACGCTGTATTAAGCCGCTACAGACACTAACCTACTCCAAGTTAACTTCGGACTGGAATATAGTTGAGCCCTAACCAATCTCACACTAATCAAGGTACAGTTGCGTTCCTTTCGCCTCTAGAACCACGCCGGATTCTGCGCACTTGATTCCCTTAGCTTATCTTATCCACAACTAAGAGTTGCTACGACCTAAAGTCGAAGACTTGATAAACCAATCTGTCTCACACAAAAAAGTCTATTGAATAGATAAATCTGTCTCCCACATAAATACCTATGAGTTTTGTTCCGTCTTTTGATAAATCAAGGTGAACATGAACCAATTGATATACCGGACTTATATTCCCGAAGAACAGCCTATAAATATCAATCACCTCACAATAATCTTAATCGTATGGTAGCGAAACAAGATATTGTGGAATCACAAACGATGAGACGAAGATGTTTGTGACTACTCTTTATCTTGCCTATCGAAGATTAAATCTCGAGAAAATCTTAGAGAAGATAGTACTCAATACGATAGAAAACAAAAAGATCAGAACACGCAACTACGGAGAAAATAGTTGGGTCTGGCTTCACAATCCCAATGAACTCTTCAATTCGTTAACCTATAGGGTTTCGTGAAAAACCTAAGGTTAAAGGAGAATCGACTCTAGTCGCAACTAGTATCACACAGGAGGTGTGGGGATTAGGTTTCCCAGTTGCTAGAGTTCTCCTTTATATAGTCTTCAAATCAGGGTTTGCAATCAATGTTACCTTGGTAACAAAGCATTCAATATTCACCATTAGAAGAGAACCTGACTAGACTCAAGATAATATCTTTTAACCGTTAGATCAAACTTAGCTTGTTACCCACAAATGAAAAGTGACTTCATTTAGATATGAGTAACCGTACCTAAACATGTGCACCTTTGTTGTCTCAATAATAGTTAACCGGAGTTAGCCATATGAACACTTTCATATCAACCTTATTCATCTTAATCATAACTAGTTCAAATGACTCAAATGAAACTAGTTCTAGAGTTGTTCAATTGTTTATATTCTCGTAGAAGTATAGAAGACACAATTGAAGCAAAATCGATTTTGATTCACTCGAATCAATTCATGAATATTATAGTCACGGTTTGCAAAAGATTGCATTCCTTATTATATAAATGTATTAGTTCATGAACAAACCGATTTTTGAACATAACCCACTCAAGTATGCAAACGGGTACGCATACCTAAGTGGCTGGACTAAGTTTGGATTCGCCAGTACGCGAACTTGTACGCATACCACCAAACTCAGTAAAGTTTCGTAACTTGAACCTCACGCCAGTACGCGTACCGGTATGCGTACTTGGTTCCCGGACCTTTACTAAACCAATCAGTACGCATACTGGTATGCATACCATGGTTCCCGGACTTGGATTACACATATGCAAGTACGCATACTGTGCTTATATCCAATTGTTCTAAACTCCCATTTCAATCATTGAAACATTCTCAGAAGACGACAATAGCTGTCTCGCACAAACTATTAGCTTCAAAGCAATTTTCAAGTGATCGAATGATCAATACGAAACGTTCCAAGTCTACATCAAATGAATGTCTCACACAAATCATGTAAGATGTTACCAGGCGATTTTCACATGATCAACTTTTGACTTTCGTCAAGAATATAAGATGAACTTGGTTAAAGCGAAAGCTTACCAACACATATTTCGAGAAATATGTAAGCGAGTTAAACTCAGCTCGAAATATCAAATGTGTATAATTGAAGTCTATATAGCTATACGACTTTTTCCTCAAAATAGGAGATAGAGTAGATATACTTTTGAGTGATAGATGAGTCAAAGTCTCCAGATACCTTTTGTTGATGAAGTTCAACAAGCTCCCCTTAGTAGTTCTTCATCTTTGATCGATGAATGCCGCGAAGTCTAATGCTCAACTACACTTTCTATTCTAATCCGAGACTTAGCTATAAGTATAATAGAAATCAAGACTTATAGTTTTGGCAACTAAACATGACAACAAGCTTGAGATAGCAACGCTAGCGAGTTCGACCGTGCAGTGCTCTAACAGTTTGCTAGAAATGCAACTTAGGTATTTATAGGCCAAGGATGTTTGGACACCAAGGAATTTCAAAAACCGAAAATATTTTCAAGATATGCAATGAATGACAAGATTCGGTTCTCCTAATTCCAATAAATGCTTGTCAAAAATTTCCGAAATCTCTCAATAAAAAATCTCCAATTAGTAAATTCACATTACTAATTTTTATTCTCTAGAGATATGCATTTAATTGCTGGTAATTAAAGCATATAAAACCAAAAACCTTAATTAAAAGATTCTCAATTTATTTCGGCACATGATCTCCTTGAGTACTAAGGAATATCTTTGAGAAATAAATGATAAGAGTTACTGAACTTGTTCAAAGTATGTTGACATCTTTTCACTGTAAATCCTTATTCATATTTACATGGATTTACATTATTGGAATCGGTTATACCACACTTCCAAACAAGTTTAGAATTGATTCACCTGTATTCGAAGATCACTATATGATTAATCAAATATCAAATCACACACATGGGTTCGATCGGTTCTACCAATCACTAGGATCGATTATACCTTAATATGGAAGCACTTGTGATCGATCACACAAGTTACCAGGACCGTTTACACCAGTTACCAAGATCGTTTACATCAATTACCAGGACCGGTCACCATATACTCATGGTATTTATTGTGATCGGTCACACCAGTTACCAAGATCGGTTACACCAATTACCAGGACCGGTTACACCCATTATAAGGATCGATTACACAACTTCTTTGTGATCGGTCACACGAATTACTAGAATCGGTCACACCAATTACAACTATCGATCATACCATATCATGGTGATTATTTATGATCGGTTACACTAATTAATAAAAACTAGTCATACCAAATCATAAGTCAGGCATTATGATTAGTTATACCAAGATACATAACAAAGTTACGATCGGTTCTACCATCTCACACATATTGGTAATCCAAAGATTTGCAATGAATAGCCGTACCAATAAGCCTAGCGATTTCCCTTTCGATTCATAAAATAAGTTCATGAACGTACTTCCTTTAAAAAAATGTAAAACATTGTTTCCTAGGATGAAATCTTCACCATAACCCATTCACATAATCATAACAATATATACAAGATTATGTCGATGTCATATCTACGAAGTTCAAAAGATAAGCGTTATACTTCGTAGTCTAATTCCCTAATACTATGATCATACAAATATGACCATGTCACATCACTAGAGTATCATACAATATGTACAGTATATACAGCTTCGCAGTTATGTTTTCAATATAGAACGACTTGAAAGAAACGTTAGGAATGAAAGCAGTTCAAGTCAATATTACTAACCTCAAGAGGAAGGATGATGTTGTCGTTGTAGTTCGCTTCTTCTTCACTTTCTTCAGGTCTTCGGAGTAATACTTGTATGTCTCAACATTGCTAGACTTTCTAATCTAACCTAAACGAAGTTGACTTTAGTATACAATCAAGCGACTTTAGATGAGTTTTGAATCACTAAAATATGACAACCAAACTTGACATACTAACGCTTGGTGAGTTCAACCGAGCTATACTCTAACAGACACGTCCAATGAGGCATCAAGGTGAGCATAAATCATCCCCGTAGCATGTCGATACCGGTTGGTCCCTGGAGGATCAGGTAGGTGGCCGGATTAGATCTCAAACCGAATTCCCAACATGTATATGCGGGCAGATAAGGAATCCTTTCCTTTCCCGGATCTTACAAACTCGTTAGATATAAAAGGGAAGACTTGGATCATTCTTCTCACGCCGATCACTACATAGTTGTATTTTTATCATTTCTTCTGTTGGTAGGTAAGTATATCATCTTTCTATACCATTTTTTTAGAATAGGCGTAAACCCTAGCTTGAGTTCTAGCCGTGTAACAGATATTCATAATGGTTTTGATTTGATCTTTTTTTTTATCCGCGTTGGTTGCTGATATATATATGATTTCATACTTTATGCAGCATATGATGGGAGATCCTAGCGATGACTATTCTTTTAGCTCTTCAGAAAAGAATTTTAAAGCCGACGAATCCAGGATAATCGTGTTTGAAGAGGTATTGGCTAAGATAGATCGTCCGTTTCGTGAAGCTGGAAAAGCCATACAGGGTATGTCTCTTACGCATCTGAGTATTGTTCAAGAATGTACTCATGCTTTCTTGGTTTCAGTGAGTATGGAGGAAAAGTGGAGGAGCGATGAAGCGTCTCAGCAGACGAGCGCCAGAGCGGAAAGATTCGTTGCTCGCCAACAGCGGCGACGGGTTGAGCAGGTGAAACTCCTGAACAGACATGAATACCCTGTTCATAATGGCGTTATGATTCTGGACTCTGATGTAGACGAACCTATTTCTCAAGAGAATATTGAAGTAGCTTTTGAAGGGAATTCTGATGGAGGTGGCGCTGATCCTGTGGACTCTGATGTAGACGAACCCCTTTCCGAGTAAAATTCTCAAGAGGACGTTGAAGCGGCTTCTGGAGAGGATATTGAAGTAGCTTCTAAAGAAAACTCCGATGAAAGTGGTGTTAATCCTGGCGTTAATGCTGATATTTAGATCTTCCACTTCGTTATTTCTTTTGTAGATGAGCATTTTTTTTTTAGTTTGTAGATGTTTCTTTGGTATTTTAGTAGTCTTGCTCCATACATCTGGAACCAGGGTCTCTTCGAATAATAGCTCTTCAATCACGTTTCTTTCATGATTTTTTTTTGTTTTCAGTTGAATGAATGAGTGACACCACTCACGATTGAAGAATCCAAATCTATAAAATATCTCATAATATTTTGAAACTTAAAATGTAACATGGCCCAAGAGAATTGTTGTAGAATCCCAAAATTCAATGTAGATGCGCCAGGCAAAGCTGTTAAAGGCATACTCTCGTTTCTTGACCTATTTACGACACCCGAATGTAAGTGTCTTGCCTGCGGAAGTCTTGCTCCATCGTAACATTTATTTTCTGAATTCCACGATTAGTACTTTGATTTTGTAACTTAAACCTTCCAAATTCATTGAGATAGCACAAAAGTAGCAATAGCCGACGAGACTGGAAGGTTCGTACTTTCTTATCATGATAAGAGGTGTCGTATCCACAATGATATTTAATACGTGTAACCCTAGTGACGGCAACTATGAAGTAAAGAAAACAACAACGATGGTTGAGGATTCAGCCGCAAACCTGGTATTCGACTTTCCATTTGATGTTTCCCTTGCAGGCATTGGAGAATTCAATGCTACTGAAAAAATTATGATCATCACAATCAAAAGGTGAAGAGTTGCATCAACCTGGTGAAGTGTGCAAGAGGGATCTTGTTCTCAATGGCTAAGATGAGTGACATGATAAGACCAGTTCAATGTTGGGAGTGTCATATGACTATGCGTGAAAATTTTGAATTTCATGCCCCTCGGTTCTATTGAAAGGATTAATACAAGAATTGAAAGTTTCAAATGATGGATACGTTTCCTGGGAAGGATGCGCTAGCTGATTTCCCTTGAATGCTTTTATTTTCTATTTAGGACTCTTTTCAGAGGTGTTTTGGAAGATAAGTTGATTTTCTGATTTTGAATGAGCAGGTAATTTTTTTGTGAGGATTTTGGGCTTTTGAGATTTTGTTTTGAAATGATTCGTGAGTAATTTTATGAAGGGAAATAATGCTTCGATTAACTGATAAACTGAAATCCTAACTATGAATGCAAGTCAGTGCAATCATTTTGGAGGAATTACAAATATTGCATGAAAAAGGGAAATGCTAGAGGAAACACTAGGGGGAAATGCTAGGGGAAAAGATGACATGACATCTTAAACATCGAAAGGTTTAAGCCACCTGGAGTGTATTACTAATCCTTCCATATTGTCAGTACCAATAAGCTTATAGTAGCTCCCAAAATGACTTCTGTAACCAGGATAGGTTCTTTCTCATCTCTTGGGAGACTTGGCAGAGCGGGTTGAGCATTAGTAGTGATCTTTAACTGAAAAAGCGGGGGGTCTAACAACCACACCCAATATTTCGTTCGGCAATCTGAATAGACGAACTCCAATATACTTTCAATAGAATCAACTAGACAGACATACTTAATCTATAGAAAAGTATATCAAAGAGTTATATCTCAATTTCTCAATTCAATCTGCTATCAAACAAATAGGAATTTGCGAGCCCGATTAAATAAGAGAAATAACTTGGACGGTATCACAAACCAATATCCAAGTGTCAATCAGTTCAATTAACAACCCAAAGGTCGGATTCAAGAACTGATTGAACTTAACGCACAACCTATGATATTTCTATTATATAACAAAATATAATATGGAAAAGAAACAACACAGACACCCGAAATTTTGTTAACGAGGAAACAACAAATGCAGAAAAACCCCGGGACCTATTCCATCTTTGAACACCACACTGTATTAAGCCGCTACAGACACTAGCCTACTACCAATAAACTTCGGACTAGAATGTAGTTGAGCCCTAATAAATCTCACACTGATCAAGGTATAATTGTGCTCCTTACGTCCCTGAACCCCAACAGGATTCTACGCACTTGATTCCCTTAGCTGATCTCACCCACAACTAAGAGTTGCTACGACCCAAAGTCGAAGACTAGATAAACAAATTTGTCTCACACAGAAAAGTCTATTGGAATAGATAAATCTGTCTCCCACAGAAATACCTACGAGTTTTGTTCCGTCTTTTGATAAATCAAGGTGCACAGGAACTAATTGATAAACCGGACTCATATTCCCGAAGAATAGCTTAGTATTATCAATCACCTCACAATAATCTTAATCGTATGGAATCGAAACAAGATATTGTGGAATCACAAACGATGAGACGAAGACGTTTGTGACTACTTTTAATCTTACCTATCGAAGATAAATCTCAATCAAATCTTAGCAAAGATAATACTCAATCACGATAGTAGAAGTAAGATCAGAACACGCAACTACAG
Organism: Papaver atlanticum; assembly: GCA_023531105.1. Taxonomy (NCBI): domain Eukaryota; kingdom Viridiplantae; phylum Streptophyta; class Magnoliopsida; order Ranunculales; family Papaveraceae; genus Papaver; species Papaver atlanticum. The sequence continues at coordinate 5,715,250 of JAJJMB010007708.1, forward strand.
AGAAAATAGTTTGGTCTGGCTTCACAATCCCAATGAAGTCTTTAAGTCGTTAACCTACATGGTTTCGTGAAAAACCTAAGGTTAAAGGAGAATCGACTCTAGTCGCAACTAGTATCACACATGAGGTATAGGGATTGGGTTTCCTAGGTTCTAGATTTATCCTTTATATAGTTTTCAAATCAGGGTTTGCAATCAATGTTACCTTGGTAACAAAGCATTCAAAATTCACCGTTAGATGAAAACCTGATTAGATACAAGCTAATATCTTTCAACCGTTATATCGAACTTAGCTTGTTATACATAAATGAAATGTACCTTCATTTAGGTTTGAGTAACCGTACCTAAACATGTACACTAGGTTGGCTCAACAATAGTTAACCGAGGTGAGCTACATGAACACTCTAATATCAACCTTATTCATCTTAACCACAACTAGTTCAAATGACTCAAATGAAACTAGTTATAGAGTTTTTCAATTGCTATATTCTCATAGAAGTATACAAGAACACAATTGAAGCAAAATCGGTTTGACTCACTCGAATCAATTCATGAACATTATAGCCACGGTTTGCAAAGAATGCATTCCTTATTATATAAATGTATTAGTTCATGAACAAACCGATTCTAGAACTTTAACCACTCAAGTATGCAAACGGGTACGCATACTTAAAGTAGCCGGACTAAGTTTGGGTTTGACAGTATGCAAACGGGTACGAATACTTCCAAACACAACAGAAATTTCCGGACCCAAACCCTTCGCCATTACGCGTACGGGTATGTGTACTTAGGTATACGGAATTTCACAACTAACAGGTACGCATACGGGTATGTATACTATAGTTCCGGTCATGGATCACATATATGCAAGAACACATACTATGTTTATAATCCAATGATGGTTAAGTATTCTAAACTCTATTTCAATCATTGAAACATTCTTAGAGGATGAAAATAGTTGTTTTCACGACCTATTAGCATCAAAGCAATTTTCAAGTTATTGAAATAACCATTACGAAGCATTCCAAGTCTAGACCAAATGATTGTATCACACAAACCATGTAAGATGTTACTCGGCGATTTTCACATGATCATCTTTTGACTTTCGTCAAGAATATAAGATGAACTTGGTTGAAGCGAAAGCTTACCAACACATATTTCGAGAAATATGTAAGCGAGTTAAACTCACCTCGAAATATCAAATGTGTATATTTGAATACTATATAGTAATACGACTTTGTCTCAATATAGGAGATAGAGTAGAAATAGACTTTCCAGGTGATATATAAGTTTTAGTCTCCACATACCTTTTGTTGATAAAGTTCCACAAGCTCTCCTTAGTAGTTCTTTGTCTTCAATTGATGAACGACATGAAGTCTAATGCTCAACTACACAATCTATCCTAGTCCGAGACATTACTATAAATAGATTAGAAATCAAGACTTATAGTTTTGATCACTAACATTGACAAATAAGCTTGAGATAGCAACGCTTGCGAGTTTGACCGAGCAGTGATCTAACATTAACACCATATCCTTGACCTTAAAAGGATTCAGGTCTCCTGTAATGCTACTTGGCATCTAGACTTCTTATCTTTAAGCGAGACTTCTTCTACACACTTGATAAAATATTGGAAAGGACCGGCATCCTATTCGCATTGCATGGTGACGGCTGGGTTGATAATTGGATCGAGTCCCCAGGTCTTGACGGGATGAGGAGTGACTGGTTGTAAAAAAAGTTGTTTAATAAGACTTACTTGTGTGCGGAACTTGCTGAAAAATGCTGCTCCACTCTCTCCAGGTAATTGTGTCACGTCTGAGAGTTGCCGATACGGCAGAAAATAATCTTCAGGGTTGGATGGCTTGTTGGAGACCCTCTCAGGTATAGACACTGGTAAAGGACATACTCCCTGCTTCACTTTGTTGTTATGTATCTAGGACCGCCCCATAACCATATCATAATTTGGGTATTCCTTAAAAATATGGAACTTGGCGTGTGTCAGGGCATCTCCTACCTTGATTTCGAGATTAATGTACCCGTAAGCATCTTTGGACTCTCCTTCTGAGTTTTTGATCACAATTGGGCAGTAAACAACTTCTTGCTTTGAAATTCCTGCATCTTTCAAAGTCTTGACGGTGACAATGTTAAATTCAAAGGCTGCGTCAATCAGTGTGCTCTCGGACTCAGTGCCTTTGAGGTGAGAAGTGGTTAGGAGTCCCAAGTTACATACACTAGTCGTATCCTCTAGAAGAGGTTGAGGTTCGGGAGCAGCTTCTCTGACAGGAAACAATCGATTGCCTGAGACCACACGATTGAGAGCTGCAAATATGTCTTGACGTTGCGCCTTAGATAAATAGAGGATCTCACATACATGCTCCATCATAGACTGCACAGTTTTGTGGACGGAGTCCCCGGAGAGCATATATCTTCTAACAGGAAGAGGATCCCTATGAACTCCCTCAGTGCCTAGTTGAAGCTCCCCTGCATCCACCTTCTCTTTGAAAATGCGCTTGTTTTTGTTGCAGTCACTGGTGGGGTGATTGACGAACCTATGGTAACGACAGTATTTGGGATCTTTCATTTTTCTCTCAGTTGGTGGGCGTCTGATAGGAGGTAGCTTGATAGAATCATCTTGAATCCATGCCTCAAAGAGATCAGTTACCTCTTCGATTGGAAATGGAAAATTTGGAGCAGCCTCTCCTGTTTCTTGTTGTTGTGCAGGAGTTTTAATCGCAGCTTTCTGAGGTTGAGTTGCCTGTTTTGCTGGTGCCGCACGTTTGGGTTGCTATTCTTTGGTTGGATCTTTCCTTTTTCCTCCTTCACCCACAACTCATACAGAGGGTTGAGTATTGTATTGTCTATTGATGAGATGTCCACTTCCTTAAGTCTCGTGTGCATCTTCATTCCTGGCAGGCCTGGTTCTTTCCAGCAAGGCAGGTGCTGTTGTAGCCGAGCGCTTAGCAGCTTCATGTAGTTCAAAAAATGTCTAGAAGCGCAGGTTCTCCAGTAAAGCACGATAGACAGGTACCATGCCATTGATGTACAGTTCTACCAGTTATTGTTCAGTCATATTTGGATCGTGACAATCTAATGCTTGAATTCTGAATCTCTTGAAATAATCATTTGGATGCTCATTGTTTCGCTAAAACATTCTTCCCGGGACTGACAGAGTGATTTGCTCAGACATAAAGAAATATTTCTTATAGAAAGCGGTTACCATTTCACACCAATTGGTTATGCTGTTTGGTGCAATATTATTGTACCGGGTATATGCTCTCCCAGTGAGTGATTTTGAGAATTCTTTCAGGCGGAGAACGTGGTTGTATTCATGCTCTCCTAGTGATTCCAAAAAACGAAAGATGTGTTCAGGAACGTTACCAGTACCGTCATAAAGGGATAATTGTGGAGAGGAATATCCTCTGGGAAGAGGAACTCTTTGCACATCATGAGGGTAAGGAGGTTGGTGATGAAAAATGGTTGTTGGGCTTTCCTTGGCTCGATTTTGTAAAAGTTGTTCCAGATCTTCACACGTGACGAAGTTGGATTGTTGATTCCTTTCTAATGGACGTTCAGGAGCAACGCGAGCTTATTCATATATAAAGATACGCCATGTTGAAGTGCTTGTACCAGGAGTCATGAAAGCATTCCTTGCTTGCTCCATTTGTGGTTGACGTGGCTCTGGTGGTAACCTTTCTGTTAGTGTTTTGAGAAAAGTGAGTACCTCCTTCTGAGTTGTATCCATGTCTGTCTGAGCTTTGGCAAGAACTTCCTGTCTCTCCATTAAATTGATAATGGTAATAGGAGGTTAGTTTCCCCAGGATCCTCCAGCTTCCCGTCCTGTCGTAGGAGTGGTAGTATCTCTGGTGGTGATTGGAGGTGTCACGCTCGAAGAAACGTTAGGAAGCGTAGCAGCGAATCTGGCTCTGGTGGTAGGAGGTGTCACACCATAGGAAATGTTTCTAGCGCCACTAGTGCTTGTGGTAGAGGATGTAACGAAATGGGATGTATTGACAGCCCTGGTAGGTGGTACATTGGTGTCAGCAGCAGGAATATTGGCGCTAGGAGTATTGTCAGCGCCAGTAGCATCAGGATTAATTATTGACCCAGACCTAAGATCCACCATTTTGAAATTGATAAAATTGAGATGAAAATTGAGAAATCGATTTTGCAACCGAGAGATTAACCTCCCACTGTGGTCGCCAATTTGTAGTAGGGTAAAAACTGATCTTGGAGAAAATGGTAAATTGGGTATCCCAGTGAGAATCATATCTAAACCCTAAACAAATGTACTGCACAGGAGTACTTTAGATTCGAGGGATCAATCTGTACAATCCTGGCCTAAACCAAGAAATGGCCGTTCCAGTCTTGCTTCGGTCACAAAATGAAGGAGAAGCGTTGATCTTAGGGAGGGAGACAAAGAAAGTGTTGAGATCAGAATGATGAATTTTGTGAAGTATAGTTTTATGACTTGTATCAGAATGTAGAATTTGCTTGCAAAATGTAAGATGTGAATCCTGGATGGTTTCTGAATACTTGTGTTGATAACTGATGATTCCCCTTTGAAAATAGATTGAAAAACCTATTTATACAAGTCATAATTAAACACACTGATCTCGCTGGAAGTGGGAGTTGTGAAGTAGTGGAGATCATGGGCGAGTGGTGAAAACCGTGACTTATGGCTATGGAAGACTGGACGGTTTGTACTCCCACTACTCCCCTACTTGTTACCTTTCGCTATTCCAGACACTTTCTCTTAATTGGTGTATTGCACGCCGCACGCTGTAAACCGCCAGACCAATACCCTAGTGAGCATCCCCCAGCCGTGACATGTTTGATGTCTCGAGTATTTGTAGGAAATAACACTTAGTCATGACTGGCATGATTTATATTATTAAGGATCCCAGGTAAAAGTCTACTCGTATAATTTGATTTACCTGGATGAGGCCCTTGAGTAAGTCAAGCCGTATGAATAAGATTTGTTGTGAGCCGGCGCTCAGAAAATAACATATGGTGCTTTTAGGTTAAATAATTAAATTATTTGTAAAATGGATATTATAAAATATCATCTGTAATCGATGCATGTAAAGCATCGTTATTAAGCAAGCAGCTTAAGCATAATCGATACATGTAAAGCATCGTTGTTCATAGTCTACCCAGACTAGTCGCGGATTTCACGGTCTTATAAGGAGCATGACCGACTATCTTTGAGCAGCTTCCAGGAGCTATTTGGTGTAGGTTAAGGACGGCGTGACCGGTCCTCAGAGGATAGGGACGACCGGTAGTCATCATGGAACCTCATTGGATAACTCAAATTAAATCTAACCTGGTTAAATCATCCGGTTAACTTGAGCGGTTGGTTGCCGTTAAATTTATTTAAGATTTTATAAGTAGCCTGACCGGCCTACTTTGGCCGATGATTCGGAACGGTACTTGCGGGCAAGGAGCGACGTGATTGGTCAAGGACAAAGATGGGTCGTCGGTGAGCACAATGACACCTTATTGGTCGCCCACGATTGAATCTAAGCCAACCAATTCGGCCGTCTAAGTTGAGCTGCTGTGATCAATTTAACACTGCTATGTGCGGTCTTGACCTAATTAAGACCCTTTTGGGGTCGCTCGACTGGCTTGCTTTGGCTAGTAATTGTGAACACTTCTTGCGGGTTAGTAGAGTTCTAATTGGCTGGGATAATAGAGGGGCCCGTCCATGAACATCATGGAACTTGTTTGGTCGCGTTAGGAAGGGTCCAGGCTTGCCAAATCGACCGGCCAAGTCGTACGACCGTGATCGTTTTTGAGACTACTATGGACATTCTAAATTCAATTTCCTTTATAAAAAAGCTGCTCAACTAGCCTACTTTGACCGACGATTTGGAGTGAAGCCGATAGGCTAGGAGCGATGTGATTGGTTGGTTGGGAAGAGGGGCCGATGGACAATAAATTGGAGCAAGGCCGGTCGGTGATGGAAGGCGCCATCCAGGGAAAACCAAGTGGGTGGACGCGCCTCTTTTGCTACTGCTAAAATTGGTCACGGATTCCCTTTTTCTTCTTGGTTTCCTATTTTTGGTAGAATTGTATTTCTACTAGTTTCAGGGGCCGGTTTTCTAGCTTTCCTAGGTTTAGTCTCGACCAATAGGGATCGAGATATCGTGTAGGCTCCATTTTGGGGCAAAAAACCTATTTTTTTTTGTAAATTGGGCAAATTAGGTCAAAAATTGAATTTTGTGAATCGACACAAAATTAATCAATTTTTTGGTGAATTTTGCACATTGATAGAATATCATTAATTTTTATCCTGGAGAGCAGCACAGCTCGGCGCGCCTCCGATTGAGTATTTTCATGTGTATCTTAATCTTGACACTTCGGGAAATTCATGTTACTCAGCCGAGAGTGAGCATTAATTGTCATATCATGTCAATGTTAAGAATTCATCCGGGAGTATAGCATAGGATAAATACTCAGCGGGATCTGCATTAATGAATAATGCGACCAGGAGCTTAAAATAAAATTCATAGAATATTTGGGATTGTTGCAACATGCACCAATATTATTCTAATAAATTTCGTAAATACTGAATTACACAGTACATATGTAAGCAGAGAGGTATAAATGCTCATCAGTTTCCTGGCAGCCCTACTTCTTTGCAGAAAGCAGGCATACAAATATGGAGTTTTACAGTTTTAGCCTTGAACTAAAAACCACCATCAACAACAGTATATAAGAGGGATCGTTCTAATGGGAATAATTAAATCGATACTTTTAGTTTACAATTAAATTAATAATTTAAAAAGATAAAAAACTAATAAATTAATTATCCAAGTTAAAAAGAAAGGGGGTTTAAGATTCCACCAAATTAATTATGTAAACTATTCATGCATTTTCTAACAAATATTCATATTATTATAACTCAAGACAATTTTGTATCCATTCTCATGTCTTGGAAAATATTGCAGTTAAATAACATTTGTGGTAAATCAAAAGGCTATAACTCCCTTCGATTATAAAATATTAGTAGCCGAAGGATCTCCAGTACGATTAAAGAACGAAGCTAAAAATGAAGAGAAAAATTAAACAATTAATCTCAAAAGAATATTTTATTAGAAATAGTACCTGAATTCTTTACATAATATCATTGGCTTCACCTTCCACCCAAGTGAATAGGGTTAGCTCCCCATTATTACAAAGAAAAAAATAAAAAATGCTAAACTTCTTGCTCTGGTGAACTTGGAAAATTGAACTCCCCTCTCTATCTGCTTCCACCACTTTATATAGCTTTCAAAGGAAACCACTTTCCTTTTCCATTCCCACTACCACATCATAATCAATGAAAATATGCCACATGTAGATATAAAATAAAATATTCTAATCAATGCGCCATGTGTCAAATACTGCAATCAATATCTTAATTATTATTTCCAACCATAAAGAATAATACTCTTTTCAAAATCTTCATATATTCCATTACTCCACATTCATAAAGAAATATTTTCTTCATTAAACAATATATTCAAATATCATTTATCATAATTAATATATTGCACATGGTCTCCACACTTCTCCACACGTCATGGTACACTTACCACACTTCCATATCCTAATAATTGGCCCAATAATTCTTCATGTTTCCTTTTTGGGCCTAGCCCATTAAATCACTTTATCTCTCCAGCCACATTTTAGTCCATAAAGCTTTATTTTCTAAAAACTGCAAACTACACAAAAACCATTAAATATGTACAAAATAAAGAACTAAATAAATGTGAATTTGATATGTAAGAATTAAGACTTTATCACTCATTTGTAGTCGTCAATGGATTGAAAGGGTCTAAATATATTTAGAAGAAATCTTCACATCGCCTTGAAGTCGTACCACTTCCCTTGTTAGAGCATAGCTCGGTTGACCCCACCAAGCGTTGGTATATCAAGTTTGGTTGTCATATTTTAGTGAATCAAAACTCAATTAAAGAGTCGCTTGATTATGTACTAGAGACAACTTCGTATAAGTTAGACTAGAAAGATTAGGATTATGAGACATAACTCGAAGACTTGAAGAATGTGAAGAAGTAATGAGCTACAACGACGACATCATCCTTCCTCTTGAGGTTAGTAATATTTTGACTTGAACTGTTTCATTCCTAACATATCTTTCAATTCGTGTTATATTGAAAACATAACTGCGAAGCTGTGAATGATTATACTCTAGTAGTGAGACATGATCACATGATCATAGTGTTAAGGAATTAGAATACGAAGTATAACGCTTATCTTTTGAACTTCGTATATAAGACATCGACATAATCGTATGAATGCTATTGTGATTATGTGTATGGGTAAAGGTGAAGATTTCATCCAAGGAAACAATGTTTACATTTGTTTAAAGGAAGTACATTCATGAACTTGTTTTATGAATCGAAAGGGAAATAGCTAGGATTATTGGTATTGTTATTCATTGCATATCTTTGGATTACCAATATGTGTGAGATAGTAGAACCGATCATAACTTGTTCTGTATCTTGGTAAACTAATCACAGTGCCTGACTTATGTATTGGTATGACTTTTATTAGTGTAACCGATCCTAAGTAATCATCTGAGATGGTATGATCGGTATTTGTAATTGGTGTGACCGATCCTAGTAATTGGTGTGACCGATCACAAAAGAGTTGTGTAATCAATCCTTGTAATTGGTGTAACCAGTCCTAGTAATTGGTGTAACCGATCCTGGTAATTGGTGTAACTGATCCTAGTGACTTGTGTAACCGATTACAAGTAGTACCATGAGAATATGGTAACCGGTCCTGGTAATTGATGTAACCGATCCTGGTAACTGATGTAACCGATCCTAGTAACCATATTGAGGTAGAACAGATACTTGTGTTTGGTAGAACCGTAAACCCATGATTAGTGAATTGATATTTTATCAATCACATATTTATTCTTGGAATACAGATGAACCAATTCTAAACTTGTTTGGAAGTGTGGTATAATCGATTCCAAGATTGTAAATATGAAAAAGGATTTAGAAAGAAAAAGATGTCGACATACTTTGAGCATGTTCAGAAACTCTTATCTTTTATTGTTCAAAGATATTCCTTAATTACTCAAAGAGATCCCGGACAGAAATAAATTAAGAATCTTTTAATTAAGGTTGTTATTTTTATATGCTTTTAATTACCAGCAATTAAATGCATATCTCTGGAAAATAAAAATTGGTAATGTGCATTTACTAATTGGAGATTTTCTAGTGAGATTTCGGAAATATTGGACAAAGCATTTCTAGGAATTATGAAAACAGATTTGGGCATTTATTGCATATCTTAAGAATATTCGGTTTCGGAAATTTCTTGGTGTCCAAACATCCTTGGTCTATAATTACCCAAGTTTGCATTTCAAGCAAACTATCCTAAGAGCCAGGCAAACTTCATCTTTTTGTTGTTTCTGGTGGAGCCTTCTGTTCGGAGAGGAAAGTACCCTAATTAGGCGAAATCTCTTACGACCGCTCGTTTAAAGACTTCTGTGGGATCAAGAAGCGATCTACGAGTACCGTTAGTGGGAAACTGGATAATTGCTGTTTATTTTAGTTTTCGGTTGATTTGATTGACTAACGGTTGTTGAACTTTGATTGCACCTAGTTTTTTTATTCTTGCTAATCTTCTCTTCTGATATAAGATTCGCTCAAACTAGATCGAAGTGTCGACGGGATCTTTAGAACTGTTTGTAGATCTAAAGACGTCTTGTGATAATCCATTGTTAACAGACTCTGTTCTGTGCGTGATTGATCACAAGAGATTCAAGTGGTATTGTGCAGGTGTTTATTGAAGATTAAAGAAGATTTGAAGACAAAGAAGATTTCTGATTTGGTTTTTATATCTTTGGGTGTGAACAAACCTTGATCGACTGGGATCCAACTAGAATCGTATTTACTCGATTGATTAGATGTGTAAGATCGGCATCACCTTATAGTTTCTTGTTTGATTCTATATTGATTGATTGCAAGTTGTTGGATAGATTTATCTAACCAGGCAAAGGAGTTTATTTTTTAAACAGAAAATCCTTTGTTTATGACTTGAGATATCTTCATCTGAAAGAATCAAGAGAGTTGTTACCAAACATATTTGTTGTTCCTTTACTATTTGGAATACGATCCAAAGGAATTGTTCCAGTGCGTGCACTTATTGAATGTCGGAAGTGCAGGGATTATGAAGAAACTAGGTGAACTATATAGGTTTAGTTGCTTGGTCTCAACTATACGAAGTTTGTTAGATTTTGTATAGCGACTTAATTCTGAGAGTATTCAATTCTGGACTAGGTCCCGGGGTTTTTATGCATTTGCGGTTTCCTCGTTAACAAAATCTTGCTGTGTCTTTTACTTTTCTATTTCCGCAATTATAATTATTTATTATAATTAAAAGTAAAATACATAAACGTTAACTCCGTATTACTTGATAGTGATCCTATAAAGTTTTGTTAAGTCCGAACCTATTATCAAGTAATCACACTTTGATTGTTGTATTGTCTCGATCTCGTATCCATAGATGATCACACAAAGTGTGAATACCGATTTGTTGTATTGTCTCAACTTTGTCCATAGACAATCACTTTCGGTAAGAGGACTTATAGGTGGATAATTTAAAGATTGTGGTGTATTTGGGTACCCTCGTCTTTTCAATTGGTATCAGAGCGGGCAAACACGAAAAGATCTAACAAGCTGTGTTTGGTGCGATCCAACCTGTAAGATATGAGTCAATATAAGAAAAGAAAAGCTAAAATTATGAAGAACTTAGTTAACGTACATCAAGATGCTGAGAATAAGGTCTCAGAAAAGGTCAATGGAAATTGGTGTCGTAAGTCTTTTCGAAAATCAAGAAGAAAGTCTAAGACTAATAACTTGATTGAGAATCAGGATCCTGATCAGAAAAGAATGAATTCAAAACTAAAGGAACATGTTTTGGATCTGACTCCAATCACTGGTGAAAAATCTTCTGTTTCTAAAAGAGAAAAGATATTTGATTCACTGGTCTGCCCAAGTTCTGCATTTCGTAAAATGTTAGAGAGATTCTTCAAACATGGTTAAAGTTATGCAGGAAAAGGAAAAACCATTGACAGGCTAGATGATGTCCTAGAACTTATTGTTCAATTAAATGTAAGAATCTGTTAAGAAAAGCGAGAAACACTCAGTATTCAAAATGATCTAGCTAATTATTTGGAACAAAAATTGGCCTTATGCAATAAAGTATATCATCAAACTTTAGAATGTGAATGTCTTACTCAATCGCTGGAGCATTCACAAATAAGGAATAAGATCCTTATAAAAGATCTTCTTACAGATACATGTCGAAAGGTATACCTTGATAAGTGTTTAGAAAAATAGTTTCAACAAGGAATGGATACCTTGAGGGGACACATTGAATGTCTTGAACAAAAGACATCTGCTATCTTTTTAATGGAAGATCAAGATCACACAGGTTCGAATTCAAAGAACATACCATCTTGGGCACAAGATGTAATCAAGGATATAGCATCACGTAATATTCCTGATAAAGAGGATGAATCCGTAACCCACATTAGGGAACACTATCATGTCCCTAGAAATAAGAAGGAAGAAGTTCCTCAAAAGGTACTTGGTGAGAAAGATGTGTCTCACCCCAATGCTTAATCGTGTTGGAAAGTGTATCCTTACAATGACCGATCATTTGATTTAAGGAAGCACAAGTACCTAGGCATAAAGTATCCTGTTAATATCTCTTATTCAACATGGAAGGTACACAATCTACCTAAGAACACTTTTTGTGTCTTCATGAGTAGAAAAGTTGACTTACAACAACTTATATAAACAGGATTGTTAGAGCACTGCTCGGTCGAACTCGCAAGCGTTGCTATCTCAAGCTTTTTGTCAAGTTGAGTTACCAAAACTATAAGTCTTGATTTCTAGTCTACTTAACGTTAAGTATCGGACTAGGATAGAAAGTGTAGTTGAGCTATAGACTCCACGACGTTCATCATACAAAGACGAAGAACTACTCAAGGAACTAATGGAACTTCATCGACTAAAAGGTATGTGGAGACCTGAACTTATCTATCACTCAAAAGTCTATCTACTCTATCTCCTATCTTGGGAGAAAAGTCGTATTGCTATATAGACTTCGATTATACACATTTGCTATTTCGATCCGAGTTTATCTCGCTTATCTTTTTCTAGAAATATATGTTGGTAAGCTTTCACTTTGGCCAAGTTCATCTTTACAAATGACGAAAGTCATGTTGGTTATTTCAATATCTTGAAAATTGCTTTGATAAAAAATAGTGTGTGAATAACCTCTATTTAACATCCTCTAAGAATGTTTCAATGATTGAAATAAAGAGTTTAGAACATGTAACCATCTTTGGATATAAGCATATAATGTGTTCGCGCATTAGTGTATAAGTCAAAAATCGGGAACCAAATGTATGCATACTTGTGTGTGTAATAAAAGGTTGATGGAGACTGGGTAAGTATGCGTACGGGTACGCATACTGGCGGAAGTTCACACCCGTGAATTTCTGCTGAGTTTGGATATCAAAACCAACCCAATCCGGTTACCTAAGTATGCGTACCCGTACGCATACTGGCGGAAAGTTCATGTCCGTGAATTTATGTTGATTTTGGAAACCAAAACAAACTCAAATCTGGTTACTTAAGTATGCACACCCGTACGTATACTTAAGTGTGTTACTTTCTAAAATTGGCTTGTTCATGAACTAAAACATTTATATAATAAGGAATACAATTTTCAAACCGTGGCTATAATGTTAATGAATCGATTCGAGTGAATCAAAACCGATTTTGCTTCGATTGTGTCTTGTATACTTCTATAAGATCTAAGCAATTGAACAACTCTTGAACTAGTTCATTTGAGTCATTTGGACTAGTTATGGTGAAGATGAATAAGGTTGATATGAAAGTGCTCATATGGCTAACCATTTGGTTAACTACTGTTGAACCAACTAGGTGTACACGTTTAGGTACGGTTACTCAAACCTAAATGACGTATATTTCATTTGTGTATAACAAGCTAAGTTCGATCTAACGGTTGAAAGATATTAGCTTGAATCTAATCAGGTTTTCATCTAACGGTGGATATTGAATGCTTTGTTACCAAGGTAACTTAGATTGCAAACCCTGATTTGGAGACTATATAAGGGAGAACTCTAACAACTGGGAAAGTTAATCCCACACCTCCTATGTGATACCAGTTTTATAAGCTAGAGTCGATTCTCCTTTAACCTAAGGTTTCTACCGAGACCCTGTAGGTTAACGACTTGAAGACTTTATTGGGATTGTGAAGTCAGACCCAACTATTTTCTCTGTAGTTGCGTGATCTGATCTTGTTGTTTCTATCATATTGAGTACAATTTTAAAATTGGCTCGAGATTAATTTCTCCGATAGGCAAGATAGAAAAGTAGTCACAGACATCTTCATATCATCGTTTGTGATTCCGCAATATCTTGTTTCGCTAGTCGATTAAGATTATTGTGAGGTGATTGATAATTCTAGGTTGTTCTTCGGGAATATAAGTCCGGGTTATCGATTGGTTCCTGTTCACCTTGATTTATCAAAAGACGGAACAAAAATCATAGGTATTTCTGTGGGAGACAGATTTATCTATTACTGTAGACTTTTCTGTGTGATACAAATTTGTTTATTAAAGTCTTCGACTTTGGGTCGTAGCAACTCTTAGTTGTGGGCGAGATCAGCTAAGGGAATCAAGTGCGGAGTATCCTGCTAGGATCAAAGACGTAAGGAGCGCAACTATACCTTGGATTAGTGTGAGATTGATTGGGGTTCAACTACAGTCCAGACCGAAGTTAGTTTGTAGTAGGCTAGTGTTTGTAGCGGCTTAATACAGTGTGTGTTCAATCTGGACTAGGTCCCGGGGGTTTTCTGCATTTTCGGTTTCCTCGTTAAAAAAACTTCTGGTGTCTGTGTTATTTCTTTTCCGCATTATATTTTGTTATATAATTTAAATATCACAGGTTGTGCGTTAAATCAATCAATTTGGAAATCCGACCTTTGGTTGTTGATTGAAATTGATTGATACTTGAACATTGGTCTTTGGTACCGTTCAAATTAATTTCTCTTGTATTCAATTAGACTCGCAGATTTCTATTTGCTTGAGTAAGTATTGAATTGACAAATTGAGATATAACTCTTTGATATACTTTTTATTAAGATTAAGTCTGACTGTCTAGTTGATTCTTTTAAAAGTATATTGGAGTTAGTCCATACAGATTGCTAAGCGAATTATTGGGTGAGGTTGTTGTACCCCCACTTTTTCAAGGATAAAATTACTTGTCTAAAGTATCTTTTGATAACTGATCTAGAAGATCAAGTCTCTCAAAAAAAATCTTTGTGATTCATTAACACATTAGATGCGAAAATCTTTTCAAATCTGGTCAAAATTGTTTAAATAAGGCTGGCACCTATGCTTGGTATGTGTTAAAGATTTCCCTAGTATATGTACTCATTTAGTTGAGAACTTATGCTAAAGGATGCATCCGCAAACCAGATCTCAAGAAAAAATTCTGAAAGCCTTGAGTGGAATGGCTTCTACTGAAACTATTAATCTTGATGATTCCTTCAAGAAATATGGTTGTGAGAATAAAGAAAAGGAAGATGTGACCCATCTTCTTGTCCAAAACAGTTTGGATGCTAAGATTGACATTCTCAATCTTCGACAAGTCCTCCTCAGTACTATTGAAACACATCATAGACAGGCAGCATTACTAAAAACTGCTATCCGTAACCAAAGGAAGCTGATTAAACTTGGAATCGGTAATAGGGAGTATGCTCGAAACATTAATCGTAAGGTTAATGCTTTATCCTGTGAACATAATCAAGGTACTATGTGCGGAATCCGAGAAATCAGTCGTGATGATGTTGATGAAGATCCTGAAAATTTTTAGGAAATTGAAGATGATCTTTGAAGAATCTAATTAAAGATTGTTGCTACAAAATAGACATCGGTTTTTGATTATTTCAATTATTGTATAAGGTATATTGCTGAATAAAACTATCTATTATTTATGAATAAAATTATTATTTTATAATTTTTCTTGTGATAGTTTTTCCGATTACACAGCCTGTGCTTGAATGCTTTATATTATTGCTATGTGTTTATGGGATGTTTAATTTTGGTTTTCTTAACCTTAATATTCAATCTCATATGTGTGAACCCTTATGGTTTGTGTGGCTTTTTGATTTAGCGGGATTAAGTTCTAGCCCATGTTGGTAGGCTTTATCAAAAGATCATAAGGTGTTCTGATTGAAACTCATATGTAAAAAGTCACAATGTGTTGAATCAATTTGTGTTTACATGAGTTTTGTTTAGCATAAACATATGTGTTTCGGGTTTTCAACTTTTGCTATTGGCACGCATTAGTTAAAACCGATTCAACCTTTCTCTGGTAAAGATTGCTCTTTGTTGTTGTTCTTTTGTTCTTGTGAGAGGATGACCACACAACGGGGAGAGTTCTAACTTGAACTTGCGCTTAATGATATATCTTTTTGGGGAGAAGAGGATGCAGAATCCGAGGTAACGAATTTGTTAGTTAATCGTTTTCCTGTTTAAGAAAAGCCTGATTTTATTGCATATATTTTGCTTTTGCTTAACAAAATTCGACACAATTGATGTTTATTCCATTATGTGTGTAAGGATGTGTGTGTGTGTGTGATTCAATTGTTTCCGGTTAATAAAAACTGGTTTGATATCTTTCTTTATTGTTTGGTATCAATTTTTTTTGGCTTAACGAAATTTTGGTGCAATTGCGGTGCTTTAATGTCTATGTTTGTTTCAATTGCTTCCGGTTAAGAGAAATAATTGTGCAAGTCAATTTATTTGGTTTGTATGTATTTTTTATGGCTTAACAAAATACGGGATCATTTGTTAAATCCAATTAGATTCCGGATAAGAGAAACTAAGTTAATTATGATCTTAGTTAGAATTATAAAAGTAAAGGATTAGGTTATTCAAGTCTAATCGAATGCCTTGACAAGAAATACTAGTTAACTAACCTAGTAATTGTATTGTCTAAAGTGTAAGGTCTAAGTTATTGACTGAATAATTAGAGCCTGATGAGAAAAATAAAGTTAATTCTGATCTTTATTTTGGTCTTTATGAAATAAGCGATTGTATTAGTGCAATCGGTTTAGCAAGGGAACTAAGTCTCTTAGTCAATTTGTTAAACTATTAGGGAAAATTACCTTGGGCAATTGTTCCCTTGATAACATATTAAAACCAAATTACTTGTAGTTTCGGTTTTGATATTGGTTATCTAAAATGGTATGTGAAACCTTCGTACTTAACTCTTATAGGTTATACAAGTTTTTTGGATTTGTAAGATCCTTTCGGTTTGTCCTTTATTTGCTTGAACCTTTGTCATTTTGTGACAAAATGGGGAGAAATATATGAAGTAAACAAGTGATTTGTTATCACTAAGGAAAGGACAATTGTGCTTAAACGTTATATCTAACTAAAGAGTAAAGCATTGACTAAAGGGGAGCAACATATCATATTGCTATTGTAGTTATCTTGACTATAAAAGGGAAATAACAAAGATGTTCGGATTGAAAATCTACCTATATTTCCTTTAGGGGAAGTATTAGCTTTGTTAGTCAAATGTCAACGGCGGCATTTATGGATTGAATATATGCAGGGTATTGTGTTGTTGAAACTTAGAATCAAGCGTATGTGTAATGAATTCTTGTAATTTGTTTATCCATATGTATTAAGAGTTTTGTCACTAAAATTGACAGAGGGGGAGATTCTTAGAGCATAGCTCGGTTGAACCCACCAAGCGTTGGTATGTCAAGTTTGGTTGTCATATTTTAGTGAATCAAAACTCAATTAAAGAGTCGCTTGATTATGTACTAGAGACAACTTCGTATAGGTTAGACTAGAAAGATTAGGATTATGAGACATACAATTATTACTCGAAGACTTGAAGAATGTGAAGAAGTAACAAGCTACAACGACGACGACATCATCCTTCCTCTTGAGGTTAGTAATATTTTGACTTGAACTGTTTTATTCCTAACGTATCTTTCAAGTCGTGCTATATTGAAAACATAACTGCGAAGCTGTGAATGATTATACTCTAGTAGTGAGACATGATCACATGATCATAGTGTTAAGGAATTAGAATACGAAGTATAACGCTTATCTTTTGAACTTCGTATATAAGACATCGACATAATCGTATGAATGCTATTGTGATTATGTGTATGGGTAAAGGTGAAGATTTCATACTAGTAAACAATGTTTACATTTGTTTTAAGGAAGTACATTCATGAACTTGTTTTATGAATCGAAAGGGAAATCGCTAGGATTATTGGTATTGTTATTCATTGCATATATTTGGATTACCAATATGTGTGAGATAATAGAACCGATCATAACTTGTTATGGATCTTGGTAAAACTAATCACAGTGCCTGACTTATGTATTGGTATGACTTTTATTAGTGTAACCGATAATAAGTAATCACCTAAGATGGTATGATCGATATTTGTAATTGGTGTGACCGATCCTAGTAATTGGTGTGACCGATCACAAAAGAGTTGTGTAATCGATCCATGAAATTGGTGTAACCGGTCCTAGTAATTGGTGTAACCGATCCTGGTAATTGGTGTAACCGATCCTAGTGACTTGTGTAACCGATCACAAGTAGTACCATGAGAATATGGTAACCGGTCCTGGTAATTGATGTAATCGATCCTGGTAACTGATGTAACCGGTCCCAGTAACCATATTGAGTTAGAACCGATCCTTGTGTTTGGTAGAACCGTAAACCCATGATTAGTGAATTGATATTTTATCAATCACATAGTTGTTCTTGGAATACAGATGAACCAATTCTAAACTTGTTTGGAAGTGTGGTATAATCGATTCCAAGATTGTAAATATGAAAAAGGATTTACAAAGAAAAAGATGTCGACATACTTTGAACATGTTCAGTAACTCTTATATTTTATTGTTCAAAGATATTCCTTAATTACTCAAGGAGATCCCGGACAGAAATAAATTAAAAATCTTTTAATTAAGGTTGTTATTTTTATATGCTTTTAATTACCAGCAATTAAATACATATCTCTGGAAAATAAAAAATGGTAATGTGCATTTACTAATTGGAGATTTTCTAGTGAGATTTCGGAAATATTGGACAAAGCATTTCCAGGAATTATGAAAACAGATTTGGGCATTTATTGCATATCTTAAGAATATTCGGTTTCGGAAATTTATTGGTGTCCAAACATCCTTGGTCTATAAATACCCAAGTTTTCATTTCGAGCAAACTATCCTAAGAGCCAGGCAAACTTCATCTTTTTGTTGTTTCTGGTGGAGCCTTCTATTCGGAGAGGAAAGTACCCTAATTAGGTGAAATCTCTTACGACCGCTCGTTTAAAGACTTCTGTGGGATCAAGAAGCGATCGACGAGTACCGTTGGTGGGAAACTGGATAATTGCGGTTTATTTTAGTTTTCGGTTGATTTGATTGACTAACGGTTGTTGAACTTTGATTGCACCTAGTTTGTTTATTCTTGAGAATCTTCTCGTCTGATATAAGATTCACTCAAACTAGATCGAAGTGTCGACGGGATCTTTAGAACTGTTTATAGATCTAAAGACGTCTTGTGATAATCAATTGTTAACAGACTCCCTTCTGTGCGTGATTGATCACAAGAGATTCAAGTGGTATTGTGAAGGTGTTTATTGAAGATTAAAGAAGATTTGAAGACAAAGAATATTTCTGATTTGGTTTTTATATCTTTGGGTGTGCACAAACCTTGATCGGCTGGGATCCAACTAGAATCGGATTTATTCGATTGATTAGTTGTGTAAGATCGGCGTTACCTTATAGTTTCTTGTTTTATTCCATATTGATTGATTGCAAATCTAAACTCTGCTACTTCGGTAGTTGCTTGATTGATCTAACCAGCCAAAGGAGTTTATTTTTAAAACAGAAGATCCTTTGCTTATGACTTGAGATATTTTCATCTGAAAGAATCAAGAGAGTTGTTACCAAACAGATTTGTTGTTCCTTTACTGTTTGGAATACGATCCAAAGGAATTGTTCCAGTGCGTGCACTTATTGAATATCGGAAGTGCAGGGATACTGAAGAAACTAGGTGAACTATATAGGTTTAGTTGCTTGGTCTCAACTATACGAAGTTTGTTAGATTTTGTATAGCGGCTTAATTCTGAGAGTAGTTAATTTTGGACTAGGTCCCGGGGTTTTTCTGCATTTGCGGTTTCCTCGTTAACAAAATCTTGCTGTGTCTTTTACTTTTCTATTTCCGCAATTATAATTTTTTATTATAATTAAAAGTAAAATACATAAATGGTTATTCCGTATTACTTGATAGTGATCCTATAAAGTTTGGTTAAGTCCGAACCTATTATCAAGTAATCACACTTTGATTGTTGTATTGTCTCGATCTCGTATCCATAGACGATCACACAATGTGTGAATACCTATTTGTTGTATTGTCTCGACTTTGTCCATAGACAATCACTTTCAGTAAGAGGACTTATAGGTGGATAATTTAAAGATTGTGGTATATTTGGGTACCCTCGTCTTTTCATCTCTGTTTTATGTGTTCATCCTTCTTTTTTTTATACTAAAGAAAGTTTTTTATTAGAAAGTAGAAGCTAGTATAGTTGACATATCAACCTGTAAAGCTGGAACAATAAAAGGTGGTGGATGTGAAATTCAGTTCTTAGAAATTTTAAAAGAGCAAGCATGTTTTGCCAGCTTATCTACTGGTTTATTAAATTTCCTATTGATAAACTTGCAAGTTCATAATGGATGCTTGCGTAAAGAATCTATGATAGTTAGCATGAGAGATATATTTTCCCATCTAACTTTGTGAAGCTCTCCATTTGCTGTAGTTTTTATAGTCTTCGCGTCCAACTCAAAACAAACTTGTTGTAAATCCATTTCATCTTCCCAACATATAGCTTGCCACAGCCCTTCTGCCTCTGCATGCTCTACGCCTAAGTGTCCATGCGCATAAATGAATCCTCCTTGCTCAAACTTACTTGCAGAGTTACGTAAGATTAGTCCCACTCCAGTATCATTTATAATGAATAAGATAATTGTAAAAGATGCATCATAATATATAGATAAGGTAGAGAGATTGGGGGGTTTCCAAGTATTCTGGAAAAATCTACGCAATTAAGTGTTATTCCCATTATAATGCAGCCTTCTCATTGATGCCCCAGTCATGTTGTTGAGATATTGTATGTTCCTAATTACTTCAACGGGATTTGGATTTAAACCCTAAAACACACATCTACATCTTGCCTTCCAAATCTCCCAACTTGCATTAGCCATCTTAACTGTCCAGTCATTATCCAACTTATTAAAATTATTATTGAACCAACTTATGATCCAGTTACTGATAGACGCATTTATGTGTCTATTTTCATCTCTATTGTATATATTGTTAGTACCAATTTTTGTACTTATTATGGTGTTTTATGTGTTTGTAGGTATTTTTGGGCAATAAACATTTTTCGAAAAAATCGGCTCGAAAAGTTGTCTAAAGGCACCCAAGGGACATTTGTTATTCAGACTCTCACTACTGGATAAGGGGTACCCAAATTACTAAGGGGCACCCAAATTGCTAACCGCACCCCATCACTGGTTAAGGGGAAACCATCATCCTCTTTGTTTGAATTCAGAAAAGTGGCGGGAAAAATTGGTTTTGAACTGCCAGAATTAGGGTTAAGAATTTGAAGGAGTTTTAAGGAGATTCAATGGCTGAATTTGATTGGGTTTGTTCCTCTGAGTGTAACAGGCATGGTATAGTCATTCGTTTCAGCTAGATTTGGCTAGAGAATCAGTTAGAAGTGAAACAGGGAAGTTAACCTTAACCTACACCTGCGAAGAGTGGAGCGTGTTTTTCACGGGAAGTTTTAATCTTTCTCGAGTTTATCTATAGATGGCACAAGGCTGGAGTATGTACGAATCATTTTGTGGCAAGATTGGAGCGTGTTGATCACTGACAGATGCGTGAAAATCAAACCAAGAGTTAAACAGGGAAATAATATCTTGGGGTGTTGGAACATAGTGAAGAGAGGATTATTTCGCATTAAACTCAAGAGATTTGGGTACTGTTGCGATATAAATAGGTGTATCGGGGTCACAGAAGGGGGAAGGGAGAATTGGGAGCAGTTTGGACCACACAGAATCGGAAAATCAAAGTTGCAGGAAGAACAATTTTTCTTCTGGTGAAGAACTTACGAAGAACATAAGACGCTCAAAGACAGTCGTTCCTCAACAGTGCTTGTGACGGTTATCTGTTATCGTTTCCTGTAACAGTTGAGTTTGTAACAAATATAAGTGTTACAAACCCGGTTTTTATCATTTTTTTCTCCCATTTCATCATTTGTGAACCATTTTTGAGCATTAATAAAGATGAATTTTGAGCATGTTTCCATGATGATGATGAGCTAATTCTCGCGTAATCAAGGCACGGAGGAAGCTATTGATGCATGAATAATTGGTAATTATTTTACTTTTCTCTAATTTGCATTTTATAATTCACTCAAATCACTGCTTTGCAGAATTTTAATTGTTTGCATAATTTTCTTAATTAGTTGTGATTCAATTAGATAGGTTATACTTTGTTTAGATAATCTATGCTTAAGGGATACAATTAATGTTTGAGAATATGCTTGATTATTTGTGAATTAAGAAAAAGAGATTTTAAAGATAAATAGAGTTTTGGAATTTTTACCATCATTTATTCATGTGTAATAGTGGAATCTAGTGTCTTGGTTATTTTCAATCTTAAAAACAAATTTGGATTTAAATTTTCTCTATTTTTAGTTTAAATAAGTCTAAAATCAATTGCTTTCACAAGTCTCAACGAACCTTTTACTACAACAAAGTTGAAATCACATCAGTTACCAACAAAAGTATCTGGTATTTCCATACTTCTTCTTGCTCCGGAGATGGAGGTCCAAACAACCTTTGCAAACGAGCATCCCCATAGGATGTGTCTTGTAGTTTCAACCAACTGATTGCATATGCTATAATCTTATCCATTATACTGCATTATCCTCGCCATACACTCACTTGAAGGGATGATATCATTTACACATTTCCATAGGAAGGTTTTAATCCGGGGTAATGTGTCTAAATTCCATAGTTGCTTCCATAATTTTGCCATCTCTGCATCATAGTTGGCATTAATGTTATGCTTGATGTTCACCAGTTTGTGGTAAGGTGATTTAACTGTAAACTAGCCATTTCTGGTGAGTGTCCATATCAATCTGTCTGGAGTGTTTAATGGAATTCTCATTGCTAGAATCTTGCTTGCATCTTCAGGTGAGAATAGCTGGTGAATAAGAGACTGTTTCCATAATTTGGTGTTTGCATCTATAAGATCCACTACCTTACTGTTGTTACTTGAAGTTTCAAATACTGCAGTTGAAATTGGTGGTGAAGACATTCCCGGAATCTAGTTATCTTTCCATTTAATAACTCTTGAACCATATCCAAGCAACCATAAACTATACTTATGTACAACGTGTACTTCATTGTAAATGCTTTGTCATACCCAAGTCAGAATTTTTATTCTTGGTAGTATGTAGAATTAATGTGTCAGGAAAATGTCTTTCCTTCAAAGCTTTGCTCATAACTGTTCTGATTTATTGAACAATCACCAAACCACTTTTGCAAGTAAGGCTCTATTGAAACACTCTAAATCACGGGATCCCAAACCTCCAAGAGACTTGTAACTGTTAACTTTATCCCATGAAGTTAAATAAACACCTTTTTCATTTTGTTTTTTCCACCAGAATCTCCTCTGAAATTTTTCCATCTCCTTGATAGTTGCTTTGGGAATCTTAAAGACACCCATTTGGTGTGAAGGAATTGCATTCACAACATACTTTGCCATTATGAATCTACCTGACTGTGTCAGAAATTTTCCATTCCATTTCGACAATTTTGTTTTCATGCCATCAATTAATCCTGCGAAATATGTTGTTTTACATCTATTAAGAAACAATGGTATCCCCATATATTTTTCCTCCAAAGACATACGCTCCATCTGCAGTCTTCTAAGAAGAATTCTATAGTGCGTCGACTGCAGATGCTTAGAGAATAACACAGTAGATTTTTTTAGATTAATTTGTTGGCCTGATGCTTCACTAAATGAATTAATGACTTAAAGCAAGTTGTTGACGTTGTGAATATCTGCTTTGACAAATATTAAACAGTCATCAGCGAATAATAGATGGGATATCAGAGGTGCATTTTTTACAATCTTGATTTCCTGTATTTTCTTTTCAGCTTCAGCTCACGCCAGATATCTTGTAAACAACTCCATGGTGAGAAGAAATAAATAGGGTGAGATTAGGTCACCCTATCCGACTCCTCTTATTGGTCTAAATGTTGTACAGGGTGACCCATATAACATAATTTGGATCTCAAAAGTACTGATACATTCTTGTATGAGACCATAAAATTTATCAGGATATCCAAACTTATTCACGATTCTATATAAGAATGACTAATCCACCCGATCGAACGCCTTCGACATGTCTAACTTCAATGCATGTATCCATTTTTTTGTCCTTTTTCTCCTCATACAGTGTATAAACTCATGCACAAGTGTAATGTTATCACTTATCTGCCTTCCCGGAACATAAGTTGTCTACATTGGTGAAATCAACTTGTTCATTAGTGGATTGAGTTCCAATGCCAAAATCTTTGTTATTAGCTTGTATGTAGTATTACATAAAGCTATCGGCCTATAATCACTCGGAGATTGGGGTAGTTGAGTCTTCGGAATCAAGCAAAGATTTTTGTTGTTCATCTTGCAAAAATTCTTCCACTTACAAAGAAACTTTGAACCATCTGAATGATGTCATTCTTCGTTGTCTCCCACTGTGTTTGGAAGAAACCAGGAGGGAAGCCATCTAGCCCCGGAGCTTTCCAAGGTTTCATGCTTTTAAGAGCAGCAAAAATTTCTTCCTTAGTTGGGATTTGAGTTGGAGCTGCATTTTCTGCTTCATTGATGCAATTTGGTATCAAACTGAGAAGGTCTTCATTAATGTCTGGTGTTGATGTAGTCGTAATTTTTTGAAGTAAGAAGTTCCTCCATATTATTTGTACCTTTACACCAGCTGTCATTGGGTATGAGTAGAGATTATATCCAATTTACGGATCTCCTTCTGTTAGTCTGGACATGAAAGTATTTCGTATTCTGATTTTTTTCGTGAAACATAGTGTCTCTTGACTGTTGTCTATAAAACTCTTCTTATAGTGCATGCCACTCATTTATTTCTTGAACTTCCTGTTGAACTTGAGAAATGATGTCTTCATTTGTACTAGCTTGCTACAACATTGATAGTTTTTCTTGAAGACATTTAATATTCTCATGTATATTGCCAAAAGTATTCTTATTCTATTTGGACAACTCTCTCCTAGTAACAACTAGTTTCTTGTCTAACTTAAAGGTAGCAGACCTATTGAATTCTTGTGACCATGATGCACTAATCTGATCTTTACCTGAAGCATCTCTTAACCGGCATTCAAAAAACTTCCAGTTTCAAGACCTAATTGTCTCATTAGGATAGAAATATAACAAAATGGGGAATGATCGGTCCTAAAAAAATGTAAATGCTTGAGACGGGAATCGGGATAATTAAGTAACCAGTCTGGGTTGATAAGAACTCTATCTAACCTAGATTTTATTCTACAGTACAATTCTTAGAGCTAGTCCAAGTGAACTGACTACCATGAAATTCTCGATCATTTAAAACATGTGTCATGAATGATCTGAACTATCTTAGAAGTTTTATAAGAAGATCCAAAACTGTTTGCTCTTTCATCTGCATGCATGGTAATGTTTAAATATCCTAAGATAATCCAAGGTGCATTAATATTAAAGGTGCCACAAACACTCTTGATAAAATTCCATTGGAGTTTCCTTTCTTATGGATAGGGAGATCCATAAACACATGAAAGTAACCATTGGGGTTTGGATGGATCAATTTTCACAAGATAATGAATCATATTTTTATCATGATAAATTATATCTAAGTTGAATCCATCTTTCTATAGTAGACAAATGCCCCTAGCCATTTAAACAGAATCAATATAAAAGGTATTAGGAAAATTAAAAGGTCTAGTATGTTGCAGAATTTTATCAGAATAATTATTTGTTTCTTGTAAGAAAATGATATCTGGTTGTAGCATTCTATTAAGATCTTTCGAATAATTTTTTGTATCCTTTGCAGCAAAGCCATTGCAATTCCAAGAGATAATACACATTGTGATAGAGCTAATAAAAAAATACGAAAGTGATAGATATAAAAAAAAGATCGGAAAACTTGAGGTAGAAATTAAAAAGAGAAATTTATGGAGAATATGTTTTAAATATACCTGCTCAGTGACTCCACGAGTAACATTTGCGGGTTGAATTTCAGATGTTCCTGAAATACTAGCATCCATCAGCAAGTTCCCCTGTGTGTTCATATGAGCATTATCTCTAGTAATGGGTGGTTGGATGTGAAAATTGTGTGGGTTCATAGATGGTTCCCGGTTCAAAATAGAGTTTTTCATTCTCTTTGTATGTCTTGACTCATCATTGGCTTCCTCATACTAATATTTCTTGTTCAAAAGACTTACCCATACTACGTTTTTCATTTCCTTCATAAACATTAACTTCTTTTTTATATGAGATTTATATTCCTCAAATAAAAAGTTGTCCATATAAAGCAAGTAAGCCGTATCCATGCATTTTCCATCAATATGATTTGTAGATACATGAAAATAGTTAGCCCTTAGTAGGGCTAGGGTATCCTCAAAGGAGAGGATAATCCCATTAGGAAAATAGAGACTTGGGGACTAAGGACCATGTCCAATAGGGTATTTCTATGAAATAGCGGGGATAAAAAAGGGATTAATGAGAAATTAGAGGTTATATTAGGATGGGTAGCATTAATAGTAAATATGAGGAATTCAATGACATGTTGCGTGATGTCATGAGAAGAAGAAATACAAGGCTACATGTTGCTCCATGCATCTGGTCGGCTATACAAAAATACTAGGCTACAGGTTGCTCCGCGCATCTGGTCGGCTATATACAAAGTACAAAGCTACATGTTGCTCCTTTCTTATGGTTGGATATACAAGATACAAGGCTACAGGTTGCTCCACGCATCTGGTCGGCTATACAAAAATACAAGGCTACAGGTTGCTCCGCGCATCTGGTCGGCTACACAAAAAGTACAAGGCTACAGGTTGCTCCGCGCATCTGGTTGGCTACACAATAAGCACAAGGCCACAGGTTGTTCCGTGCATCTGGACGGCTATACAAAAATACGAAGCTACAGGTCGCCTAGCGCGCCTATTCATCCGAACAAAAATACATAGCTATAAATTGTCACACTTATTCATCCGAACAAAAATACATATCTATAAATTGTCACACACGTCTCAGCAAACTCCACAAAGCAATTCAACTCCTAGTCGGTCACATAATTGGATAAGTTATACTTACACAATGAGCCGGCCTAAGTACGCCACGTACTAAAGGGAAGTATAGGCGCTAACAAACCACCAAGATTCAAAAAAAAAAAAAAAAAGGGGGGGGGGGAAGAGAAAGGGAAAGGGAAAGAGAAAGATAACATTAAATTTCGTATGCATAAAATGGTCTTATAGAAGCACGCGATTACAATATTAAAACTTGGATCCTCCAAACAAAGACAACAGATTCTCAGCATCCAAACAGAGCAAAGCATGGTGACCCTTCCAAACAGCACTCACAACGACCTGACAAGCCGACCTTGTCCGACTCACGAGTCGTATACGGGTGAAGTAATCCATAATGCGCGCCCTTGCGAAACATGAATGGGCCTGCAAAAAATCACTAGAAACCCAAGAAAAGGCACCAGCATAAACACAAAACCCTTTAGTGCAAATACGCTAATAAGCTACTCCCAAATAAAGTATATAAATCCCAAGAAATCTAAAAAATAAAAAAGCAAACCATCAGCAGTGCTTTTAGAACATCACCATAATGCCATCTAAAAAGGTGGTGGTGGTGGTGGGGGGGGGGAGAAACAAGCTAAATGTTCACTAGGAAAGAAATGGAAGCAAAACAAAAACATATCAAGTGGACTGGAGCGCAGTCAACTCCCTCCTTTTCTTATCAAGCTCCACGCATACCTCGTTTTCAGCCTCCTTCGCCTGCTGGGCTGCAATAGTCGTCATGGAAACACATCAACAACAAGCTTGTTCAGCGCCACCTTCTTCTCGGAAGTTACCTTGGCTAGAGAAACTAGATCCTTCTCCAACTTGGTAATATGCCCAAGGAGATGCACGCGGGGGTCATAGCGATCCTTCACCTTGAGCAGCAAATCCTCCAGCCATTTCACCGGAAAGCCAAGCCCAAGGGCCGACTAAATAATAATCTCCCAACCCTTCAACATGTCAGCGTCAACGAGATCACTCCCCGCTCGCGAAAGGTTGTCGGCGACTTCCAAAAGATTCTTTTTTATATAACACAAGGTCTTCATATCAAGAATGCACTCTTTCACCAAATGGATGCATCTCTCAATAATGCTCCTATAAGTAGCTGCTAAGGCAGAAGGAACCCAAAAACCGTGCACCCGCGTGTAAACCTGCGGGTCAACGCCAGCTTCAGCAACGTCTACCACTTTAGAAAAGCGGAACTGGACATCCTCAGGCAATGATAGTGGGTTGGGAGCAACGGAGTTCTCCTCTGCACGAACGTTCGGTATGGACCCATCCCCGCCAAGCTTTACGCGTTTCACACCACTCATACTGCTAGAGTCATCTTGCTTGACAGATTCCTTGTGACTGCGCTTATTACCATGTTCTAAAAAAAATGGCAACACACGAGGGAATATAAATCAAAAATGGGTAAAGGGAAGAAAAAGGAAAAAAAAAAGAACTAATCTCAGGAAGAGAAAGATCGGGAGAAAGCACGTGAGGCTTTGAATGAGAAGAAGAAGAACCTGAAGATGACTCGGAGTCGCTGGAGGAACCTACAGAACAAAGAAAATATAACATTGAGAAAGAGAACTCGAAGTATAATTAGAATGAAAACAAAGGACACCACGAATTAAACATGGTGATACATATAAGATAAATAATGAACAGTTACCTGCAGGAGAATCTGGTTGAGGAGCCAGCTGGGCAGAAGACCCACCCAAAACTGAACGAGTTGAGCCGGTAGGACTAAGAGAATCCAACAACTCACTAGGTGACTCTAAAGCTTGGCCTCTAGCACAAAAGGTTTCCGCCCTTAAAGGATTAACCGATGACACATGCAAATGTGAAGAAACCCATCCAAATCCCCCTGGAAATTCAATACCAAGGCTTTGCATATGATCCATGAAAGAAGGAGTAAGACTACCGCCATTACCCCGTTGAGTCTGCACATGAGACATATGTAAAGTATTAGCGGAGGAACAAGCGAGGGCAGCTGATGACATAGCCGCATCTCATTTGGACTTTTTGGCAAGACTCTTCTGAGACCACTCGTGCTCAGGCATATTGAGGTACTCCTCTATCAAATACGAGGTGGATTGCATCCCACAAGATTGGATGGTAGGGGCCCCTGAGAATGCATGAACCCGCCATTTAAAAAAAAACACATAGTAATAACAAGACAAGTTCAAAATGCACATGCGTCGCTGGAGAGCTAGCAGCGGGTCTCGGGATATGAATCCTAACAGGTTTCCTACTAGAGAAGGAGGGCTAGCTCCTTTCTTCTTCAATCATTTCCTTACAGGCTCATTCCCCTCTGATGGGTCCCAAGAACTCACCAGCGGCTCCAAGGGACGACCTTTGGTGCAAGACTTAAAGCCATGCTCTCTTGCTACTTTATCACTTAACTTCATATGACCAGACACGTGCAGCAATTTAAGATCATCATAAACCAGCTGAGGAGGGGGAGACACCTCACGCAAAGCAAAATTCAGCACGCGCCGACGAATATGATCATGATAATCATGAGCCTCTTTAGAAACGGCTAAGAGATGATCTGGGATGGGATGTTGGAAATAAAAACTGATCCCACGATCACTTTGACGAGTTGCATCCTTAAATACAAAACGATCAAAACTAGCACGAACCGCTGAGACATCGGAAACGAACCAAGGCGGGTAAGGAAAAGAAACTCCTTGATCAAACCCCAATTGTCGAGCCGTACGATTAGGATTATAATACATTTCCATAAATTTACCAGTGTAAAAACCAGGAATATAGCCGGGTAATACCACCATTACTGAGGCAAGATCATGTATTGACAGAACCTGCGATGAGTCCAACATCGAACCCTCCAGCGGGGATGTAAAATCATAATGAGCATTGCCAGAGCGATCTTCATGGTAGGGAAAGGTTTGAAGTCCTTGGCTACATCCACAAAATTAATTATGTCATCTGTGATCGCCTTCCCCTTGTCGCGCCAAAGATCCATTCGCGGATAACTATAAGTAGCAGGAACCGTGGTAAGAGTACCATCTTCTTGCTTCACTTCCTCTTCACGATGAACTGCCAATGAACGAGCCTTAGGGGCATACCCGGGAAGATGCTACCAAGTCCAACTGACGATACAAACCCCCCAAGAACATCGGAGCTAGAGGGAAGGAAACGTCGCGTGACATCAATACAGCCATCGGCATGAGCTCGCTCTTAATGGTGTCACGGGGACTGTACTCAAAAACATCGGGACAAAGCCAAAACAAAATAAAGGCCGCCAATTCGGTAGGAGGTTTCCTTTCCTTCCGAATAGGAGGCATGACCTTCTTATCATGATAACAAAGTCGGAAGAATCGGCGTCCTGCGCGGACGAAGCAGCCGAACTATGGAGGGCCTCATAGGCTCAGGTGAAGCAGGCAAGCAAGCGCTTGCCTGTTGGACGCGGCGAAGGTGGTTTCTTTCTCCCTGATGTAATGGATTTCCCTTTGGCTGCAGTGGTTAAATTTTCCTTTCGACCACTAGCTTTAGGCCAACCCCTTTTTTTGGCATCTGATCTTTTCTTACCCGCTCTTTACGCGATTCATCTTTACAACCTATTAGATAGGCACATAACTCTTTATCTTCATCAGTCATAGCCTCGAAGACAACCGCCTCATCATAAGAATGAGTGTGATGGACGGGCAATCCCGTAAGTGTAACCACATCTTCCAGAACAATAGTAGCTTCCCCTCATGCAAAGAAGAAAGTGTGAATAGGAGGCACCCAGCGGCAGCAAAGCCGCGTGACATGACGCCTACACCTAACTACCTCTCGATGAAGGGACGCGTTTATTGTATCCTCGATACCTGTTGATCTAATAGTGACTACGTAGTAGGGGTTGGAGAAGATGTATGACACCCAATGTGGCCATATGGACGGCGAAACTGTAGTAGAGCGGACTCGATAATGGGAAGAAAATAATCACCGCGGTGAACATCCATGTGCGAGACCTTGTTGAATGAAAAAAGAGTTGGTTCCTCCGACTCGGGGTGCATAAGTCGTTCGGGTACATGAGGGTATGTTAACACGGAAGGGTTGATAAGGCGAGGGATGGGGTTGTCGTCTGTGAGGGGCACATTTTGGCCAGTATGAAGAATCCTCAGCTTCAAGGTGCATTTTAGGTTGGCACTCTTCAAAATCTCTTCAATTGTGTAAGAGTCGCCATCTGCGGGCTTGGGTAGCAATAGCACCTCCTGATCACCAAGCTCAACCCCTCCAATTTATGCGCTTACTTCATTCTCCGACTCCTCATCTTCAGACGAGTCACTCCTAGAAGAATCAGTCGACATGACACGAGTGTGGTAAATCTAAGACATAATGAAAACAATGGAACCAATGAAAAGTAACAATGAGAGCTAATGTATATATAGGCGACCTTCAGAGAGGGGTGTGATAGTTACAAAAAGGTGAAATAACAAAAAGAAACTGAAAGGACTCTTGAAACGTCGCAGGAAGGCCAGCCGTCAGAGGAAACGTGGGTGGATAAGGGTAACATTTACCCTCGCTCCTGGGGTGCATGGGTAAAGAAGCGGGTGACTATCGGGTTATTTAACAATTAACCCAATACTCAGGGGACTAATGTTGATGCATGAAAATAGTTACCCCTTAGCAGGGCTAGGGAGTCCTCAAAGGAAAGGATAAGCCCATTAGGAAAATAGAGACTTGAGGACTAAGACCCATGTCCAATAGGGTATGTCTATGGAATACAGGGGATAAAGAAGGGATTAATGAGAAATTAAAGGTTATATTAGGAGGAGTGACATTAATAGTAAATAGGATGACTTCATTGACATGTGGCATGATGTCATGAGAATAAGGAATTTTGGGAAAAGCCTATAAAAGCAGGAGTATAGTACAATGTAAAGCAAGCTCTCTCTCTCTCTTACTATTCTAGGAAAAGGTCTAGTCAATGTTGTAACTAGGACGTGTAGGACCAATATCATCTTTACCTCTCAACATGATTAATTACAAATCATTTTCCACATATCTTTTTTGGCTATAATTCCCAGTGGTATCTAATCCAGACATCCTCTCCAGATATCGTTTTCCACCATCCACCATGATGCAATGGCTTTCTGAGATCTGTCTCCACTCTTGGTTTCACGGTGCTACCATACTTAATTAGGTCTATAGTTTGAAGGATCTTTAGATATTTTCCTACCATTAAACTCAATGGTTTCATCCACTATGATATGCTCCAATCTCACATATTTGAAATGCATGGTGAAAACTTGATGAATAAAATGTAGTCCTTCAAAGGGAAGCCAAGGATATACTTTTGTAATGCAAATAAAGCTTCTCCAACAATCCACGGTCCATTATCAATAACTTCATCTCTTTCTGTATCTGTGTTTAATCTTACCAGCATGAGATTGTGACTCATAACTCGAATCTATTTGTTGCGAAATCTTTTCCATGGGGAGTTAATATCCTCCATGATAATGTTCATCTATATTTTGTCTTTGTGCATAAGTTTCCGAGAATGCCATAAGTCCATTCTTCTGTTGCTTCATTCACAATTTGTGAAGAACCTACTGTTCTCCTTCTCTCTGGTATCTCCAAAGCAGCTCTTCTAAGTTGTCTGGATAACTGGTTAATATGATTTTCTGAAGAAAATGTCATTTTAGGGTTACCAGTTTTCTCTACAAATACTTTTTTGTTGTTCTGAGAAGTATGTGAGGGATGAACAAGATAAATATTTTGATAAATAGCTAAGATAGTTTCCTTAAAGTGATAAGAATAATATCGGGTATATAGGATATCTTTGACGTATAACTTTCAAAAGATATTATGAGCTGGAGCTGAACAAGTAAAAAAAAAAGGAATATGATAAATATGGTTATAACGTTTTTCTCGGGTAACCATGTGCAAGAGTTTAGGAGGCAAATTTTTTATTTGAAAACCATGATCATGGAGGTTTCTACTATAAGTTTGATGAAGGTGATGATTATCTAAAGAATCTGTGTAGGGTATGATGGCTAAGGGAATATATAAATCTGTACAACTGATATGGACCATCACGGAGATGATGGTTAGCATAACTGCTTGTAAGACCACTGCGTTAGACATCACTGTTTTGTATTCAGAAACAATCCTCATACTGAAACTCCACCACTAGATACCCACAAATGAAGTTTGGAGATCTGTAGAAATTATTTTTCCATAAAACAAATAATGATCAACTGATTATGAGAAACAAACGAGAAAGAGACTAGAACACCGCTTCCACAGTGGGGAGGGCCGACCGAAGCTCTAATATTCTAATAATGGCTATGCATTCAATTTTCGAAAATTGTGCCTAAAGTGAAAGTATCACTTTTCCTAAAACGAATGGAGTACATTGTTTTATTAGTTGCAACGGAAAATTAGTTGATGAATAAACCAAAATATGAATGCATAATGTGTTATGCATCCTTTGTGCTGGTTTGCGCAATGGCTATGCGTTCAATTTTCGAAAATCTTGCCTAAAAGGATAAACACCTCCGAATTTTTCGTAAAAACCCTAAATTTGATATTGTTGTTTGTACTCTTTGTGTAGATCTCTTTAAAATCTTTCCAATGAGATAAAATTTGTAAAATTCTAAGGCACGGAATTTTAGATATGTTATATTCTAGTTTTATTGCCGATTATACCCTTGAAAAAATAGGATACAATAATTAGACTAAAAGGGAGGGGCACTTCGGGCTTTTAAGGTCCCAAAGACTACCACCAAATCATTCCCAATCTTTTTTATCAAATTGCACATTTGCTTTAGGTTTCATTTTCAAAAAAGTGGCCATAAAAAGGATCCCCTCCCTTCGGGCCCTCTGATCGATCGGCCCAATTAAAAGAATATAATTTTAAACAATGTTTTTAACTAAAGAAAATACATCTCATCATCGATGAATTCCACAACCATTAATGAGTTATAAAACTTAATCAAATGATTAATCATGATGCATGAGAAAGAATATAAAAGATTAATATCATCAAAAAAGATATCAGATCATTGAAAAGGCAGAAACCTAAAAATTTGAAAAACCGATTTTATTAATGAGTTAACTCATTAATCGCCCGATCCACACTGGAATCTTTACTTCTTTTTTTTGCTTGCGTTTTCTATGTGTTCATCCTCTCTTTTAGCTTAATTTTCTAACAGATTTCCTATGTGATTCAAGGTTTTAAGTATGATCCCAAAATTTTGATAATGATGCTGGAATTTGAAAAGAATATATATCAATGCAAAGGACTGTTTGGTTTGCTAGTGACAAGAAATAATGTTGTTAATTACCTCTCATTGTTATTATTAGGTTGGTTAGTTCTCAAGGAATTAATCTGTTTGTTTGTTGGGCCGACCGACCGGAGGGCGCAAAAGGAGGGAGTCCCTTTTATAACCACTTTTTTGTAAAATGAAATCTAACAAAAATATGCAATTTGATAAAAAGATTGGAAATCTTTGGTGTCCATGGTTAGTCTTGTTCAGTGGACAAAATTGTCCCTCCCTTTTAGTCTAATTATTAAAAGTTCCTGTGTATCCTATTTTGTGAGGGGTATAATTGGCAAGCAAACTAGAATATAACATATCTAAAAATCCGTTCCTTAGAATTTTACAAATTTTATCTCGTTAGAAGATTATAAAGAGATCTACATGATGAGTACAAACAACAATATCAAATTTAGAGTTTTTACGGAAAAAAATCGGAGGTATTTATCCTTTTAGGCGCAATTTTCGAAAATTGAATGCATAGTCATTATGCAACCCACCACAAAGGATGCATAACACATAATGCAACCATATTTTGGATTATGCATCAAAATTAATTTTCCGTTGCAACTAATAAAATAATAAAACGATGTACTCCCTCCATTTCAGGAAAAGTGATATTTTCACTTTTTCAATTTGGCCTATTTTTAGAAAATGTCAGGGATCACAAATTTTGTTTTACAGTCTCATTACAGCGGTGTTTCGTTTTTCTTCGGTCGGACCTCCCCACTGTGGCAGCGGTATTCTAGTAATATTCAGGAACAAAAAATGAAAAAAAAACTTGAATTGTAACAAGGGTTTTGTTACCTGCATCCATTCCATGCACAAAACAAATGCCAATCATTGGCATTGGAAATGACAAACAACAATAAAAAATATATGAGAGATGGTGTTTTTTGCATTGGAGAAGGCAAATGCTCATGTTTTTTTTGAAGTTTTCTCTACACAAATGCACATTTTACCAATGCCAATGCAAAAAACACCATCTCTCATATTTTTTATTGTTGTTTGTCATTTCCAATGCCAATGATTGACATTTATCTTGTGCACCCTTGTAACAAATGTGAAAATCGATTTTTTTTTAACCATAACCAAATTATGTACAGCTCCATATTAGTTTTAACAGTCCCCAGTTTCGCAAGGCTTCTTCATGCGTGAATAAGCATTAACAGAAATTTAACTTAGTAAACCGGTAGGGTTCATATCTAGTCTAGGTATATGCTTGGAGGAAGTGGGGTCAAGTGTTTTGTGCATACTGCATAGTATCGTCATATTCATCATCATTATTATGCTACCCACCAACTTTTCTCACCTGCTATTTGTAGTTATGATTCAAAAAATACTTTTCTCTTGATCCCAAATAATCTGCTTTTCCTGTTGATATACCTTTTGTGTTCTTAAAGCTAAACCCTACCTAGGTTTAGATTTCCTTGCCTAAAATTGTGAATGTGATTACTACTTTCTTCACTACATTATTCTCACTCCTTCCTTAAAGAAAATAATTTGAAATGCTACTTGGTCCATTTTGTTTGTGTTCTCTGTGGTGTACCCAACCCGGATAGTTGAAGGAGGAATTGAGTCTCACTCTCACATATTTAGCATCACACAGCCTACCCCAATATCCAATGTTTTACATGAAGGGCTGCATATCTGGAAGAGGAGTAAGTTCTTCATGTTTACATACACTGGTTAAAACTTAAAAGCAAATCTTTACCGAACTTTAATTAAAAAACTAAACTAGTTAACAACAATTAGCGTTCACAAAACACTATTGAATTACTTTAAAACAATTAGCACTCTTTCATTATGTAATCCAGGTCATTCCCTTAATGACTTACTTTTCTAATGATCTTTAAAACATACTTTAGTGTTTGTCTAAAATAAATTAAACAATCCATAAGGTATCTTTCATAAACCATGATTAAAAGCCCTAAAAGCACGGCAACCCTTACAGAAATCCTGCAAAATTTCAGAAGGCCAAATTGAAAGAATAGGAATCTCATTTCCCACTTTCACTAAATAGTCCAAACAAGAGCTACATATTTTTGACTTAACAAAATTAATGGCACTTAGAAATAACTAAAACCCATTAATCCTGCATGGCTTCAAGGTGACTTTTAGTTCACTCTAGCTTTTCCTTTTCTGCCTTCCTTTTTCTTTGTATACTCATAGATAGTGAGAAAGCAAACACTTTTATCATCTCTTCCATTTAGAAACAGGTACTCTTGGTTCTTCATATTAATCTCCAAAATGAGTCATGAAAGGTTGATCTAGCTTCTTGCACACAGTTTTGTTTAGCTTTTGCTTTTGCAGTTGAATTGCTTGGATTCTTTTTTTTTTTTTGCTAGGAAAGGAAGATATATTAATATAGAGATAGATTACATCAGATTAAGGCCGAATGGAGGATTATTGTCCAACCATTCACCTGATACATTGAACCTTCTACTATAATTGCTTGGATTCTTTGAGAGATGGGTATTGCTACTGTCGGTGAATTGAAGCAAAGTATGTCAGGGAAGAGATCGTTTCGTCCGAATTCTAGTATTAGACATGCCACAGAATGGTAATTCTTCTTCTTACTTTAAAGTTTTCTTTTAGTCTAAGTTGGTATAAGCAGAGGTTGTTTTATTTTTCATCAACTTAGTTTGATCATTACAAAAATTTACTAGAGACGAAATATTTCGTAGA
The DNA here is from genome assembly GCA_023531105.1 of Papaver atlanticum. Classification (NCBI taxonomy): domain Eukaryota; kingdom Viridiplantae; phylum Streptophyta; class Magnoliopsida; order Ranunculales; family Papaveraceae; genus Papaver; species Papaver atlanticum. The sequence goes on from JAJJMB010007708.1 coordinate 5,751,718, forward strand.
AATTATTCAAGTTTTTACTATGCTAGGTAGAAATTCAGTCTCAGCTGGGAAAGATGCTTCTGATTAGCTTATCTTACCTTACCTTTACTTTCTTCTGTATATTCAACAAAATACAATACTGATAAGAGGGTTAATCTGTTTTATTTGCTTGGTAGGTTTGAATATGACTGATCAAAAATCTATGACCATGAAAGAATTTGACATTCAACATCAGAAAGAAGTCTAAGCCGACAATATGACCTAAACTAGTCCCACAAAAATCGTAATTAGTCACTACTTACCTAAATTTTGTCCTAAGATAAGATCTAACAAATGGCTTGTACAACCTTATAAATGTACTTTGAATATGACAAATCCTACAAAACAAGAAACGTTGAAAAAAATTCGTGACTACCCAAGAGTCCCAGAATGGTGTATTCGAACAATCTTCTTGTTGTTTCCCATGTGAATGAAAGAAAGTGACTGAAATCAACCAAGCTTAAGCACATGGGAAGGCGTAGAAACATGGATTTTTTGAACAAAGACTTGTAAAGTCTTTTTAATGAAGTCGGAGGCTAGAGAACAAGCAGTCCCCATTTTCTCTAAGTATGTTGCATTTTTAACAGTAACTATAAAGCATGTTGTAGGATTGTTGTTTATTTTGTGTGGTAACATCTCTGCCATTGTTTTGGGTTTGTTGCTAGAAATTTTGTTTAAGTTGTTTAATTCTTGCAGGCCAATATCTGACGTTTCTAGTGATCTGATTGTTGAAGTAGGAACGTCAACCTTTTCACTACACAGGGTAAGAAAAGTATGAATGTGCATAAATTTACGCATTCATATTCTTATGTTCAAATTAGAATGCTTTCTAATTATGTTAATGGTTTCTTATGCAGTTCCCTCTTGTTTCTCGGAGTGGAAGGTTTCGAAAACTGATGTTGGAAGCAAAAGACCAGAAAGTTGCAAGGGTGACTCTCCATGGGATTCCAGGAGGATTGGAGGCATTCGAAATTGCTTCAAAATTTTGTTATGGGGTAAATGTCGATATTAACTTGTCAAATGTTGCCATGATAAGGTGTGTATCTCAGTACCTGGAAATGACAGAGGAGTTGGCTGACAAGAACTTAGAAATTCGGTGCGAAAACTTTCTAAAGGAGACGGTTCTATCAAATATCTCGAACTCGATATCAGTTCTTCACTGTTGTGAATCCCTGCTACCTATAGCCGAAGAAATCAACATGGTCAGTAAAATTATCAATAGTATTGTGATAAACGTGTGTAAAGAGCAGCTCACTACTGGGTTATCAAGATTAGAGCAGAATTTCCTTGTCAACACAACGAACGTAGAAATAGAACCAGAGACTCCATTAGATTGGTGGGGTAATTTACTCACTGTCCTCAACTTAGATTTCTTCCGACGAGTCATATCAGGAGTAAAATCGAAGGGATTAAAACAAGAAACGATTACGAAGATTTTAATAAACTACGCGCACAACTCCCTTCAAGGTCAGGTGAACAAAGACATTCAAATGGTGAAGGGAAGCTTAACAGACAATGAATTGCAGAAGAAACAAAGGATGATTGTCGAAACAATTGTTAGTTTACTACCAGCCCAGTCGAGGAAAAGTTCAGTGCCATTATCATTTCTTTCGGGCTTACTGAAGATCACGAATATGGGATCCTGTTCTGCTGCTTGTAAAGCCGACATAGAGAGGAGGATTGGCTTACAACTAGACCAAGCTATAATCGAAGATATCCTCATCCCTGCAAATGCACCAAGCAACAACCAACAATGCATGTATGATATAGATACAATTGTTAGGATCTTTTCCAATTTTCTCAACATAGATGAGGATGACGATGATGAAGACGACGAAGATCAAAATGAAAATATGGGTTACGATTTCTATAGCCCCGGATCTCCAAAACAAAGCTCAATTATCAAGGTTTCTAAGTTACTAGACACTTTCTTGGCAGAAATTGCCTTAGACTCAAACTTGACACCATCCAAGTTTACAGCTCTGGCGGAATTACTTCCAGACCACGCTCGTGTCGTGAATGATGGACTATACAGAGCAGCAGATATCTTCCTCAAGGTAAAATGGATTTTTTTGGTTCGTTTCTTGGATCATCAAAATGAGCTCATAATAACCAACAATTTATTTGTTTCTGATCGCAGGTTCATCCAAATATCAAAGAATCGGAACGGTATCGACTATGCAAAACCATTGATTGTCAAAAACTGTCTCAAGAAGCATGTAGTCATGCAGCTCAAAATGAAAGGTTACCGGTGCAAATGGCGGTACAAGTTCTATATTTTGAACAAATCAGACTAAAGAATGCAATGAATGGAAGCCACAACCAGTTGTTCTTCGGTTCAATGAACGGACAATTTCCTCAACGCTCCAGTAGCGGTGCAGGTAGTGGAGCAATTTCACCTAGAGATAACTATGCATCAGTAAGAAGAGAGAATCGAGAACTAAAACTCGAAGTTTCAAGAATGAGGATGAGATTGACCGACTTAGAGAAAGACCATGTCTCTATGAAAAAAGAACTCATTCAACCAAATTCTGCTAATAAGCTACTCAAAGCGTTCAAGAAAAAACTGCGTTTGTTCAATTCCCTCTTTCGCATAAGAGAGATTAAACCTGTTGGTTCCAGGTCCGATTCGGATGCTCGATATGTCTTCCAGAAACAGAGACATCACTCAGTTTCGTAAATCTTGGATCATAAATGAACATCGTATATTAGTATATGTATGTATGAGTGTATAGCATTAAGAGTATTCATAACTTTGATTATGCTTTTGTATCAAATTGATACTAGTATTCAATTTTGAGATCAAATGCTGATGTAATTTATTCCATTTTGCATGCTCTAATTGATAAGCGAATTAAACCCTCAAACTAAAATCCAAATGTTTTTAGAAAAAATCCCTAAAACGAATAAAATAGATTTCCCATAATCGTTTTTTATGAGTTTTTTAACCCATAATCGGCATTATTACCCTTATCTAATCGACATCCTATACTGGGCTCAGCCATCAGGAGTGTTAGATGGAGTGCACTTTGAAGACCTTGTTCTTAGATGGGAGGAACTAGTAAGAGAGTGAAGAGTTGAGTGCTTGTAATGGACTGCATTGTGAATTGTTCTTTTTACCACGGTTTGTTTTGTTTTGTTTTGTTGTTTTGTTTTTTTAACATTATCATGGTGTTTGTATTCCTAGCATATTTAGGGGCTTCTCAAAAGGAATTAGGGGCCATTTTTTTATTCCCATCTATTGAAGGGGGTTAAGGGGTGTCTTAAAAATAGAAATTGTTTATATTGTACTTCACCTTTATACTAAATCTAAACCTATATCCTATCGGGAGAATTAGGGTTAGGCCCCACCCATGGATAACCCATAAAATGAGGCCCATAGTTAAAAGAGTTTTAAAACCAGGCCCCGAATTAAAAATAAATTTTAATAAAGGTCGAAATGACCAAATTGACCTTCACTATATAACTATCTAACCTAGGTTTTCTCACAAACAGACACATTCATTTTCATTTCAAGAGAGAGAAACCGGATCTCACTTGAGAAAACTACCGATCGAAAACCGTCAAAGAAGTGCAAAGATTTATTTTTCCAGATCGAACCGAAAACCAAAATCAAATTTAGAATCATCAAAGAGTCAATCTATCATACTCAAAACAAACATCAGAAGAAGAAAATAAAGGTAGGTTTTCGATCAATCTTCTTCTTCTTCCTGTTTAATCTTTTCGATCAATTTGTTGATTGTGATTTAACCTTTTCTTCTTCTTCACCATACCAGAAGAACAAACCTGAACCAAAAACCCTAGAAAATACAGTAGTTTTTCGATTTGTTTGCTGAGAAGAAAGAAGAAGAAACAAAGAAAGAAAGAAGAAAGGTCAGTTTTCTCTCTTCTCCTTTTCCTCGATTTTGATTCATGTTGTTACTGATTCAGTTTCAAACTAGATCGGAGAAGAAGAACAACTGCAGATTCAGTTTTGAACTATTATTTATCTACGATGATGAAAGGAAGAAAGAAAAAACCTGAAGAAGATACTACATTAACAGGAATTACTCTTTCAATCGTTTGGAGTATATGTTTTGTGATGATATAATGTTAGTGTTCTTTTGTGATTTTTGCTTCTGAGTTTTGCTTGTGATGATGTCATGAACTAAATTTGATCTCATGCTATGCTTGTAAATTTTCCTTGTGCAACTTATAAAAATAGAGCGTGTGTAACTAAAAGTTATACATTCAAAATCTTATAGAAATAGAGCATGGTTTATATATTGATTGTGTAACTTATAGTTACACATTAAAAATCTTATAGAAATGAGCCTATGTAACTATAAGTTACACATTAAAAATCTCACCACTGACTTGCTAAGGGCCTGTGTAACTATAAGTTACACATTCAAAAAATCACCAATGACTGTACAGTGGTTTGTATATTGATTGTGTAACTTATAATTACACATATAAATGATCCTGTGTAACTTATAGTTACACATTCAAAATCTCACCACTGACTTGCCTTGGGTTGTGATTAACTGATAGTTACACAGCAAAAATGAGGTGTGTAAATTGAAGTTATAGCTTCATATGCATGTGTAAGTTATAGTTACACCTTCATATGCATGCGTAAGTTAAGGTTAGATAACACATTATAGCATGATTCAGTTTGTGTGTACTTGGCAAATACACATTGTTTGTAACATGATTTTTATTTTACAATTAAAAAATAGTGTATTTGATAAGTACACAACATACTGATTCATGTTATTTTTTTGTGATGTGTACAGGAAAGTTAAGACAATCGTTCAACGTGATTAAGGATTTGGTCAAGGAAATAAAACATATAGGCCTGACTGAGAGAGACGGAATGTATCTTAGGAGATCAACTTACGGTAAGCTCGTAATGATGTATTACGAGGAATATGATGCTGCTGATGCAAGTAAAACAAAACAAATCTCAACAAACAAACATGGGTCGTGAAGCTTTTGACTTGCTTTGATAGAGATGGTGAGATACCGTGTTCGTTCAAGTTTGGTGATGATAAGTTTATACAGTCTACACCGACAAAGTTTGCTGGTATACTTGGCATGCAAAGGATTGGAAGTAGAAAGGGTCAGAAGTTGTTAAAGTACTTTTCTCTAAATGAATTGGATGACAATGTTTTATACAACAAGTACTTTGCTGATATCAAAGATACAGCACATCCAACGACAGTGATAGACGCATTTATGTGTCTATTTTCATCTCTATTGTATATATTATTAGTACCGATTTTTATACTTATTATGGTGTTTTATGTCTTTGTAGGTATTTTTAGAGAAATAAGCTCTTGCGACGAAATTGGCTCGTAAAGTGGTGCTTTACACCCCAGGATAGAGTACTAAAGGCACCCCAGAAATGCACCGGAAGCACCCCAGAAATACACCGGAGGAACCCCGAAAAAATGTTGAAAACACCCCAGAAAAAGTGTTAAAGGCACCCACCAAAATTACTAAAGGCACTCTGAAAATGGATAAGGGCGCCCCCAAGGCAGCCGAGCTGTTAAAGGCACCCGCGTTTTGGATTCAGGGAACTTCACCTTCATCGTTTGAAAAGGAAAAAAATTGGCGGGAATTCTGGATTTAAATTTCCAGTTCCTGCGCTTTTGATTTTTGGTATTTTGAGGAAGATTCAGTCAGATTTTCATCTTGTTTCGGATATGTACCAGCCTGTTAGATCACAACAGAGGTGGTAAGTGCATTCATTTCAATTAAATCACAGAATCTCATCAAACAGAGGGTGTATTATTCTCGGAATATATTTTTGAAATATTTTGAAAGACACTCATTGATTGGAAGATATATTATCCTGGGATGTTATTCTGCATTGACTGAGGGATATTTGAAGCGTAAAGAGATAAACAGAACATTTCATATCACGCAGAGAAAGAAAATAAGAAATTATTACCAAGAATAATATTTCTTTACTGTGAAGATTGTTAGGAGTAATTGGCGAGATTTGGAGGAGCTTCTGGGTTATAAATAGCTTCTGGGATGTAAAGGAAAGGAGTAGAGAGAATTGGGAGCAGTTGGGAGCAGCACAGAATCGAAAAATCGAAGTTGCAAGAAAAACAATTTTTCTGCTGGTGAAGAAGGTACGAAGAACATAAGACCCTTAAAGACCGTCGTTCTTCAACAGTGCCAGTGACGGTATTCCTTTATCGTTTTCTGTAACAATTGATTTTGTAACAAATATAAGTGTTACAGAACCCGATTTTATTCATTTTTCTCCCATTTCATCATTTGTGAACCATTTTTGAGCATTAATAAAGATGAATTTTGAGCATGTTTCCATGATAATGATGAGCTAATTCTCGCGTAATCAAGGCACGGAGGAAGCTATTTATGCATGAATAATTGGTAACCATTCTATTTTTCTCTAATTTTTATTTTATAATTCACTCAATCACTACTTTGTAGAATTTTAATTGTTTGCATACTTTTTCCTAATTAGTTGTGATTCAATTAGATAGGTTATGCTTTGATTAGATAATCTATGCTTAAGGGATACAATTAATGTTTGAGAATATGCTTGATAATTTGTGAATTAAGAAAAAGAAATTTTAAAAATAATTAGAGTTTTGGAATCTTTATCATCATTTATTCATGTGTAATAGTGGAATCTAGTGTCTTGGTTATTCTCACTCTAAAAAAAAAAAAAATGGATTAAAATTTTCTCTACTTTTAGTTTAAATAAATCTAAATTCAATTGCTTTCACAAGTCTTACGAACTTATTCTTACCACTTATCTAAAATTAGATCAGACAGTGAGCAAGAAGAAGATTATAGAGGAATTAAAACAAGTTATGAGCAAAAGGGAAAGAACAAAACTTGATGACCAGCATGTAGTTTGTTTGATAGGTTTGTATCTTTTCTATGTACTATTTTTCGGTGACGTAAATGCTAGTGGAGTCAATGTGCACTTTCTTGCTATTGTCGAAACTTATGAGACCGTGCTCAAGGTGTCCTGGCCAGATTTAGTACATGAGTATTTGTTTGACCAAATTCTGAATAATGCTAATTGTGTATCAAACGTGAAAGCTTGTGTGCCATACCTACTGGTAAGGATAATATTGTTACTTTATTGTTGTTCAAGTAGTTTTACTGTTATGTTGTAGATATTTTTGTTCGATCGACTAATTAAATTTGGTTAATTATTTTATATGTTGCAGATCTTGTTTGCTGAGCACACACCAGCAGGATCAATCGAAAAAGTTACGAACCACGAACAACAGATCCTGAGGGTTGGAAGGTGGGACTTGTAGGTGATATCAGACTTCATAGCTGGTGCAAACATGATTGAGTTTTAGGTAAGAATTATATATTACTAGGTTTATGTTTTGTATAATTATGGCACAAGTGCATCTGGTAGTTACAAAAAAATTTTTATCATGTGTATCTATAAGTTACACATGCAAATGAGCTTGTGTAACTTATATTTACACATGTAAAATATCAGAACTGAATTCAATTGTAATGTGTAACTATAAGTTACACATGCAGATACCAGTGAGTTCAATTGAATCTTGTATATGGCATGTGTAACTTATAGTTACACATGCACTTTTGGTCTCTCTTTTTAACCTCTCCATCTGTTAAATGCAGCCAACTGCTAGCTTTCTAGATGAGTTTTCACAGCTTGAAAAGCAGCTTGGTATAGCAACCATGGAACCAAGCAAGGACCAGCTGAAAGGGTGGCTCCAAAAGAAAACAATTGAGAACGTAAAACTGAAAGAGCATTTACTAGCAAAGCAAAAGATGTTTGATGCAGTGCATAAAATTGCCAGAGTAGGGATAACAGAAGAGGACCTTTCCAACACACACAAAATACGAGAAGCACATTGTATGTTGCGAGATTATGAAAGCAATGGGTATTGAACCTTACGCAGTGACCCAGGAAGAGTTTATGCCACAAGAAGATGGTAGACAAGGACATGGAGGTACTGAGCATCAAGAAGAAGAGTCCGAGGAAGAGACTGAGCAAGACAAAGATGACGCGGAAACTTCCTTCCAAGAAGAGTGTAAGTAGTTGTTATTCGTCCATTTTTTTAAAAATTTAACATCATCATCATCATCCTAAAAAAATGTCGTAATATTGTTTCCCATTTTGATCCTTGTGCAGTTCCATGTATCAGCCTTGCAGCTGGAAATACGCCAACAATTATGCAAGCTCAAACTGCTACAGAGGAGAGCAAAACATCTCTCAGGACATACAGTTCGAGTATGAAGAGTGTGACAAAAAGTAAGACCCCTCAAAAGAAAAGGCATGTTGCAAAGCAAAATCCCACTCTTGAGGCACAGAAGAAAGCTGATGAAGAAACACCTGTTGCTGATGAGGCGCAGAAGAAAGATGCATAAGGTGGTGTTGTGGATGAGCCACAGGTGATGATGTAACTGCAAATGTCGATAAAGAGACACCTGCAACTGTTGGTGACAGTTTGGTTATGACTGCTCCAACCCAGCCAACACCTGCAACTTTTGATGACAGTTTTGCTTCAACTCAGGAAACACAGTTTGATGACTCTTTGGTGATAACTGCTATAACCCAACAAACTCAGGGTGACAATCCTGAGAGCTACAGGTTGGTGCGATTAGGACCTATCCAAAGTGACATGACGGATGTTGAAGTAAGTGAAATGCTAGATGCGGTTGTTAGCGACATTAACCAAGGTGACAATGGACCTGCAGTGATGGAGAATGCAGAACCTAGCTCCAGTGGTAACCACTCTTCCTTCTGTAACTTATTCTGAAATTTTTTTCCTTTCTGTTTTGTTTTGTAATGCAAGTGTAACTTGAAGTTACACATTGTAAAGGCATGTGTAGCTTTCTGTTACACATGCTATGCAAGGCAAGTGTAACTTCAGGTTACACACTCATGTTCATGTGCAACTTATTTTTGATTATTACCTATATTTTTGTTGTTGCACAGCTCAAAACACAGCTGAACTTGGGTAGTGATCAAATGATGGAGAATGCAAAACCTAGCTCCAGTGGTAACCACTCTTCCTTGTGTAACTTATTCTGATTTTTTTTTCCTTTCTCTTTTGTTTATAATTCAAGTGTAACTTCAAGTTACACATTGTAAAAGATATGTGTAGCTTGAGGTTACATACAGTAAAAAGCATTCGTAATGCAAGGCAAGTGTAACTTCAGGTTACAAAAGTTGAGCATGTGCAACTTTTTTTTTTGATTCTGCCTATTTTTGTTGTTGCACAGCTCAAACTCAGCAGAACCTTGGTAGTGGTGAAATCAATTTTAGCCTTGGCTTAGATAAAACTCCGAAACCCGTTAGAGAACTAGTCAAGCAAGCTGAGAATAAACAAAGCCAACTAGGATTCATACACAATGCATTTTGAGGAATAGAACAATTGAAAAACAAGATCTGAAACAGTATGAAAGGAAGTCAAAGAAGATTAAGAAGATTGTTAATGAAGAAACAATGGATTCAGTTCCATAAAAACAAGAAGAAACAATGGTCGCAGTTCCAGAAGTAGAAGAAACAATGGCTGCAGTTGCTGAAGAAGATGATGGCACAATGAGAAAGGATGTAAAAGATTCCCCACTTATTGAAATGCTGGAGGACGATCAAAGGCGAAAAATACTTGAATATTTCAATACTCATCCCAAAACGTAAGTAGCTATAACCGAAACTAAGGAACTCATGCTTGATTCGGTTATGCTGTTTTAATGTGGATTTTAATATTAAAAATTGTATCTTACTACTTGATTCTGTTATGTTGTTTAATTGTTTATTTCTTTCTAATGTAGAGACATTGCTTGGATGGAATTCAAAGATGATGGTAGCCCGCTCTTTGATATAAGTGGAGAACTAATGCTTCAGCTTACCAAGAAAGAAGCCTACTTGGAGTCAGAATTCATTGATTTCTACATTAGCAGGTTGATGAGGAAGATGAACTCAAATCCCAAGTATGATCAAGCTATATTCCTCTCGCCGAAAGCATATGTAAGTACTTTGAAAAATTTAAAATATTATTGTATGTAACTTCAAAAAAGGTTATCTAACTTAAAGTTACACATGATAGTGGAATGTGTGATGTTAGGTTTCCACAATGTGTAAACTGAGGTTACATATGCATTTATAATGTGTAATCTGAGGTTACACCTCCATATTTTTCAAGTATAAACCCAAGACATTATGTGTAGCTTCTAGTTACACATTCATTGCTGTATTATTAAAATTTATTTTAAAATTAAAATGTGTGTTTGATATTCCAATTGGTTTATGCAGAAATCTTTTATGGTCAATGACGGTGATTTCAAAAAATTCTGGATTCCTAAGCTTCTTAAGGACTATCACGAGTGCAGCAACCCAGTCAGACTTTTCGCACCAATGTGTAACAACAACACACACTACACACTACTGGAATATGACTTAATGAGCAGTGAACCTTGGTCCCACATGAACTCGTCAAACGTTAAGAACCTCAGGAAAAAACACTTTACTCAAGCCAAGCAATATGCAGCTGTAATAACTACAGAAATGACACTCCGCTGTCCTCTTGGGTTGAATGGAACTGTCAAAAATCTCGCTTCGCCCAAACAAGGTTCATTTCCCGACTATCTTCTATTTGTATGCAATTACATGAAGATTAGAATGAAGAATAATCCAATTGACAAAAGAATAGCTAGACCAATGGTGACAGTATTGGTTAAAAAGGTGAACCGAATGAGAGCAAGCATGCTTTACAAGATTCTTTCAGATCCATCCAGAATTATGTAAAAAGCAGTTCTTTGAATTGAAAACTTTCAAATATGTTGTTAGCTACAAGCTGTTGTTAGACTTGCAAATATGTTGTTAGAACTTCTAAACATCGTCAGTTACTATATCTGAGCAGTTCCTTGGATTGAAAACTTATATACTTTTGGATTGAAATTCCTTGGATTAAAAACTTTTATATTTTTGTTAACTACAATCTGTTATTAGACTTGCAAAAGTTCAATTATTCTTGCTATAAAGAGGTTGTGAATTTTAAAGTTACACATGATAGTGGAATGTGTAAGCTGAGGTTTCAGAAGTATCCAAAAGGTTAAGTAACCTGTAGTAACTTGAAGTTAAACATCAAATTAAGATGTGTAACTTGAAGTTACATATGCTAAAAAAAATAACAGTTTCCGATAAACATGTAAGACAGGATAGTGGAATGTGTAACGGGGTCAAATGCTGAAAAATAAGTTAAGTAACTCATAGTTACACATGCAATTAAGACATGCTAAATTAGAAAATTTTAAAAATAACAATGTGTAACTAAAAATAGTTACACGTCCATATTTTATAAGTGTAAAACAAAGTTACACATGCATTTCCCCTCTGTGTTCTGAAGATACACACTGAAATAAAAATGCATTTCACCTGTGTACTCACAAAATATAAAATCTGAATAAATGATCCTTGCAACATAATCCATGTTGCAGAAAAATAAAATAGTTTGGTCCATGCAAACCGACATGAAGAAAACTAAAAAATAAATAATCCAAGACAAATAAAAAAAACACACATTAGTCAATACTTGAGCTTAAAGCTAGGGGGTGTATACTTTGGAGGATTCTTACAACCTGCCCTGTTGTGACCTGCTTCCTTGCAATTTTTGCAATGAACTTTCCTCTCAACTTTCTTTTTACCTTTCTAATAATCCTTTTCCCTTGGGGTCTACCTGGTTGTTTCTTTATAATAGGATGGTTGATGGTGTTTTCTTCTTCAATCTCAGCAGGCCTGTTATAGTTGGGAATCGGCTGGATGACATGCAAATAAGTCTTCAAAAAATAGTCACTTGTGAAATATGGTGAAATGAAATCAATAGCTTCACGTTTAATCTTCCGTAGGTCTGCAAGAGCATGAGCACAAGGGAAACCGTATACGCGCCACCTTTAAAAAAAAACAAAAACAAGAATATAAACACTCAAAAATCAGCTAGTTACACATGCAAATCATAAAACACTCAAAAATCAGCTAGTAACACATGCATATACAGGATGTGTATCTTTCAGTTACACATGCAAATAAGATGTGTAACTAGTAAACTTTCAACAACAAAAAACATACAAAAAAAACACATAAGAAACAAAACCTTTGACAGGTGCAAGTCATGTGTTCGAGGTCCACTCTGTGAGTACTTTCGCTAAAAACTTCAAACACGGTAGGACTAGAAACCAATCTTGCCAAGCCAAACCTTCATCATGAAGAGCCTCCAGCTTTTCCTCATACTCTAGAGTTAATTGAGTCATCATATTAGCGCCATCGTCATGACGGTCTACCATCATTACCATTACTTTCCTCCTAATCTGAAAAAGAAAAAAACTTATGAATGTACAAAGTGACAAAACAAGAAACAAAGACAAAAAAACAAAAAAAAACACTCTACTAACCTGATCAAGAAGAGCAGGTGCAGGCATCTTCTTGTGAACCAGAATCCAGCTATTAAATGATTCTCCTATATTACTAGATGTGCGTCCATACCAACAACCTTTGAAATAGGCATTCACATATGATTCAGGTGGGATGGTCTCGATGTAATCAGCAACCCAATCGCAATTCAAATCTCTAATTTTCTGAATGGCCTTAGCATGGTTTTCAGGTGAGAGTGCGTATGTCGCTTCTTGGAAATGGTCGAGCACAAGCGTGTACCTGGGATCTGAGCCAGTGATGAGAAGATTATTCTTCAAATGATAGTATCAGAAGCTGTGGAACGAATCTAGAAAGACAAGTGGAATACCACGCAAGAGTCCTTCATGGCGATCCGAATGGAAGATGATTGGCCTCCCATCACCAACAACTTGAGTCAAATTCCTTAAAAATCACTCCCAGTTGTCATTATTCTCATAAACGACTAGTGTCATAGCAAGTGGGAAAAATCCTACAAAAGTGTGCAGAAATGAAAAAATAATAAGTTTCACAATAACAGAAAACAATGTGTAAATAGAAGTTACGCATCCTAAAACAAATGTGTAACTTAAAGTTACAGATGTTATTCCCAAATGTGTAACTAAGAGTCACACACTGAGTAAACCAATGTGTAACTCTCAGTTATCTGTCAGCTAAAGTTGTTCAAAAAAACATAAAAAAAACATACCTTTACCACCATTGATCCCAGTAGCTACCATCAAGCAACCTCTGAATCTACCAGTAAGGAAAGTAGCATCCAAGTATACCATTGGCCAACAAAACCGGTACCCTTTGATGCATGCAGCAAACGAGATGAAAATCCGTTGGAACTGTTTCTTTTCAGGATCATATTCAAAATCAATCACACTACCGGTGTTTGTTTCCCTTATAGAATTAATATACCATACCAAGTGCGAGTATGACTTTACATCATTACCATAAATGGTCTCATAAACCTTTTCCCTACCATTATAGGCCTGATAATACTCCATGGTGATTCCATAGTTGGTCTGGAAATCATCTGCAATTTTCCTTGGCTTCTTGTGAGGATTTTTCCGAACTTCTTCCTCAATCAAACTAGATGTGAAGCTGGTTGAGTATTTTTGATTCAAGTTGCGCCCACCAGCACCACAAATGTGCTCAGGGTTATAAGCCCTGACCTAAAGAGGTTCATATAAAATATAAACAAATCAACCAAAAACCAATATGGTGCAAAAAACATCATGTGTAACCCAAAGTTACACATACTGTAACGAAACATAACATATGCTAACAAAGCATAAGATCACAGAACACAGAAAACCTACTTGAAACATTTCATTCCTTTCATCAATAGAAGCTGCATGAAATTTCCAGCCGCATTCTTTTACTGCACACTTAGCCGTGAACCTAGAACGCTCATTGTGTGTTACAACCATGTTGAAACCAGTGCGAAGACAATACTTGGTGTAAGCAATCCTGACTTCCTTAACTCCTTCAACAAACAAATGATCAATCTCACCAAGGACCTTGGGCCAACCATCTGATAACAAAGGTTTTGCAGGCTTGCTTTTATCTTCAAAATACATTCCAACTGAACGATTGTTTCTCGACGAAGACGTACCAGAACCATTAGAAATAGAAGAAGTTGCCCTAGAGCTAGATGAAGAGGCTACATGAGTAACATTTTGCAAAAAAATATCAAAACTGGTATTCTTTTTACTATGTGTGAGGGATGTAAGAGCTTGCAGCGAATAATCACAGTCAACCGGAAGATCTTTACCATAATCTCGAAAGACGAAACAAATACCAAGTGGAGTAAATTGCTGCCATTGCTTGCAAACTTCGACCTTAAACTCATCAAGTGTGGTTTCAACATCAACACGAGTGGTAATGAAATATGAAAAGTAGCGAACAACAACAATGCAACTAACAGCATCCATGACAACCTGAAAATATACAAACATACCATAAAAATATCAAAAAACAAACGAACGCAATGCACTCGGGGGTATTGCCCCCTCATGAGAAATATATTCTATGCGGCAAGCTAAATAATACAATGAGCAATCAACATACTCAACAAAAGGAAAGCAATATATACAATGTGTCTTAAAGATACAACTGTTATTACTGTTTACAAATACACATGCTACAGGACATATATGTGTAACTTCAAGTTACACATCTTATGAAACAGCATGTTTACCTAGATTTTAAACGGAATTCAGCTAGTAAATCTCTTCTGAGATGGAACATGCAAAATAATCCAAACATGCAATAACAACAACAGTTAGACATAATACATGACAATATGTGTAACTCAAGTTACACATTTTATAAAAACATCATTTATACCTATATTTGTTGTTGTTGTTGTTGTTGTTGTTCTTCTTCTTCTTCTTCTTCTTCTTCTTCTTCTTCTTCTTCTTCTTCT
>JAJJMB010007708.1:5766591-5791480 GCA_023531105.1 Papaver atlanticum
CTTCTTCTTCTTCTTCTTCTTCTTCTTCTTCTTCTTCTTCTTCTTCTACTACTTCTCTGTATCAACAAATACTAACCAAACAATTATAATCGAAATCAACATCCAGTGTTAAATCTCTTGCCAAATCAGACATGCAAATAATCCAATCAAAAAAATCGTAAAAAATTAAAAACAAAAATTGAAATCAAACAACAACAAAAACAATTCGTACCTATTTTTGTTGTTATTCTTCTGAATCAATGTGGTTTCTTCTTCCTCTTCTTCGTATCAACGAATTCCAAACCAAAAAGAATCAAAAATCAGGAAAAAAAATACAAATCATGAAATTGAAATCTATAAACTCAAAGAAGGATAGATTCGTACCTAGATTTCAATTTCTTCTTCTGAAACGGTGTTGTTTAAGCTTCCTCTTCTCTGTATCAAAGAAATTAAAAAAAAAAAAAAAAAAAAAAAAAAAACCAAAATCAGTAGATCGAAACACCAAAAATCAAAAAGAAAACAAAAACAACAGAAACAAACCTAGATTATTATCTTCATCTACTCAGATCTGAAAAACTTCTCAAATCTCCAATATGAAACAATCTTCTCAAATCAACATCTATTTTGCTTCTTCACGGGATGAAACGAATACTATATAATCTTGCAAAACTACGTAATTCTGCTTCTTCAGGATAAAACAGATCAAACAAAGGGAATAAGTTGATTCAGTTGAATGAAAACCCGTAGCATAATCTCAGAGCTATGAAAGAGAAGAAAGAAATAAGAAATCATATTTGATTTTCTGTTTCTGTTCCTGTATAAAGAATCTATAAATAGTTGAGGTTATTTTTGGTATTTTAACTTTTATTTAAAAAGTTGATGACGTCAGCAATCCGGGATTATTCAAAATCTGGCCCCAAAACTAAAAGTTTTTGGCCTAGAAATATCAAAATGTGAAAGAATGGAGTTGATAGTGAAGGATCCCATTTTGTGGGGCTTCTATATATTGAACCCATATAATAGGGGGGTTATAGTATTTTTCACTATCCTTTATTTACATATCATTCCTCTTCTTCTTCTCTTTTCTACCCATCAATTTTTTTTTCATCGTTTTAATTTTGATTGAAACCAAGGATGGTAGATCAAACCAATTTTATGATTGATTGTTTAAAATTAAAACCCAAAATTCATTAACCTTAAAGTTGAAACTTATAACATCAAAAAAGAAAATTCGAGTTAAATAGACAAAACAGATAGATGATAGTAGTTGTGATCCAAAATTAGGATTTGATTGCTTGAAATCAAAAATTTGATCTGAAATTTTTCTAAGATTTGCAGTAGCAGGAACATAATTGGTAGATAACTATCTATTTTACATGCCGATTATGGTTGATGTTCTTTAGAAATGAAGAACATCAACCATAATCGGTAGGTAAATTGATTGTTATCTACCGATTATGTTTCTGCTACTGCTTCAAATTTTCTGTACTAAAAATTAAACACAATCGGTAGATAATGAACATAATTTACTACCGATTATAGTAGTACCAAAATTCAAAAATTGAAGGATTTTAGCAAAAACTCATTTTGGGGCCATTATATATTCGGAAGTTAAAATGAACACAATTTACTACTGATTATGGTAGTACAAAAGTTCGAAAATTATAGGATTTTGGCAAAATCTCATTTTGGGGCCAATATATATTCGGAAGTTAAATTTACTACCGATTATGGTAGTACTAAAATTCGAAAACTGAATATATTCGGAGGTTAAAGTAACACAATTTACTACCGATTATGGTAGTACCAAAGTTCGAAAATTATAGGATTTTGGCAAAATCTCATTTTGGGGCTAATATACATTCGGAATTTAAATTTACTACTGATTATGGTAGTACCAAAGTTCGAAAATTATAGGATTTTGGAAAAATCTCATTTTGGGGCCAATATACATTCAGAAGTTAAATTTACTACCGATTATGGTAGTACTAAAATTCGAAAATTGAATATATTCGGAGGTTAAAGTAACACAATTTACTACCGATTGTAGTATTAACTACCGATTGTGGAAGGGAAATTTTGCCATTACGAAATACGCGAGATAAGGGCTAGTTTCAATTTAGGATTGGGTGACCCTATTTTGTCTTATTAGTGGCCCCTAATTCCTTTTGAGTGGCCCCTAAAAATGCTAGGTTTGTATTCTTGTATTATTCTTTATTCTTTTATCAATATAATTATCTACTTTTGCATTGATTAAATTTGAGTGTTTACATAAGATGCATCCTCTCGTAGTTGAGTAGATATGTTGCTATAAGTGGATCTAATAACCAAACACTACTCTTTCTCTCTACTCTTGTTAGTTTAAATAAAATGTCTGTTATTTTATTCTTCTCTTTTGCAACATACCTACAATGCTAGAGATTGAAAGCATTAAACATAACTCTAATGTCTAAAATTAAATTTCTAAGTCTCCAATCTATGTTGATGTTATTCTTGGTCAGAACATCTACTACCAGCTTTGAATCCAGCTCAAACTCCACCTTATCCATCTTTAAATCCTTATCCCATTGTACTACCTCCCATAAAGCTCTGCACTCAGCTTGCTCTGGACTCAACGCTTAAGCTAATTAGATGCACTTAGATCCTTTATGAGTACCTGCAAAATCACAAATTGTTAGACCAATGCCACCAGTTTTATTATTATCAAGATAAAAAAGTTTCTTGAATGAGGGATCCAGTGAAGATCAATTCTAGGTTGCCGAGTTGGAGTAATTGGAAGAGGATGAGGTTTATTCTCAAAATCTGATATCTCTTTTCTGCATTTCTGAATTATGGCTGCTGGAGAAGAAAAAACTACCCTTGAATACCTGTCACATTTATCATTCCATATGCACCAAGCTATAATGGAAATATTACAAACATCTTCTTCTTGAATCTGATGGGCTAACTGATTATCAAACCATCCATAAAACAAATCAACCAGATCGTTGTTACCTTGAGTATGAATACCCAAGGTAGCAAACCAAACCATTTTAGACTGAGAGCATTCCAGAAGATAATGAGAAGCAGATTCAGTGACTTGAGCACAGGAAAGACAGCTTGAATCAACGCCTTTAATCACATGAAATAGATTGTCTCTTGTTGGTAGTATGTCCTTGACACACTTCCATAGAAATTGGTTAATTCTTGCGAGTAATGGAAGTTTCCAAAGTTTTTTTTAAATATACTTTGTATTCTTGAACCCACTGAGTTGTTGCTGTTCTTTTCTTCAAACATTTTCCTACGTGCTGACTTAACTGAAA
This sequence comes from Papaver atlanticum, assembly GCA_023531105.1. Lineage (NCBI taxonomy): Eukaryota > Viridiplantae > Streptophyta > Magnoliopsida > Ranunculales > Papaveraceae > Papaver > Papaver atlanticum. Next base: position 5,769,873 of record JAJJMB010007708.1, read on the forward strand.
AATTTCCACTATTCTCAAGAGTCTAAACAATTCTATTTTCATGCCTTTGATGAATTAAAATATTAAGAATTAGCCTTGCAATTGAAGCTTCAAATAAAGAGAAGATGGGATTGTAATCCCAGCTTCCAGTGTTGGCAAGAAAAGTTGGTGAACATAAGTATAGTTGAGGTACAAGTTAGCACCATCTTTAGGAACATGTGGAGCTTCCAGTTCCACTGTACACTTATGCTTCCATATCATAATAGTTTGGCCATTTCCTAAACTCCAACAGTTGTAATTTTGGAAGAAACTTAGCTCACTACTTATACTTCTCCAAGACCATGTAGAATTACCATTTATTTATTAAACACTTCTACTGAAGATTGAACAAATAGAAAAGTTTAGGTGTTCTTATCAGTGTGGTGCCCATAATCAGACATGACACAACTGGTCTCGGAAACAAGCGACAAAACCACAAACTTGGAGAGAACGTACCCGGTAACGCGGAGAAAGGGACACGGTTACGAAGATGCAGAAATGTAGATACTTGAGCCTAGATAACTATTACTTGCTTCAGTTCCGGGGACCTCTTCAAAAGTAACCTCTTCCAGTGACCTCTTCAAAAAAGTCAGAAGCTAGGTTGGAAACAAAGAGAACGCACCCTGCAATGCGGAGAAAGGGACACGAATACGAAGATGCAGACACTTGGGCCTCGCTGATTATCATGGTTTCATTTCCGGTGACCTCTTCAAAAGTAACCTTTCGACTTTTTGAAGCAAAAAAAGTCAGAAATTAGGTTGGAAACAACATTTAAAGATGATTTCTATAAGAAAAAAAATTATTTTTTTATAAGCAATTTTTTCTTTTGTTTCTAATTTATGGGATCAATTATTCTTTTGTTATCTAAACAATTTATACTTATTATGAAGCAAATTATTTTTGCTTATGATTTCTGGTATTGCCTTTTTCTTCTCGTATCCAACACCCTATTAGTTCCATAAAAAAAGAGGATTTTATTCCCTCTACCAATAAATAAATAAACAACTATTTTGCATTACCCCATTATTAATTCAAAATAGGTGAACCCTCCACCTGTTATAACTTATAACTACTCAGATTACTTGGTTAACTATACAAGTGTAGTACATGTGTGTGCTAAAAATAAATCGTTATTTTTGAACACCCTAAAATACCCTACTGCAATAACAAAACAAAATTGCTCCACCACAGATACCTTCATCACCTCGTAACACTGACTCCTCATTGTAATCCAAATAATCCAGTGAAACTAACCAACATCGACTCCTCTTTGATTATCCATGCACTCATTTACTCTTCTCTTTCACACACACTAATCATTCATCATCCGTAAAGAACTCCTAAATTTCATTTCACTTAACCTTGATTTCAAACATGATAAGAAATTTCCTGCGGATATTTGAAATTGAATTCATGGGTTTTTGTTATTTGTTATTTTAGATGAACGGTTTAAAAAAAGAAAAAAATCGGATGAAGATTTTAAGTAATTTTTTGTCTCAAAATTGATTGGAAACCCTAACCATAAAAGATAATTAGATCAATGTAGGGGGAAAGTTTGGAATAAGATTTGCTCATCAATGCCTATTCGGAGTTGGGTTTGTACCCAACTCGAATTCTACATAGATCATTGATTCTGTATTGGTGCACTAACTCGAATTCTTTAGAGATTTTTTTTTCTTCACTAGTTCACCTGCTGCTTCTTCTTTAAACTGTTTTTGTTTAGAATGATTAGCAAGTGAAAAGGGGAAGGTAGCAAGTACACCACCAAAAAAAATCGTTACGGGACCTATGGAAAATTTTCTTGCATGAACTTCAATACAAGGTTAGCAGACAAGAAAATATCTTTGTATAACCTCTATAAGATATTATTGAATCACAAGGATTGATTAATATACAACTTACTTGTACTTTTAATTATAAAGATAAAATGAATATAATGCGGAAAATAAAAGTAAAGTAAGACATCAGAAATTTTGTTAACAAGGAAACCTGCAATCTAGCAGTAAAACCCCGGGACCTTGTCCACTTTTAAAACACACTGTCTTTAGCTGCTACAAACAATAGCCTATTATAAGACTTCGGTCTGGAATATAGTTAAGACAGAATAAACCCACCAAGTTACTTTGTTGCAGTTGTTCCCCTAAGTCTCTTGATTCTCGCAAGAACCTATGCACTTGATCCTCTAGTTGATGTCCTTTACATCCTTAGGAGTTTCTCCACAGTCTGTAGTGAAGACTAGAGATACCCTACCTCCAACAAGATGCCTAGTGATTTCCTATCTGAGTTTACATAAAGGATTTAGAATCGGTTCCCTGAATTTATACTCTTCATAACTTATAGAGATACCAAATCTTCTATCTACACAAGAATCACAACTAGATCATAATTTAAGATGTATTCTTGTGGAAACCTTACAAATAGGTTTTCAAAAGATATGAGTTATACTTAATAGTGTCTGTAATTTTCTATCAAATCTGAATTTAATCTGCAATACTTGAACGACCTTATATCAGAAGAGAAGATATAAACAACACAGATATACATGTCGGGAAATTATCTTTCTTTAAGATAGGTGAACCATGTGCTTCACGAACTCCAGGTGAGGTCTTTAAAAGTTGAACCTTAGATCTCGAAGATCCTTAGGTCTTTGGAGGACAACTTTACAACAAAATACACATAAGTGTAGGAAATGAGTTTTTTTTTTTTTTTTTAATTAAATAAAAAGAAAAGTCAAGGCGCTATGAGACGATTTTTCAGGCGATGCTGACTAAAGTCAAGTTTTTCAAAATCGATTCCAGTTATTCAATTTTTGATAATTGTTCTAGTGATTCCTTGTTTCTAGTTTGATTCTCCATGATCGGTGTTCTCTACAAACATCTCTTAATGGAGTCAGGTCTTAATAATGGGGCTACGAATGTAGATCTGAGTTTTTTAAATGAAGATAACCAAAATGAAGGTAATCTTTCATCAGTCTTTTCATCGATTGATATTTCAGATGCTCTTTTTGATGAGGGTTTAGAGGCATGGAAATTTTCATTAATTGGAAGATTGGATTTCCAGAAAGTCAAATTCATAGGTACAGTAGAAAATTTGAGAAATCAATGGAAGTTAAGAGGAAGCTGTCAGTTAATACCACTTGGTAAAGGTTTCTTCACTATCAAGTTGGATAATGAATTAGATAAAAACACCATCAAAGCTGGGAGGTGGGAGGTTGGATCTCAAGTATGGAAATTAAAAAATTGGGAGGCTAATTTTCGTCCAGAGAATCAGAGAACCTCAACAGCACAAGTGTGGGTAAGATATCCTAGTCTTCCTCTTGAATTCTAGAAAAAGAACATATTATTTGAAATTAGCAGAAAGATTGGTACTCCAATTAAGGTAGATGATGCAACATTAAAATGTGAATATGGTTTTTATGCTAATGTGCTGGTAGAAGTGGATTTTGCAACAATTATTCCTAGTAAAATTTGGATCAAAACAAAGTTTGGAGAATTTGAACAAAAAGTGGTTATTCCAAAATATCCTAAATTCTTCAATAACTGCAAAATTTTAGGCCATTTGGAGACTGAATGTCATAAGAAAGTGTTTGTTAACAACGAAAAGGGGAGTAATTATCCCAAGGGTAGTAATGATCAATTCAAAGCAAAACACAATGAAGGTAGAAGTGGTAATAATAAAGGAAAAAATAATGTGTCTAGAAGAGTTGGATCTTCAAGTATTGGGTTTGATATTTGTGAAATGCTTGAGAAAGACTCAGTAGTAGATAAAATTATTATGAATGGACCAAGTTCATCTATTACTGAGGAGGAAATTGTCACACCTCCAAGTAGATTTCAACTGCTAATGCCTGAGCAAGAAGAAGGTGAAATTTCTCTAGTAATTCCAAAGTCTAGTGATAATGTGGTCATGAAAACATCTAAACTCTTGCAATTGGAGGAGGAAAATGCTTTAACTAGAAGTGTGATAAAATTTGTTGATGGTAATACAAGTAGTGTTTCAAATGAGAATGTTCAAGTTACTTCTTGGGAAAACATTGTTGAAAAGAAGTAGTAGTTTCTTCTACTCCTAAACCTGTTGCTCCAGCTACTTGAAAATATAATTTTAGAAAGAATCTAGGTAAAGGGGGTACCAAGAACCCCCAATTCAAATTATGAAGATAATTTTTGGAATATAAGGGGCCTTAGAAGGATTAAGGCTCAAGAGAAGTTAAGATCTTTAGTTCATAATTTTTATCAAACTCTTTTTTGGCTTGCTGAACCAAAGGTGGAGTGCAGTGCATATTTTTGTCATAAATTGAAGTTACCTGACATGCAGAGTATGGTGATCCATAATTCTACTTCAGGAAGGAAAGGTAATATTTGGCTATTTTGGAGTTCTTCTATTTCTGCTCCAACTGTTATTCTGTCACTAGTCAGATGATTACTATAGAAGTGGGAGGTGCCTTAGTTTCAGGAGTACATGCCCATGTTAATGTAGTTCAAAGAAGATTTTTGTGGTCTGAGATGAAAGCTATCAGTTCCCTTCAGCAGCCATGGATTATTCTTGGAGACTTTAATGCAGTTTTATCTGAGGAAGAAAAAGTGGGTGGTAGAAAACCTAATAGAAGAGCTATGTTGGATTTCAATGACTGTTTGGATTCTTGTAATCTTCTCCAAGCTCCAAAAATTGGATTACAATTCTTTTGGTCAAATTGTCAGCAAGGAAGACAGAGAATTCTTTGTAACTTGGATAGAGTGGTCTTTAATTTACAATGGTTACAAAAATATAGTGACTGGGGGTATAAGGTAGGATTGAGGATTGCATCTGATCATTCCCCACTTCTTGGTGGATGTGTGAATATCCCAAAACCAAAGAATGCTCCCTTTAGATTTCAGAAAGTGTGGCTTTCACACTCTGAATTTATGAATATTGTTCAACAGAGTTGGTCAGAATGCATTATTGGAGATCCTGCTTTTGTATGGATGCAAAAATTGAAAAGACTCAAACATATTTTAAAGGTATGGAACTGGGAAATCTTCGGAGATGTAAATAAGAATATTAAAGAAGCTGAAGAAAAAGTTAGAGAAACAATGTCAATCTCTGATGCTGATCCAACAAATGAAGAAGCTTTAAATAACTTGGTAGAAGCTCAGAAAGAATACAATGGAAGAGAAACTCAATATAATATTATTCTTAGACAAAAATCTAGAGTGAGATGGATTAAAGAAGGAGCAGCTAATGCTAAATTCTTCCACTCAAATATGAAGATAAGGCAAGCTAGGAATCTTATATGTGAACTGGAAGATGATGAGGGTAATATTATCTCTGACCAACAATAAATATCTGAGTTGTTAGTTAAACACTTTGAGAAAAAAATTGAATACAGGGAAGTTAATATTGTAGAATCTCTACTAGAAGTGATCCCTGAAGTGATAACAATAGAAGATCAGATGAAGCTAGATTACTTACCTGAAGAATAGGAAATAAAGGCTGCAATTTTTGATATGGATGCTGAGAGTGCACCTGGACCTGATGGCTTCTCAGGTATGTTTTATAGAGCATGTTGGAATATAATTAAAGACACTCTAGTGGCTGCTGTGAGGTTTTTTGGGGGGAGAAGATTTATCCCCAAAGGATTGAACTCTAATCTTCTAGTTTTAATCCCTAAAGTACAAGGTGCTAAGAATGCCAACCAATTTAGACCCATTGGTTTGAGTAATGTCTGCTTCAAAATATTTACAAAAATTATTACTACAAGAATGAAGGAATTCATGTCAAAACTGATTTCTCCTCAACAAGTGGGTTTTATCAAAGATAGGTGTATTCATGAACAAGTCTTATTAGCATCTGAATTGGTAAATGAAATGAGACTGAAAAGAAGAGGTAGAAATATTGGATTGAAGCTAGACATCTCCCAAGCCTATGATTCTGTCAGCTGGGAATTCTTGTTCAGGGTATTACATAAATATGGATTTTCTGCTAGTTGGTGTGACTGGTTGAGATGCCTCTTTGAATCTGCTAAAGTATCAGTGATGATAAATGAAGGGCCTTGTGGATTTTTTCAATGGGAAAGGGTTTAAAACAGGTAGATCCACTTTCCCCAATCCTTTTTGTACTTATGGAAGAAGCTTTGAGTAGAGGATTAACTCAGATGGTGGAGAATGGTAAAATATCACCAATGGTGATTAGAAAAGGAGTTTACCCTACTCATTTACTATTTGCTGATGATGTCTTCTTTTTTGCAATGGAGCCAAAAGGAGCTTGGAGAATCTACTACAATTACTGGGAGACTACCAGCAAAGCTCAGGGCAATGCATCAATAGATCAAAAAGTAAGTGTTTTGTTGATGGTACTTCTGCCTCCAGAAAAACTCAAATTTCTAGTATTGTACAAATGGAGATTACTGAATTTCCTGACAAGTATCTGGGAGTGGTTTTAATGCCTGGGAGAGTTAAAACAACAAATGTTTGGTCCATAGTAAACATGTTTCAGAACAGTTTAGCTGCTTGGATGGGGAAATTGTTATCTTTTCAAGACAGATTAATATTGAAAAAATATGTCTTAAGTAGCTATCCAATATATAATATGTCTGTTTATAAATAGCCTTGCAATGTAATTAACGAACGTGAAAGAATCATGAGAAACTTCCTATGGTCTGGAGATGGAGAAGTGAGGAAAAGTACTACCTTATCTTGGAAAAAAGTATGTACCCCATTCCAAGAAGGAGGATTGGGAATAAGAAGATTAGGTGTTATTAACAAACATTACTTATGAAGATGATGTGGAAAATATTGCAATCTAAAGAAGACTGGGCAGCTTTCTTTGCAGCTAAGTACAAGGACAAGAATGGGCAATGGATAGATAAATGGAAATTTTCTTCTGTGTGGCCAGGTTTAAGATGGGCATGGAAATCATTAAAAGAATATATAAGATGGTGTATAGGGAATGGCTCTAAAATTTCAGTTTGGTTTGATTGTTGGGTTGGAGAAATTTCATTAATTGAAACCTTTGGATTAACTGAATTTATAAAAACTCACATTAATATGAAGGTTCAATATTTAATTCATCAAGGAGAATGGCATCTTCCAGTTGAAGTTTTACCTTACTTGGGAAATAGAAGTATGCCTGCAATTGGTGGAGGGGAAGATCAGCTGATCTGGAGTGGAGATTTGAAAGGAAAGTTTATTACTTCTGCTGCTGTGGAGAAAATTAGAGTTAAAGAACCTAAATTACACTGGCCCAAATACATATGGATAGCTTTCTTACACCCCAACATCTCAAGTAACATATGGAAAATTCTACAAGGAGTATATGTAGATGATACTAAAATGGTGCAGAATGGTTATGACATGGTGTCAAAATGCTGTGTCTGTGGTTTGTAACAAGATTCAATGGCACATCTCCTTTGGCAGTGTAACTTCAGTGAGCAAATTTGGTCTTGGCTTGGTGCTGTTTTTGAATTCAACAACCCTCAGTTCTTTGAAGATATTTGGAAATTTGCAAAACAGAAGAGTTCCATAATAAAAGAGATTTGGATCACAGCAGCTTGTGCAACAATAAAAGAACTTTGGTTCAAGAAAAAAAAATGTTTCTTTGAAAATATAATTCCTTGCTTAAATAGAGTGAAAGGCAGAGTTTGGAAAATGGTTCATGAAGGTGGTATGAGGATGAAGGGAACCAGATGGGATCAAAGGTATGATCTACAAATTTTAAACTTTTTCAATCTGGGAATGAGATACATTAGATTTAAAGATATTAAAAGCTTCTATTGGAAAGCTCCTAAAAATGGTTATATCTTATTTTGCTGTGATGAAGCCTCAATGGGGAACCTAGGAAATGCTAGCTTTGGAATTATTGCAAGAAACCATTACTGCCAAGTTGTAGGGACAATTTCTGGAGGCATAGGTGTTGCTACAAATTATATTGCAGAAGTACTAGCAGTGGTGGGAGCAGCTGAATGGGCAGTGCTTTTGAAATGAAAATACATAATTATCAGATCATACTCTGCTGTTGTGATTAGAGATTTTAAAAAAGGTGATATTCGTTGGTTTGTAAGGGCAAGATGGTTGAAGGCCTGCTCTTCCTTAATAGATGTGCAATATGAGTACTGCTATTTCTCAACAGATAATTTGGCAAAAGAAGGTGCAAAGTTGAATGCAGAGGAGAAAATCCACCACAGTGGCAGACCTTCATCCTTAATTAGAATTGAAATGCTTGATGTAGAGTACTATAGGTTCTGTAGTTAAACCTTTTAAATGAAGTCATTTGCTCTATTTTCCTTAATTTTTCTTTGATTTTTTAGTTTTAGCCTAACTTGTGGGCTTTAACTTGATTGTATCATTCCTTTGCTTTTTCTAATAAAAAAAATGTGATTAAGCAAAAAAAAAAGGAAATGAGTTTTTTGTGTTGCTGATGTCTCCAATTTATAATGACCAATTAAGATGGGTTGCTTACGATGTAATCATTGAATTTCTTGTTACCCAAATTAATTCTCAATTGCTAAATCAAAATTGCTTCCAAAGAGTATTGATGAATTTCTCTTATAGTCTTAATTTTTGTTCATCTTCTCTGGAAAACTAGATTATGCCTTAATTTTTGTCATTGTATTAATCAATTTGTATATATATTACCTTTATATTCTATTTTATGAACTCAACTTAAAATTTAAGGTTTAGGTTTTCCTGCTTGTTTTTAGTGGTTAATATGATCGAGAAAGAAGAAAAGAGTTTTTTAAGAGAGAAAATGAAATTCAAGGACGATTAAATCTTTTTTTTTATCGGTAAAGAATTTGGTGCTGGCGAGTTTCGAACTCAGGTCACTGGTATCATCACCCAATGACTTTACCACTGCACTATAGTCACACCGGCAGGACGATTAAATCTTACACCACATTGATCCAAGATTCATTTCTCATCAATCATCGCAATTATTATTTGGTGCCGTTAGTTTCCGATCTTATACACGTGCCCAGTCTTTAAATTAGGTAAAAAATATTTTTGGGTTTTAAATATCAAATATTTTTATTATGGCACATTGTCAAATTTGAATTAATAAGGAGTAATGAAAATTAATTATTTATCTTAGAAAAACACAAAATACCCCTAAAAAATAAGAAAACAACAACTTTGGAATCACATGCAAAAGATGGTACTTTTTTTCGGTTAAAAGTGCTTATAATAAACTTATGGAAGCCAAGGTTCAGCATCAAGCTGCTATAAGTGTTGTTCCAAAGATGGTTTGGAAATCTTTATGGAAGATGAAGCTTCCACATCGTGTCAAGCTATTCATATGGAAGTGTCTGAAGAACATTGTTCCCACAAGATTCGGATTGTCACAAGTAATGCAGCATCTTGAGACTCACTGTGGAATTTATAATCACAAAGATGAAACTCTCTATCACTTGTTAATTAACTGCAATCATGCTGTTTTGGGGTAAAAACTGATTCTGCTGGAAATGGTAAATTTGGGTGTGCCGCCGAGAAACGAATCTAAACCCTAAACAAATGTACTGCACGGGAGTACTTTAGATTCGAGAGATCAATATAAGTACAATCCTGGCCTAAACCAAGAGATGGCCGTTCCAGTCTTGCTTCGGTCACAAAGTGAAAGAGAAAGGGTTGATCTTAGGGAGGGAAGCGAAGAAGGTGTTGAGATCAAAATATTGAATTTTGAAGGTGTGGCTGTTTTATGACTTGTATCATAATATGGAACTGGCTTGCGGAATGTAAGCTATCAGTTCTTGGTATTTTTCTGGATACTTGTGTTGATCACACTCGTTGTTCGTCAATATAGGTCGAAAACCTATTTATACAAGTCATGATTGAGCCTCTGATCTCGTAGGAAGCGGAGACAGTTAAGTAGTGGAGAAGTGGAGTCGTGTAAAAAGTGGTGACCATCATGTTTCCATCATGAGGGAAGACTGGTCAGCCTTACACCCACTACTCACTTACTGCTCATTAACCGTCCGCCCTTTCCTGACATTTTCTCGTAATGGGCGTGTTGCACGCCGCATGCTGTAAACCTCCAGACCAATACCCCAATGAGCATCCCTCAGTTTGTGACATGTTTGATGTCTCGAGTATTTTCGTGGAAAATATGCAGCAGATTGCTGAGTGGGTCTTTTGTGCAAGACCTAGTTATTCTGACCAATCGCGCGTAAACTAGGCGGCGGGTGATCATGTGTGGCGAGCTAAGTCATGAGACTTGCCATAAGAAATAGCGTGTGACATTATTAAGTTAGTTTTTGGTTGGTCACCTAAGATTTAATCCAGGCCGGTCAATTCGGCTGGTGAAGTTGGACGACCGAGATTGTAATTTATGGAAGAGGGTGGTGGTTGATTATGGCCACATCTCGTTGGCGTCTGCTAGTGGCATAGTGGCATAATGGCGCCTGCTAGTGGCATAGTGGCGGAGTGGCGCCTGCCAGTGGCATAGTGGCGCAATTGGCGCCTGCCTGGCGTAGCCGCGACCACTATATCTTGGCATATTGGCGCTAGGTCCAAATATGACTCAACAATATTGGCTCTAGTTGTTGTATCAAACTTAATGCCTTGGGTGGCATTATTTGGAATGGGTCAGCATAGCGGCCTTCCAAATTAGGGTTTGGCATGTCAAAACCCTAATTAGCGTGTGCGGCTATGTGGCCGAGACATGGTGGCATTTTGGCAAACACTGTCGTGGCCACGTTAAATAAAGAAATCATGGCAAGGCCATAATATGGGAACAACCATGGACGCTGGGATAGCCATGGGTAGATATAATATGGCGCGGGCGCCACTTTTAGGGTCTTCTGAATCCCACATGGCTTGTGGCATGTTGTGGGTCCGAAGTGGAATAATTTAGGCCATGACTAGGAATTAAGGTTTCCTCTTGATTCGACCAATGCCATTAAAACAAGAGTTCTATTCTGATCAGAATACCCTGGTTAGAGTTTATTATGGCATTGGCCACGAGCGAAAAGTGAGATAGCACGCGGCTGCTGATGTAGTTTTAAAGTGTGGTAAGAAAGGTGTTCGATTCTCGGACTTTTTAGAGGTTTGGTTCAAGAAAAATAAAAGAAAAGCTAATAAACTTTGATTTTTTGGTTACCAAGGAGAGAAGATTCTAGGGATTTGGATTCCACTACTTCCAATGATTGTAAACTCAATAACAATTTCTTTGACAAATACTCCTACTTTACTCAAAACAATTTCGAACCCAATCTCATGCTTTGGAAGATATAACTTTACAAGCTCTTTTTATGACTCTCGTCGCTATTCTAAGGCATAATTTTCCTTCGCTTATAAAAGAACGGTATCTAAACTACCCAAACAATTTTCACGAAGCATATAAAGAAGAGAAAAAATTTAATAATTTAAAAAGCACAATATTGGATATTTTTACCAAATAAAATAATTACTGAAAATTACGCGTCAAAAATAGCTTCTTCCAAAACCCTAGAAAACAAATTTAGCTACTCATGAATCGAAGATTGGAGAATACTTGATTAATCATTGTATTAAAAATAATGAAATTCTGCTTACAACGATTTTTAGTCGCTAAAGGTATTCAGCCACAAGAGTGTTGCAATAGTTCAGTTGCGGAAGAGCTACTGCAGCTAAAATAGTGTACGATATTGTTCTTCTGCGGTTGAATATAGACTGCTACTGCGACTGTTTTGAACGGCTGATATTCTTCGTGTTCTTCGTTGAGCAGCAGCAGGAAGAATTTTTCTAACCTTTCTTTTGTCGATTCTAAGCCTCTACTTTCTTCCCCAAAGTCTCCGTCTCTTCTTGAGACTCCCACCATCCTTTTTATACACCACAGGCCGAGTATATTGCTTCCAAAACTTCTTTTTCCTCTCGCACAAGTCATGGGATTTTTATTCCCCTTTTTTTTTCTCCTGCGTAGCTGTTCTATGTCGATCCCAACTTCCTTAACCTTATCAAATCCGGCAAAGTATATTATGTTGACTAAAACTCCTTGTTCTTTCCAAAAATGCAGCCAAACAATCCCTGTTATATCCAACTCCCTGTTTACTCCAAACCGATGAATACGTCCTTATTTTTCGAGACCAAGACTTCTAACAACTCTGTTCTGATGCATTAAGGTTGTACCAAATCATTCCAATGAAACTCTCTGATAAAATCTCCATTAAAATCTATCCAAACCTTCACCAAAAACCCGAGACCCTGTTTTATCTCCAATTGGATCATCTAACCAATTTCCGTCGAATCAAAGAGACATACCAAGCCTGTTAAGTCCAAATAGGCCCAAGCAAACTGAATCCAGCGATTTAATTTCTTTTAATCGTTCCCAAAAATCCAACCCTAGTTTTGTTCGTGACTGTCCAAACTTTCCCGCCACAATCAAAATTTGAATGGTGAAGAAAGGTGCCCCTTAACCGTGGCTGGTCTCCCTTTAGCAAATTTGGGGTACAAAGATTAATTCTCCGGGGGTACGAATAGCAATTTTTAGGGTGTAAATAGTAGAACTCCTTGGGTGCCTTTATCACTTCTTCGGGTGCCTTTAGCGCATTTCTCCGGAGGTTCAAATAGCAGTCGTCTCTTACCTCTTAGATCCACTTCTTTTCTTCAATTTTTCTATATCATTAAAGATGCCATGCTTTTCAGACATAACTTGCATCACTAAAGCCGACATGCTTTTCAGATAGAGATGAAGAAATAAAAGCAAATAATGAGAAATAAATCGCCTCCAACAGCATTTGCACATGAAATGACACTTTAGCCCTTTTAAGCGACGTTTCCTCTTCTTTTGCTCCAATGTACCTAAAACTCAAAATTAAACATAAAATACATAATTTACAAGAAAATTTAGCAAAGAAAGCATAAACAATAGATAAATATCAAGGTGTTTTAGACACCTATTAAATTCCCCCACACTTAGACTTTGCTAGTTCTCGAGCAAATCAAACTAAACTAATTTTAAAACATACAACCCCCTTTCGTTGAGGATACGGTCACACTTAGCATGTATAACAAGCCTTTAAACCCCTAGGTGGCCCTAGTGGCCAAGTTATAGTCTCGAGAGGGTTTACAAGAGGTGTACCCACAAAACCTTTATTCCAAACCCTAGCTATCTGTAAAGAACTCAGGAATTACACTAAAGAATCTCCTTGGTTGGCATACTCTCATCGATCACAAGAGAAAGTACCCTGATGCGAATCATATTCATATATATATATATATAAGTGACAGAGTTCTATTCAGATAGTCGCACTATGGACATCAATAATCGGAATCATACAAATGAATAGATTAAGAAGATGGATTATAGAGATAGATAGTTCAAAACAATGTTGTCTAAGGTGAACGGTGTTTCCCATATCTGTCTGAAGGCCTCCGCCAAGATGAACCTATGAATCCTAATGGATTGAGATACTGGTCTGGACTAATATCAACACATCTTGGCATATACAAAGGAACCAGCGGTCGATAATCTTAATTCTAAATAAACTCAGCTGGCATATACAAGGGAACCAGCGGTCGATTTAATAAACTTTTCATTTTTCATTCATTTTTTTTTACTGCATGATTTGATCTTTTGGATCCAAGCGCATGCTTTTTGTCAGCAGATTACATGATAGTTCCCGTGGATCCTGCATTCCACGCTTGTTTAGGCGACGGAGACAGGGAAAACACACACATATTGCTATCCAAGTGTTAACATTTTTTTTTAATTATTCCGTTTGGTCTGATTGGTCTGGTTTATTTATTTTTTAGTAACTCAATCACTCTATTCCATCCCGGCAGTGGTAACAATTCGATGTGTGGGCCCCACCAAATCACTTAGAGAAAATATAAGTTTTCAAATAAAATAAAAACAGAACATGGTGTGATGATTCAATTTTTACACATGAACTCTGTCTTTTATGAATAAACTCTGTTATTGGGTTCCTTAACTCCTACAACCAAGATGTTTCCATCCACTTAGATTGGTTAGTGTCATCCTGATTTCGCAAAAATTTCTAGGCTCTAGAGTTAATTTAATTTATTTATTTTTTAATTTATTAATTTAAGTTTATTATTTTATTAAAAACTAACTAAAAGTTTTTCCCTCACCCCCAAACTTAAACCTAACATTGTCCTCAATGTTTCAAATTAAAGTACAATACCAAAAATATAAGTAACAAGAGGAATAAAGAGGTAAGTCAGAAAGATAGTACATAGATGAAGCGTAGCAATCCTTCTATGTGAGCAAGAAAAAAAATAAAAACAAAAATAAAACCAATATACAACAACAGCAGGGTCCTCCAGAGGGACCTTAATATCACCAAGTATGGGTTGCCTCCTATTAAGCGCTAAGTTTAGTGTCTTCAGCCAGACTTTGTTACCCGTTAAAATTAATCCTGGTAGACAGGATCTCTCAGCTCCAATTCTTTTATTGCATGACTGGGTAACTCCAAGAATGGTTTCAACCGTTGACCGTTAACCTTGAAAATTTCTCCGTTCTTAGGATTTTCAACTTCAACTGCACCATGAGGAAAAACAATTTTGACAAAATATGGTCCGGACCACCGAGATCTTAATTTACCAGGGAAAAGATGTAAAGGAGAACCTTTTGATTTGGTTCAAATGTCTTTCGAATAATCAATTTATCATGAAAAAATTTGGTTTTCTCCTTGTAAATTTTCGCACTCTGGTAAGAATCATTACGAATTTCTTCTAACTCATTGAGTTATAGTCTACGATGATCACCAGCAGTAGATAGGTTAAAGTTTAGCTTTTTAATGGCCCAATAAGCTCGGTGTTCTAATTCTACAGGCAAGTGGAAGGCTTTACCAAAGACAAGTCTATACGGAGACATCCCAAGTGGAGTCTTAAAAGCGGTTCGGTAAGCCCACAATGCTTCTATTAAGTGTAAAGACCAATCCTTTAGGGTATGGTTTACGGTCTTTTCTAAAATCTGTTTAATCTGCCTATTAGACACTTCAACTTGGCCACAAGTTTGTGGGTGGTAAGGTGTAGAAACCTTATGGGTAATGGAGTATTTCTTCATGAGTGTCTCGAAAGACCGGTTACAAAATGGGAACCTCCATCACTAATGATTGCTCTAGGCATACCAAATCGAGAGAAAATATTGTCTCTAACAAACTTGATCACAACGTGGCGATCGTTTGTCTTGGTAGATATTGCTTCTACCCATTTAGATACATAGTCAACAGCTAATAAGATGTAAAAGTTGCCATAGGAATTGACAAAAGGACCCATAAAATCTATACCCCACACATCAAATATTTCTATTATTAGTATAGGACTAAGTGGCATCATATTACGTCGGGTCATCTTTCCTAACTTTTGGCACCTATCATAACTTTGACAAAATAGGTGGGAGTCCTTAAACAGTGTTGGCCAGTAAAGGCCGAATTGTATAACCTTCGTAGCTGTTTTCTTAGAACTAAAATGACCCCCACAAGCTCCTGAATGACAAAAAGTCAAAACACTAGAGATTTCATTGTCAGGAATATAACGACGGATGATCTGATCAGGGCAATATTTGAATAAGTACGGATCATCCAGAAAAAGTATTTAACCTCAGACAAGAATTTAGCTCTATCCTGTTTAGATCAATGGTCGGGCATTTGACCAGTTACCAACTAATTGACAATGTCAACAAACCAGGGTAACACAGAGATGGAAAATAACTGTTCATCAGGGAACGTGTCATGGATCGGTCTCTCATCATCTCTAGTCTCATCAAGGATACGGGATAAATGGTCAGCTACTACATTTTCAGACCCTTTCTTATCACGAATATCTAGAGTAAATTCTTGGAACAACAATACCCATCTAATCAGCCGTGGTTTAGAGTCCTTCTTTGAAAGGAGATATTTGAGTGCGGCATGATCAGAATAGACAATGACCTTAGACCCTAGGAGATATGATCTAAATTTCTCCAAAGAAAAAACGATGGCTAACATTTCTTTCTTAGTGGTTGTGTAGTTTAACTGAGCATCGTTTAGGGTCCTACTAGCATAATAAATCACACTAGGTGCTTTATCACGTCGTTGGCCAAGGACAGCACCAACCGCATAATCAGACGCATCACACATGAGTTCAAATGGGAGGTTCCAATCAGGTGGTTGGATGATAGGGGAAGAAGTCAATAATAATTTAAGCTTCTCAAAAGCTTGAACACATGCTTCATCAAATACAAAGGCAGTATCTTTAGCAAGTAGGTTCGATAGAGGTAAAGCAATCTTGCTAAAGTCTTTGATGAAACGATGGTAAAATCCTGCATGGCCAAGGAAAGATCTAAATTAGGCCAACCTTGGCTTTATCAACTTCTATTCCCTTAGAGGACACCACATGTCCTAACACTATTCCATATTTAACCATAAAATGACACTTTTCCCAATTAAGGACTAAGTTCTTTTCTTTACAATGTTCTAGAACTAGTGTAAGGTGGTGCAAGCATTCATCGAAAGAGGATCCAAAAACCGAAAAATCGTCCATAAATACCTCGAGAAATCGCTCAACCATGTCCGAAAAGATACTTAGCATGCAACGTTGGAATGTTGCAGGTGCATTACATAACCAGAAAGGCATACGCCTGTAAGCAAAAGTACTAAATGGACATGTGAAGGTTGTCTTCTCTTGATCCTCCGGAGCTATAAGGATTTGGTTATAACTAGAATATCCATCTAGGAAACAATAATGGTTGTGGCCAGCTAATCTTTCTAAAATCTGGTCGATGAATGGTAAAGGAAAGTGATCTTTCCTAGAGGTCTAGTTTAGCTTACGGTAGTCTATACAAACTCTCCACCCGGTAGTAACATGGGTAGGAATCAATTTATTATTCTCATTCGCAACTACTGTAATCCCAGACTTCTTTGGGACAACCTGGACAGGACTGTCCCATTTACTATCAGAGATGGGGTATATGATACCCGCATCTAATAACTTGAGTACCTCAGTGCGGACAACTTCCTTCATATTCGGATTTAAACGTCTCTGCATTTCTCTTGAGGTTTTGGCACCTTCTTCTAGGTAGATGTGGTGCATACAATCAGCAGGACTAATTCCTTTCAAATATGCTATAGTCCACCCTATTGCGATCTTGTGCTCTTGGAGAACACTAACTAGTCTACTTTCCTGATCGGGCTCTAAGTCAGAGGCAATTATGGCAGGAAGAGTATTCTCATTACCAAGAAATACATATTTCAGTGTATCTGGTAGCGGCTTTAGTTCAAGGGTGGGTGCCTTAACTGATGATGTGAGGGGTTTATCTATGGTCGGCGGAAGAGGTTATGGTTTACGCTGCCATTTTCCATAATTCATTACTGGCGTAGAGTCTAACAACGCATTAACTTCTTTAAAATTACTATCCTCATCATAGTAGGCTCCAAAGTGGGCCAAGCAAGCCTCTAAAGGATCACTAACACTATTAGTGGTAAAGGTATTCTCGACTAGAGAGTCAATCATGCATATAGACTCATAGTGTTCGGGGTCCGGTGGGGCTTGTAACGCCTAAATGCGTTCACCGAGATTTTCTGATTCCCAAAGGAAAATTCTACTAGGCCAGTTTGACAATGTATGACTGCATTTGCAGTGGCTAGAAACGGATGACCTAGGATGATTAGGATATTGATATCTTGACTAGAGACAGGTTGAGTGTCCAAAATCACAAAGTCAACTGGATAGATAAAGTGTCTTCAATAATTCCACGTAGGATTTTTACTGACCTATCGGCTAACTGTAGTGTTATCCTAGTTGGTTTCATCTCACCTAGTCCAAGTTGTTCATATACCAAGAACGGTAAATGATTCACACTAGCCCCAAGATCTAAAAGAGCATTTTCTATCTTTTGGCTACCTATAACACATGTGATAGTAGGACAACCAGGATCTTTAAATTTGACTGGGTACTTTTGTGAGATTATGGAACTAACTTGTTGGGTCAAAAATGCCTTTTTATGGACACTCGCGTCTCTCTTGACAGTGCACATATCTTTTAGGAACTTAGCCATAGTCGGTACATGTTTTATTGCATCTAACAAGGGCAGGTTGATCTTAACTTTCTTAAAGATGTCTAGGATTTTAGCATATGTACTAGGCTTTTTCTTAGCGAGTCTTTGAGGAAATGGTGCAGGTGGTATGTACACTCTCTCAGGGATATCTTCCTCACTTGGACTCTTAGCACTCTCAGGCCCATTAGGGTCTTTAGACGAAGTTTGGCCACCCTTAGTCTCTTTTTCAGCTGGACTTTTATCCTTTGGTGGTTCTACCGAGTTCTCTAGAGTTTTACCACTCCTAAGGGTGATAACTGCTTTGACATGTTCATTGTGGTTAGAACTACCCGACCCATTAACCTGGTTGACTCCTTTCGGATTCGGAGTCGTTTGGCTAGGAAATTTCCCGTTTTCCCTATCATTTAACCTATTTGACAGTTGACTTTTCTGAGTCTCTATGTTGGCAATAGCTCGGTCACTGTTTTGTTGGTTACGTTGAACTTCATCAAACCTCTGTCCTAAAAGTTTAAAATTTTGGGTAGTCTCGGCATTATTTCGGGCACTACCTTCAATAAAGAGTTAAAGTTTCCTCTAGAGAAGACACCTTTTGTTCAACTGGGCTCGGTTCTTGGACTTGAGGTTGGTTCCTAGGAAAGCCTGGTGGTGGGTTTCTAGATGGGCTACCTTGATGGGCACCTTTAGACCACGAAAAATTAGGGTTATGTCTCCAACCAGGGTTATAGGTGTTAGAGTATGGGTCAAACTTGGTTCGACCCTCATATTTAGAGTTCATACCACCATGTAGGACACTAACCTGGTCACGGGTAGTTTCTCTAGGGTAAAACAGGGGACACTAAGGTCCAGTATGACTTTGGTCACCACAAATGGTACATGGATAGGTTTTGGGTTCACTGTTACAGCTCATAGTCTGGTTGGACCCTTGGTTCATCTCTAAGGCTTCTAGGCGCCTAAGGATATCTGACCCATTATCAACTCTATTGACCCTATGAATAGGGTTCCTAGTTATTTCGGGCTCCCTCATTGAAGCCCATTGACGAGTCTTTTCAGCTAACTCGATGAACTCGTCAAAACATTTATCTGGGTCTTGATGGGTAAATTCTCCACCACTCATTGTTTCTACCTGCATTCAGGTTTCACTATCAAGGCCCTCATATAAGATTTGGGCCATGTGGGCTTTCTCAAAGCCATGGTGCGGGCATTGGTATAACAATTCGTTAAACCTTTCTATGTAATCATGTAAGCTCTCTCCTACTTTCTGCTTAAAGGTTTGGATAAACTGCCTAACAACAGCAGTCTTGTGATGTGGGTAGAACTTTTTAACAAAGGCCTCTATAAGGCCATCCCAGGTGGTGATTGTTTTAGAGGGAATCAAATGGTACCACTCATTGGCTCTCTCTTCTAGGGAAAAAGGAAACAAACGCAACCTAAGCACATCTTTAGGGACATTCGGGTAACGTATTGTGTCACAGATCATTTCAAAGTCCCTTACGTGGGTATATGGGTTTTCATTCTCTATTCCCCTAAATTTACGAATCATGCCAAATGTCCCAGGTTTAATATAAAACTTAACGGTAGTGGCCGGTAAAACAACCCCAGGTTCACGTATCACTCTAGACGGGTTCAAACGGTCCCTAAGGGTTTTGGTTGGCGGGACTACCATCATTTTCATTAACCATCTTGGCAAAAATCTAAGTATCATCTATATCCGTGTAGCGGGTCGGAGTCAAATTAAAAAGGTCGTTTTCCTCAAGCCTATTTCCTACTCGTTTCCAACGGCGCATACACAAGCAAAAATACTAGTGAAGCAAGAAAATCGTGCACATGCAAATGCTGGGGTTCACTAATTTAGGTAAGCTTGGGTTACCTACAGTCAAAGACTGGTCACAGGTATTGGGCTGAGGTTTATGGTGTTTCGGATGATAACGCCCAAACGGTTCACCGTACTAAACCACGTGTTTTCCTAGAATCGGTGCCAGACGAATAATGCAATTGGTGTGTGCACGTGTTTTTTTTTAATTAAATAAAAGAAAATAAAGGAAATATACACAAAAGGAAATAAAATCTAAAAGAATAAATAAAAGTTGGGTCTTATTACTTACCTCTTTTGGTAGGCAATTCCACGATAAATGTAGAATATTACCTGTACAATAAAAACAAGAAAAAAACCTAAGTAAAATTAAAGAAAATAAATCTAATAAAAATAAAAATAAAACTAACTAAAAAAAAAGAAATAAAATATAAATCTAAAACCTAACCTAAAGGCAAGTCCGCGTCGGCGGCGCCAAAAACTGATGTAGTTTTAAAGTGTGGTAAGAAAGGTGTTCGATTCTCGGACTTTTTAGAGGTTTGGTTCAAGACAAATAAAAGAAAAGCTAATAAACTTTGATTTTTGGTTACCAAGGAGAGAATATTCTAGGGATTTGGATTCCACTACTTCCAATGATTGTAAACTCAATAACAATTTCTTTGACAAATACTCCTACTTTACTCAAAACAATTTCGAACCCAATCTCATGCTTTTGAAGATATAACTTTACAAGCTCTTTTTATGACTCTCGTCACTATTCTAAGGCCTAATTTTCCTTCGCTTATGAAAGAACGGTATCTAAACTACCCAAAACATTTTTCACAAAGCATATAAAGAAGAGAATTTTTTTAATAATTTAAAAGGCACAATATTGGAGTATTTTTGCCAAATAAAATAATTACTGAAAATTACGCGTCAAAAATAGCTTCTTTCAAAACCCTAGAAAAGAAACTTAGCTACTCATGAATCGAAGATTGGAGAATACTTGATTAATCATTGTATTAAAAATAATGAAATTCTGCTTACAACGATTTTTAGTCGCTAAAGGTATTCAGCCACAAGAGTGTTGCAATAGTTCAGTTGCGGAAGAGCTACTACAGCTAAAACAGTGTACGATATTGTTCTTATGCGGTTGAATATAGACTGCTACTGCGACTGTTTTGAACGGCTGATATTCTTCGTGTTCTTGGTTGAGCAGCAGCAGGAAGAATTTTTCTAACCTTTCTTTTGTCGATTCTAAGCCTCTACTTTCTTCCCCAAAGTCTCCGTCTCTTCTTGAGACTCCCACCATCCTTTTTATACACCACAGGCCGAGTATATTGCTTCCAAAACTTCTTTTTCCTCTCGCACAAGTCACGGGATTTTTATTCCCCTTTTTTTCTCCTGCGTAGCTGTTCTATGTCGATCCAACTTCCTTAACCTTATCAAATTTGGAAAAGTATATTATGTTGACTAAAACTCCTTGTTCTTTCCAAAAATGCAGCCAAACAATCCCTGTTATATCCAACTCCCTGTTTACTCCAAACCGATGAATACATCCTTATTTTTCGAGTCCAAAACTTCTAACAACTCTGTTCTGATGCATTAAGGTTGTACCAAATCATTCCCATGAAACTCTCCGATAGAATCTCCATTAAAATCGATCCAAACCTTCACCAAAAACCCGAGACCGTGTTTTATCTCCAATTGGATCATCTAACCAATTTCCGTCGACTCAAAGAGACATACCAAGCATGTTAAGTCCAAATAGGCCCACGCAAACTGAATCCAGCGATTTAATTTCTTTTAATCGTTCCCAAAAATCCAACCCTAGTTTTGTTCGTGACTGTCCAAA
>JAJJMB010007708.1:5791880-5917320 GCA_023531105.1 Papaver atlanticum
TGACACTTTAGCCCTTTTAAGCGACGTTTCCTCTTCTTTTGCTCCAAAGTACCTAAAACTCAAAATTAAACATAAAATACATAATTTACAAGAAAACTTAGCAAAGAAAGCATAAACAATAGATAAATATCAAGGTGTTTTAGACACCTATCAGCTGCGCTGTTATGGTACGTTGGCATATTGCTGCCGCGGAATATCATGGCCTGCCAATTATCATGCCGGCGCGATTTGGCATGTTGATTAGCTAATTGGCATGGCGGCCATGTTGACGCGACGACCACAAGGTGTTGGCGCAGTTTGGCTTCATTTAATGCGCGTGGCGGGTTTTAAGCGACCTGATTGGTCGATTGGAAAAAGGGGCCGGCAAGGGCAACATGGAGCGTGGCCATCCGACTTCAGATGGTGCCCGCTAGGGCGAAATGGCCGGCCATGTGGCGTGGCCACACCTCCTCTTGTTGCTGCTCCTATTTGCCGCAGCTCCTCTTTTATTTCTTGTTTTCTGATTTTTGGTAGGACTTTGCTCCTACTAGTCCATGATGGATTAATTGCCTAGCTTACCTAGGTCTGGTCTCGACCAATAGGGTTCGAGATATTGCACAGGGCGCCAAAAACCTAATTTTTATAAATTGATTAGGTTAAAGGACTGAATTTTGCGGGTTGCCGCAAAACCAATCAAATTTTGGTGAATTTTGCATACTGATACAAAAATCACTAATTTAATATTAAAGGGCAGCGTAACTTTGCGTTCTTATGATTGAGTACTTCCATACGCATCTCAATCCTGGCACTTCGGGAGATTCATGCTACTCGACTGAGAACGAACATTAGTCGTCATGTCATGTCAGTATTAAGAGTTCAACTGGGAACATGGTATGGAACAAATACTCAGAAATTTACATAATATTTGGGGTTGTTGCTGCACGCACCATTCTGGATAAATTTCATATAAATATACTGAATTTCTCAATACATGTTGTAAGTAGAGAGTCTTGGGCACTCATCACTTTTAAATGGCTCAGTTTCTTTACAGAACAACGGCGCATTAAATACAGGGTTTTACAATTTTAGCCCTGAACTAAAAACCACCATCAACACATGCAAAAGCAGTTTGGAGGTCTCTCAACATCAACATTGATCAAATTATCAATAATTGCCAGAGTGAGACAATGGATTGTATCCTGGTTTATGGATGTACAAAATGTTGGAGAATCAGAGCTTCATAATTGGAGATCCCTATTGATGGTTGGATGCTGGATAATTTGGAAAGAAAGATGCGACTGCATCTTCCAGGATAAATCCCTCAACCCTGTTAACACTGTCTCTAGAATTAATATTCAACTGCTTAGTTTCAACACAACTGTGCATGATAGTTTAACATCTGAGGTTTCTCCCAGTTTAACATTTGCATCTCTGCATACGCATTCCTGTGATAATTTCATTAGTGAATCCTTGCATGACATTGATATATTTAAATTAATGGTGGATGCTTCCTTTGATCATATTACTAATGATTGTGGTTCTGGTATTGTTTTATACAATACTGCAGGAGGATGCACAGGGTTCAAAGAAACCTATGCAAGTGGAGTGATGGATGCTGAAACTGGAGAATGCAGAGCAGTGTTGGAAGGTTTACAATAGGCTAAGGCGATGGAGCTCTGTAAGATTCACATTGCTACGGATGTTGAAGTGGTTGTTAACTCCATTAATAATAGTACAATGCTTGTTAGATGGGAAAATAGAAAGTTTATAAGAGACATAAAACTGCTATTATCTTCCTTTGTTTTTTTCAAAAATTAGTATTGTAAGGAGAAATGGCAATCACTTAGCTGATTCCATCTCAAAAAGAGTGAGGAAAGATAGATTAGTAATTGAAGAATCCAGTAATAATCGATCTCAGGTTGAAACTTTGTTACGCAAGTATATTGAACCCGTCAATTCTTAATTAATAAAATCCTCCATTTATCTAAAAAAGAAAAAAAAACAACAACTTTAGAATCAACATCGCACTAACAGCTGAGACATATGCCATACTGTAATTTCAAAAAGAATAATAACACAGTAGATTTGGCCGAAAGTTCAATTCAAAACGTACTCGGAAACCTATTTTGATTCCTAAAACCCTATTTGAAATCGCCATGGCAGAATTATTGGTGAAATTAACTACAGAATACGCCAAATTCCTCGACACGTTATCCATCACACCTACGAGAAGGAAATCAGACTACGGATGGGCTCACAACTAGTTGAGCATCAAATACCCTCGTGTAATATCGATCAAAAGAAAAAATACCCTCGTGGAATAAACAATTTCTACTACTACTGCTCCCTTCTAGTTACGAAAACCGGATCTGAAGTATTACCCTCTCCTTCTGCTCTCTGCTTCTCCCACCAAATTTCCTCCTGAGCCATGAAAACAAAATCACAAGAAAATTAGGGTCTGGAATTTGTGCATTTGTTCATAACCAGTTCTTTTCTCTGAATCCTGCAAGCAAATCCTCATCATCATCAGTAGAGGGTGATAATGTATAGTGGTTCAAGCGACGGAGAGGGTCATGAAGTAACTCATAGAAGGATACCACCTGCATCTTCTATGCCATGGGTACGAAACCTACGTAGATTCATTGGATCTGGTGCTGGACTTGGTTCTGAAGCTTTAATGGGTTAGTATTTTTTCCCTCGCCTAATTTTTGATCTTTGTAAACTTTTGTAAATAAAATGTGGGTTCTGAATTGCTAGGTTTTGATTGATTTCCGCTGGTTGTGCTGAGGATTTTAAGAATGTGGGATTTTGAGTGTTAATTGTGAGTTTAGGTTTAAATGGAGTCGAGAAAGTAGAGGTTAGGGTTTGGTGTGCCCTGAGCTTGTTCATGATGATAGGCATTTTAGGTAATTGTTGTGAACGAATCGC
Source organism: Papaver atlanticum (assembly GCA_023531105.1). NCBI lineage: Eukaryota > Viridiplantae > Streptophyta > Magnoliopsida > Ranunculales > Papaveraceae > Papaver > Papaver atlanticum. The sequence goes on from JAJJMB010007708.1 coordinate 5,794,788, forward strand.
ATAGAAGATTACTGTAGGATAATTATACAAGTAGTTTCGTTTACCAGTAAGACCTTGCTAATTTTTGAAGTTTATGCATTGGAATGAAGTGTATGTTTTTATCATGTTGTAGTTGGACTCTGGATTAATGATTTTCACTCTGCAGAGCTTGAAACTAAGAGAATTTTGCTCGAGATATTTAAAGATAAGCAACAGAAGAATGCTGAAGCTGGCACGATTCCGAGTTTTTACAGAAAGGCATGGGCTCAAAGTTGTGTTTGTTTTGGTGGTTGGCTCTTTTATCTTTTTTACATAATAGAATATTTTAACCTAGAAAATTACAGACTTTGAATTCTGTGTATAATGCATGATCCCATGTGTAAAACCCCTCCATCTGTGATGACTCAGTTTAATATGTATTGGTTTTTTTATATTCTTTTTACTGGTTTTCTTTGGCACAGAAACCTGAAGAAGGGTCTATCAGTGGTAGGGTCCAAAGGTTGGCGAAGTACCGTTTCTTAAAGGTATTATTTATCTTGCAAATTATGTTTGCCTGCCTTGCTGGTTCTGATTGGTGTGATATGGTTTGAGGAAATGATTCAGGTTTATGACTTCAATTATGCAGAAGCAGTCAGATCTCCTACTAAATGCTGATGATCTAGATGCTATGTGGGTATGCTTGAGAGAAAATTGTGTGATAGATGATGCTACTGGCGCTGAAAAGGTATAGTCACCTCTGTTAAGTCTTCTTCTCTTATTTGTATCTTCATGTGCATAACTTTTTTCATGCTGTAGTTTTTGTAATAGTCAAAGCTAGACCTCTGCTCTCCCAGCTAATACTATAAAATTTTGGTTATACCACTTACATGGTGTAATTGCCTACTTGTTTGTCAGATGAATTATGAAGATTTCTGTCACATTGCATCAGTCTGTTCTGAGCAAATAGGACCTAAATGTCGACGTTTTTTCAGCCCATCAAATTTTATGAAATTCGAGAAAGATGAGTCTGGAAGAATTGCCATCTTACCCTTTTACCTATATGTCATGCGCACGGTGGGTTTGCTATTTATTTTCTGGAATTGTTTGCAGTTTTCACTAACCATCTTTCTTGCGAGAACAAAATGTCAAGCTTGTGAAATAGCTACTCCTAATTCCAGACCTGTCAATGCGAGAACTATGAATAATACTAGAGGGAAAAGTATAGGCCATGTTCATGGTGTATTTTATGGTGACAGCTTAAACCTTTAATACAAAAATTCTTCACCATCAGCTTCATAGTATTTATAATAATTGAATTTTATGAGATAAAAACCAACTGAAGAAACTGTATATTGTGATTAACTGAATAACGAAAAGAAAAACCGTCTTCCAGTTTAGTTGGATACTTTTTCGAATATCCTTGTAGGTTCACGTATTTGTTCAGTAGAATTTCATGCGTCACCACTAAGTAGTAATTACTAACAACTCCTTCTCATTCAGGTTTCACTTACTCAAGCTAGAATCGACATGAGTGAGTTGGACGAGGATTCTGATGGTTTTCTACAATCTACGGTGTGCTTTGCTTTCCTTTGCCTTTCTGTTTCCTTCTTCTGAACCTGTGGTACTTTCAAAAGCTACAATTACTTCATTCATTTATTAGTTGCTCTTTGTATACTATGCTTAATACCTCTTTGTGTCTCCAGGAAATGGAGTCATACATTAGAGGCCTTATTCCTAATCTTGCACAACTACGTGAGATGCCAGATTCTTTTGTTAATATGTATTGCCGTATAGCTGCACAGAAGTTCTTTTTCTTCTGTGATCCACATAGAAGAGGTTTGTTCTCGTGTCTCAGTAACGATATGCAATGGCTACCTTTATTCTGTATTATGTATCCTAATATTTTCATAGTGTGGGATCACTTGGATAAAAACATTTTGTTACATTTATCTTCGTTCATTTTTGTATTTCCCTAAGGAATCTTTCGTTAGTGCCTTAGTGCTGTAAAAATAGACGGAAATCTTAAAATGATGTAGCCCGTCACTCTATGAACACGCTAGTATACTTATTGATGGACAAAATTCCCGGGCAATCGAGAAATTATATTTATATACATGCATTTAGATGGAATTGATGAATTTAAAAACTTACGTAAAATATGATGCAAATGCACTGGCAATGGTTTCTAATCTTAGAGTTGGGTCACCTCAACAGATGACAGAAGAAGAATGGGGGTGTTCTTCTAATGTCACAATTGCCATAAGGACTGATGACAACTTGACAACACTTATGAGAATGAATCATATTTTCATTAAATCTGGTTCACCGGAGCTGGTTGGTAGCTTTAAAAGCGTGATTCATTAAATAATAACAAGATTTAAAACTACACAATCTGTTTAACTGGAGATTTCTCATCTCCAGTTCAGAGCGAATTTATCACTATTAATTTGTCCCTTGTAATATCATTTCTGTTTAATCTCTTTACAATTATCTTTTTAGATCCATCAGACATTTTGACTATTGAATTTATATTCTGTTTTTGTTATTGGCAGGTAAAGCTTGCATAAAGAAGGTGCTGCTTAGTAACTGCCTCCAGGAACTAATGGAACTGCACCAGGTAGTTTCTTGCTGAAAATTTGGTCTTTTATTGTGTTCTTGCATGTTGTTACCTGCAGGTAGCTTGGGACACAATTTGTATTAGGATACAGTTTTGTCTTAGAAATCATATACAAATCATTTACTACTTTTCATCAATAGAAGTCTTTTTTTCTTAGAGTTGAATTCTTGGGGAGTGATTGAAAATATTCTATTAGTTTTGTGCATGATGTTCACCCTCTGTTTTTGTTCTATACCTTCGGTTTTCTTTTAGGGATTGATCTGAATGAGGTTGAATGCTTACGGGGTATGATTTCCTTCTTTTGGTATTTGATTAATTAACTTGTTGAGTGAACAAACAACAACTGATGGTTGCTCTATATTTATAAACCTTGACTTGAGTTGGCATTAAAAGAATGGAAGTCCACTCGCCTCTCTCCCGCATTCACATTGCTCTCAGAAGCGTAAATAGGCAGGTCATAGGTGGTTGCACTAGTTATTCTTCTCTCCCACCATTATTCCAAGCTGCCACCATTGAGCAATCTTCAAGCGTAGGAAATATTTTGTTTGAGAACGACATTTTTTTATTGTATTTCATTGCATCTGTCCCTCTGTTTTTAACCCCGTATTCTTTTAAAATTAGGATCCCGAGGAAGAAGTAACTGATACTGAACAAGCTGAGAATTGGTTCTCTTTGACATCCGCTCAGCGGATATGTGGTGTGTATTGGGGTTCTTATATCATTTTGTGTTGTTCTCGACTTCTTTCTCTTTATATCCATGTTAAAGTTTATTCTTGATCTCTACATTGCAGATATGTTCCTTGCCTTAGATAAAGATTCAAATGGAAACTTAAGCAAGTATGAGCTTCGGGAATATGCAGATGGGACGCTGACAGAAATTTTCATCGAGCGGGGTATAAACTAAGACTTGTTACTAATAATGTAGAATCGTGCAACTGTAGCTTGATTGATCTAGTTAGCTCAATATTCCCTTGTTTTTCTCTTTACGTATTCTATGTTCTCTTTTCTTTAAGCATTTGATGAGCACGTGAGACGTGGAAAAGGTGGAGGTAAAAATTTGCGAGAGATGGATTTTGACAGCTTTCTTGACTTTGTTTTGGCCCTGGAAAACAAAGATTCTCCTGAAGGATTAACATACTTGTTTAAGTGTCTTGATCTTCACGGAAGAGGATTTCTCACTACAGCTGATATTCACACACTTTTCAGGTAAATTTTCATTCAGGCATGCGATTAAGTTTTCATTATTAAAGCGTTGTATTTTTCCTTGTTAATTAAAGTCGAATATGGAAGAAAAGAAGGGGTGCATCAGAAAACGATGTTACTCGATACAATCTTCCTACAAAAAGAATCTGTAATTTCCTGCTTGCTGATCTGGAAGCAAGTTCTGCGAGTCTCAAATTACCGAACATTTCAAATGAATTTTCAAAATCGAAGAATTTTTCTCCCCATCCCTTTTCATAAGCGAATATAATGTTTGCACAAATTTCGTTCAAGTGGAAGATAAGTAGAGGTTCATCAATATTGATGCTACCTGATAGAGTCTCCCAATATGAAAATTGGTCATTTACGGTCGTTTGTAGATCTAGAAACAAGCTGTTCGAGTCGTAGACTACCAAACACTTCGCTGTTGATTAGTGTTATTTCTGATTAACTAGTGGGGTGTTGTAATCTTCTGTTGTTTAATAACAGAGACGTACATCAGAAATGGATAGAGGGAGGTAATTATGAATTATGCATTGAGGACGTAAGGGATGAAATTTGGGACATGGTAAAACCAGCTGATCCGTTGAGGATAACATTAGCTGATCTCCTTAATTGTAAACAAGGTGGAACTGTTGCCAGTATGCTCATAGATGTGCGCGGCTTTTGGGCCCATGACAACAGAGAAAATCTACTCCAAGAAGAGGAGGAACCTGAAGAAGAATGATCGCAACAAAAGAAAGAAATGATGTATTTAAGCATTTGTATTTGTCCGAGTGTTTAAACTTAATAGGAAACTTGCATCCTAATTCTAGTATTTTTAACCTAACTGTAAGTTTGTACGGATGAACTAATATGTAACCGGTAATTATACGATCAATATGTGATGTGATCACAACTTCTTGTGATGTTCGTGTCTCGGGTAAATGCATTGATTTCAATTATGTATGCCAGATAATGTGTTTTGAAGTATAAGAGACATTATCTTTTAGTATATATATGAACATGAACAAGAGACCTTTTTTCTTTTTCTTTTTTTCTTCTGGTAATAGAGTATATTTTCTTTTCTTTTTATCTGGTAATAGAGTATATTAAGAAAGCAGACAATGGATGTTGAAGCAGTTGGTGGCTCCACTTCAGTCCTTGGTGGTTCCAATGAAGGAAAAGACACTGAGATTCAGAGTATGGAAGTTGGTTTCCCTGATGGAGGGAGTAAGAGTGATGGTGTGAGCAATTCAAAGAACAGTGAGACTGTTGGTTTTGTATTGCATCAGGTAGAATTATTGGATGAAAGATAGAAGGTAGCGAGTCTGTGGGAGCTAAAGCTCATTTTCTGCCTAAGAATGGTGGTACAACTAACACTGCTTTGAGTAAGGCTGCTAAGATTAAGAAGCCTAACCCCTCAAATGTTTAACATGATTCAAGTGGGATGTTGGAATATAAGGGATTTAAATGACCCCTTAAGACAGAAGGTTGGTAGACTCATTAGCTATAATAGGTTAATGATGATGGGTATTGTGGAAACTCATGTGCGTGTTATATTTGTTCTTCTTGGCAGTTTGGAGATAACTATTCTATGGATGGTTCAGGCAGGATTTGGATGGAATGGGATCCTGAGATCATGAAGGTTCAGGTTATCTATTGTTCTTCTCAAGCTATTTTCTTAGATATTGTGACTTATCAGAATAAAGCTTTTCTTGCTCCTTTTGTTTATGGTAGTAATGATCTTATTCAAAGTAGACATTTGTGTAATGAAATAAAGGTATTTGCTAGTTATAATAATAGAGAATGGGTATTGTTGGGTGGTTTTAATACTTTATTAAGAAGTGGTGATAGAGCGGGTGGGGTTGAGGTTGTTTCTTCACACTATCAAGAATTTTGGGAATGCACTCAAAATGCTAATATTTTTTATTTAAGATATAGTGGTAGTTTCTTTACTTGGAGTAATAAGCAAGAGAATGAGAACAGGTTAGCTTCAAAGATTGATCGGATTCTTGTTAATCTGCAGTGGTTCGAGATGTTCAATGACTCTGGTGCTGAATTTCTGTTGCCTGAGATTTCTGATCACAGTCCTGGGATTATGAGTGTATTTGAAGGTAGATATCATGGCCCCCTCCTTATAGATTCTGTAACGAAGCCTGATTTTTTTTTGGTTAGAAAGTCTTGGAAAGAGCCTATGGGTGGTAATCCTATGATGGTGTTGGTAAATTAGTTGAAGAGACTGAAGAAGATTCTTATTGACTGGAAGAATACTAGATACAAGAGATTTTATGAGCAAGTTATGGAAGCTAAAGGAATTATGGATAAGGTCAAACTTCAGCTACAGGTTTATCCAATGAGGAGTGACCTTGCTAGGAAGGAGAAAGAGGCAGTTAAGACTTATGCTAGACTTGCTAAATATGAGGAGTCTATTGTAAAGGAAAAGTCAAAGGTGATATGGAAGGCTGCTAGGGATTTAAACACCAGGTTCTTTTTCAATTCTTTAAGAGAAAGAAGATCCATGAATAATATCCTTTTTAAACTTAATGAAAAATTAGAAGAGGATAAGGAGATTGAGGCAGAATGTGTGGATTTCTTTAAGTCTTTATTTGACAAGGCAAATGATCATGAGGAGACATATGAGATTCTCAATGAGCCGCATTTTGATAGATCGGTGTCTGAAGATGATGTTGCTGCTTTAATGAGGCCTGTGACTAGAGATGAAATAACTGAAGCTTTGGCTTCTATACTCTTCAAAAACTCCTGGACCAGATGGTTTCAACAGTTATTTCTTCAAGAGTGCTTGGTCAATTGTAGGGGATGATTTTGTGGATCCTATTAATAGTTTTTTCAAGTATGGTAAGTTACTTAAAGAAGTTAATAATACTTTTATAACTTTGGTGGCTAAATGTGAGAATGCTTCTTGTGTTCTATTTCATGTTGTAATGTCATTTATAAGTATCTTACTAAGATCATTTCCTTAAGAATGAAGTTTGTGTTAAAGAATATTGTGAGTTCGAATTAGTCCGCCTTTATCTTAGGCAGATCCATTCAAGATAATATTCTCTTAGCTCATGAGATTGTTAGGAATTATCACAAGACAGACGGAACTCCTAGATGTGCTTTGAAGATTGATCTTCAAAAGGCATATGATTCAGTTAATTGGGTGGCTATTGTTGCCGTTATGCAGAAGTTGGGATTCCCGAAAACACTTGGGGTACCAAAATACACCACCAACTTTTTCGTAGCCAGTCTGTATGGACATACTCAACACAACTCCGAGAGTAAAAACTCAATCAAGGAAAGTGTCTAGAGTTATATCTCTATCTCTCTTGTTATTAGAACGTTTACAGAATCGAATCCGTGTACCTAATTACGAAGAGAGTTCTTGGACGGTACCAAAGACCAATATCCAAGGATAAATCAAGTCTTATCCAAAAAACTAGGTCGGACCTATCTATTGTGATTGACCAACGCACAACCTGTTATATTTCAATTATAAAGATAAACAATATAATGCGGAAAAAGAAAAAACACAGACACCAGAAATTTTGTTAACGAGGAAACCGCAAATTCAGAAAAACCCCGGGACCTAGTCCAGATTGAACACCAAACTGTATTAATCCGCTACAGACACTAGCCTACTACCAATTAACTTCGGTCTGGAATGTAGTTGAGCCCAAAAAGGAAATCCACCGATTAAGGTACAGTCGCGCTCCTTACGCCTCTTGAATCCCAGCAGGACTCCGCGCAATTGATTCCCTTAGATGACGTCACACCAATTAAGAGTTGCTTTAACTCAATTGAAGACTTTAAACCAAATCTTCCTCCCACAGATTAAGCCTATAATTGATTTCCAGGTTTACGATTGAAACGAATGATCAGATCAAACGTAGGATCAAGGTGATGGAAATCGATAGAAATTGATAAAAGTCTAGCTATCCTCAAAATCCGGACTTATGCAACCCGAAGTGCAACCTAGATTATTATTCACCTCACAAGTATAAAAGTTGCGGAATCACAAAGTTTGAGACGAAGAGAACTTTGTGATTTCTATCTATCTTGTTCAAGTGATAAATCAACAATCGAACAAGATCAGGATACTCAAGTTATCAAGATAAAAGATAACTGGACCTGGCTTCATGAATCCCAATGAAGTCTTTGATAGTCGCTAAACCCTAAAAGGGTTTCTAGAGAGGACGACTCTAGATACAACTAGGACACACCAAAAGGTAGTGTTAGGATTCAAAGATCCCAGTTGCCAAGAGTTCCCCTTATATAGACATTCAAAGCATAGGTTGCTTTAGGTTTAAGCTAAGATAGATTTGGAACCAAGCAAACAATATTCACCATTTAGATGAAAACTTTGAATCTTAATCCCAAAAACAAGATATACACGCTGGTTAGGTTAACCGTAACCGAACCGTGTATAAAGACTATGTCCAACATGGTTAGCCGAAACTAGCCGATTTGAACTTAAAATCTTAACAATCATTTTCATGAACACAAATACATTGATCTTGAGTCACGATTATGTGATCAAATGAGTCTAGTGTTTTAAAGAGAATTGATCAGATGCAAATTATCTGAGAGGAATAATTTAGTCAAAATTGAATCATAATCAACATAGTTGGTAAATGCACAAAGTACAAATACTTGAGTCGTTCGTGAATCGGCTGAGTTATGGTACGCGGACCGGTTTGCAAACTTATAAGCAAAAACGAGTTCTTGAGTTGATAGAACTTTTTCAGTTCACGTACCAGTTTGCAAACTTTTGTGCAAAACTGAGTTCCAGAGTTGACAAAACTTTTTCAGTTTGCAAACTGGTTTGGAAACTTTAAGACTTTACCGGTTCCGGAGTTCACATAACCTTTTCAGTTTGCGTAACGGTTTTGGTACTAAACTGGTTCTAGAACATAAAACTGTATTGGTTCGCATATCGGTTTGGATACTTTAACTCGGTTCCCTTACCACAGTTCCAAAATGGTTTGCATAAGAATATGCATACTTATCCGGCTCACGAAACAAATAGATATTCCCATGATACGAGTACGTGTATCACACAAATATGAAAGTCGATATATAGCTACTCTGCTACATGTACGAGTACATGTAATACGACTTCAGACATATAACAGTTTTCTCAGTTTAAGACTGATAACACTGTCTTGTATTCCGAACATAGTAGTTCTATATTTCTCTAAATCAATTTGAAACATTCCTGAATAACATCAATGGCACATATCATTGTTCCAGGCTATTTTCGAATGATAAATATGAATCATGATTTTGGTTCCGAACAATAAATTGTTCTCCACCGAAATTGATAAAGTATGAACAAATATTCACTAAGCTTAGTCATTATATTTCGAGAAATTCATAAACTAAATAATTAGTTCTCGACTCAAAATTCTTGTCTATGCAAGCTAGTCTAATTAGTTATGCAACAAACCTCTCAAGGATAGAAAAGTGAATATAACTTGAGAAGTAGGTGGTTCAGTCTTCACTTACGTTTTGTTGATGAAGTTCTCCAAAAGCTTCGGTTGATCTTCGCCTTCAAATGGTAGAACGCAAATGATGACTGGTTCGTTTCTCAACTACAATATCCTAGACCCATACTTAACTAATTGTAGACTAGAAATAAAGATATAGTTTTGACAACTAAATTTGACAACAAGCTTGATATAGAAACACTTGTGAGTTCAACCGAGCAGTGCTCTAACAATCTCCCCCTTTGTCAATGTTAGTGACAAAACTATTAATATATATGGATAACAAAAATAAAGCTTAGAAAAACTCCTCGATCCATCATGCCTTGATTTCCTTGGTTTCTCCAATTCTCCTCGAACTCTTCGTTATTTCAAGTTGCAATGATTATGAACGTGTTCAACTCAGCATCGTTGTTTTTGAAGATCCGTAGCTATAACAACATTCGTCATTATACAAAAACATAGTATTATTATCTTCTCTCCAAAGTTCAATTGTATCTCAACTCTGATGTAATACTACATGATATGTTTCTCCCCCTTAATCAATACTTGCATCTTTTGTATAATAGGTAAAACCTATTGCTTAATAATTCGCTCCCCCTTACATAATGATCCCGTTGATAGGGGAAAAACGATTTTATGGTTTTTCAGGGAATGGAGAGACGACCGTGCGGACGGAGGCTCCTCAACCGAGCAAACTTCCTAACCTCAAACAGATGCACTGCACGGGAGTGCTTTGAGTTCGAGAGATCAATCTGTAGGACTCCGGCCTAAACCAAGACAATGGCCGTTCCAGAGTCAATTCGGTCACAAAGAGGGAAGAGGGTTGATCTGTAGGAGGGAAGATGACAAGTGTGTGATATCAATGGTGAGCAAGTATTGCTCATTCGGTAAATTACTAAATATTGATAGTTGATTCAATATTCGAGCATTTGAGCAAGTATTGCTCATTCGATGAATTATTGGTAGCATTACCAAATAAAATATTAATTAAAATATTGGTAGCTGAACCGAATATTGTATAATTAATACCGATGTTGATTGCTCGATCAACATAAAATTATTAGTGTTTGAACTTGCTCAGAATTATGATTTGCAGAGCATTTATTCGAAACCCTAATTTTGATCAATTGCTCGTCAATTGATGATTTACTGAAAATAGGTCACTGAGTGAAGGTGTGACCGGCTACATGGGATGATGGACGACCATGTAGCGCCCAAGTGCTCGAGTGAGCATGCACCAAAGTCCTTTGTTGACCAGTTGGTGAAAGAATGATCAAATACTGGTTTAATCATTTATTAAAATAGTGCTCGTATGAGCGTTAGGTAGTAAAACCTGGTTATGGAGAGATGAGGGACCGACCAATAGGTCATGGGACCGACCCTTGGTGGTCTTGGGACCAGCTGATGGCCGATTGAGCAAATCCCAAGTTGGTTGGAGAGAGTTTGGACCCAATACGAACAATTGATAGCAAATTAGGTCAAAATTATGAAGATGTGTGGGACCGGCTCATTGCAAGCCTTAGGGCCGACCGTGGTCAGTCAAGGTAGTATGCCCGTGTCACCACAGTCTCCTTTTCTCAGTCCTGAGAGTTTTGGTATTTTCTGGTGCGCGTTTGAGCAGTATTTTGGATTTTCAGAAGAGTTTGATCTTTACTGAAACTCTCAATTTTGCTCGAATGAGCAAGCAGAACTTTGCTCATGCGACCGATATTTCGAGAATATTAAAATAATTATATTTTAATTCTTGATGTGAGAAGCCTAGTCGGTGATGTGACCATTTGACTTTTTGGCTTCTTTTGTGGTTTGAGCAATATTTGAGAAAATATGGAAAAACTAGGGTTTTCGCTCAAACGATGGAGTTCCATGAGATGATGGAAATAATAATATGAGAAAATAAGGGATTGCGAGGTGTGGGACCGGCTACGGCTAGGGCATGGCCGGCCGTCTAGGTGGCCCAGTCCCGTGACACCTCTCCCTATTTTTGTTCGATGAAAGTATGGAAAACCAAGAGTTTCGCTCAAACGAGGGAGTTTGCTCAAATGAAGGAGTCTCCATGAGATGAGGGAAAAATAAACTAAACTAAACTAAAATAATGGGAGAGGGGGACCGGCCATGGCGGCACGGTCGGCTGGCCGGTGGGCCCGGTCCTATGCTTCTTGTTTATTTTATTTAATATTATTTTCCTCCATAAGTTGCTCGTTCGTCCATATTTTTGAACGTTTGTTCGTGCGTTCGGGTGCTCGTTCGTGCACTATTGTCAAGTACACTTGCACCATTTTCTCGGGGCTTACTCGGTGGTGGCCCAGACGCCCGTTTGTTGAATAATTATTACTAATTCATGAAATTCGGTTGAGAATGATTCATGAAACGGAGTAATAAAATGAGTTGAGTATCTATTACTAATCCATGAATCCAGCCGGGGGATTCAGGAAATGGAGTAGTGAGATATAATGGTTATCTATTACTAATCCATGAAATCCATTCAGGGGATTCAGGGAACGGAGTAATGAGATATAGTGGTTATCTATTACTAATCCATGAAATCCATCCGGGGGATTCAGGGAACAGAGTAATGAGATATAGTAGATTATTTTTTAGGAATTCAGTGGATGAATGTCACGGTAGAATTAATCTATTTGCAGAATCGAGATATGAGATAATTGAAGCATCATATTCGTTCTGGGGGTGTATAGTCAGGGAACAACGATCGGCGTGACGTCCTAAAGGCGTTAAGCTCTCTAACAAATATTATGTCTAGAGAACCGCCCAATCATTAAGATTTTATACACGGTCTCTCTACGTAGTCAGGGAACAACGTGCAGCGTGACGTCTTGAAGGTGTTAAGCTCCCTAACAAACATTATGTCTAGGGAACCGCCCAATCATTTTGATTTTATGTAGAGGTGATGATGAAATGTGTGAAGCATCGAACGCTCAGCTGGGAGGCCTTTCGAGAAACATATTCATCATAGCTCTGAGAGGAATGTTCACTCAGTTAGAGATCGTGAAACGGTTCACGAATCATAAAATATGAATCGTCACATGCGTTCCTGAAGCCGGGTCAGAAACATGCAGTATCATGATTTTACAATTTTATCCCTTGTTGAAAATCCACCATCAACATTAAGTCCCCTGCTTAGTGAGGGACAGTCATGTTCCACAGTAAGCATTAGATGGTGATTTTCCAGTAGACGAGATAAGTAGTTGAACTTAGTCGTATAAAGGCATTTTCAGAATCCTCGATTTGCTCCAATGATGTCATGTACAAGCAAATGCCCAGATAAGGACTCTGGTAGTATGATAGAGTGTCATCTTATGAGTACGAAGTGACGAGGCACTGCTGATTTGGTCGGTCAGGTGTCTAGTTTTAGTCAGTTTAGCGTGTACGGTCCCGACCCAAAAAAGGAAATCCATGTTTTATTAGGTTTTGGAAATAAAATTGATATAAAAGGGAAAAAGCCCTAAAATTTTATTTTATTTTTCCTTGAGCTGACCGACCACCCTCCCCCATATCTCTTCACGTCCGAGCAGCGGAGAATAAGGAGAAGACTTTTGCCCGGAACCGACCGTCACCGCCACCGTCCGGCGAAGTTCCGGCCAGGTAAAAAAAAATTTTTTGTTGTTGTTCATGAGTTGTTCATAAAACAAAACTTTTAGGTATGTATGCATGCGTAAGTTTTTATGAAAAAATTGTTTTAGCAAACAAACGTCCGTCCGTCCGTCGGTTTAGGAAACAAACGATAATCCCTAACTTAGGAGAGATTTTTTTTTGAAATAGACCTGTGTCTAATGATAAAATTTTGTTTATGAGCTTTCATGAAAATCAAAATTTATTTGGAATATGTGGACCTTTGCAAAAATAGAAAAGACTCCGTTTGATAGACGAACGCTCGTTTGAGCAAAACAATTTTTGTTTTGTTTTGTACGTGACCTGCTCACGTAATTTAAAAAAAAAAAAAAAAAAAACATACGTGAGTTATTCACAAAGTCTTAAAATTTTGTAAAATTAAATTTTGATTTTTAGCAATAGCTAGAAGTAAACAATTTTTGATAAAATATTGTTTGTATGGATTTTGTGATCTAATGGTGTATGCACAAAAATGACGAGTGTTCACTCGGTGGGAGTCACTCACATGGTGAAAATTATGTGGATTGATCATGTGATAGAAATTTCGTGAATTGCTCGCATGAAAAATCAAGTTATGATTTTGAATATGGGTTTTGCTCGTCACAGGTTCACAGGAGCGAACAAACCCTCGAAATTTTGCGTTGTAATAACTACATCTAGTGAAATTGTAAAAGGTGAGAGTCTGAGAGTTACCATTTTGGCGCATATTGTTGCCGACTTGTTTTGACTCCGCATTTTTTGCAACAGATAATGGCAGCTCCTGGTGATGACTATGTCTCTGATTCTTCTGGGAAATGTTTCAGAAACATCAAACCGAAGATGAAGAACTTAGCGGACGTTCACGCAGAGAGCCATTCGTGAGGGAATGAATGACTTCCTGACTTATGTGGACGCGGAAGAGAAACAAAAACATGACGAATTGTCGCAGAAAATAAAAGCTGAAGATGAAAAACTTGCAACTTATCAGCAGAAAAGACAACGACTTCAACAAGCGAGACTAGCGACTGAAGATAAGATTCGACCGCGTCTTGATGGTATAGCTTCTGACTCAGATGCTGAGGAAGTTGAATCCGCATGGAAACCCACTGATCGTAGAATTGAGCCATATTTACCAGGTATGAGAGCTGAGCGGTTGGCCAAGGCTGACATTCGAGCAGAGCATGAAGAAGATGAATATTTAGACATAATGTACGGTGACCCCGAAGACCAATTGGAAGAAGTCCCTAGTAAGGGTTCTGATAATGACTCTGAGGGAGAGCTTGAAGAAAATTCCATGGAGGATAACGATCGTGAATCCGATGATTAATTTGATGACTCTGATGATTAGTCTTACTCGCAATCCTTCTGAATAATGGATTGTTTTATTTCTCGTTGGAGTAGAGATTATTGTGATCACTTGAGAAATTTGACTGCGTAGATATTGCATTAGGAATCATTTTGAATGATAACTCTTTTAATATATATCTTGCTTGCTTCTTTCACTCCTTTGATCACACAAGGTCAATGAACCTTCATGTGTAGAAATTATAATTCCTCAGCGGGCTGTCGTCTGTTCGCCCTTTCGACATGACTGTGCAGTCATTGCATGAACTAGAGAACGTGTGATGTACACGAATGACCGTCTTTAATTAGGGTATCGTTGATCATGTCTACATAGCCATAGATTATCAGTCCCCAGTATGACTGTTAGAGCATTGCGTCGAACTCGCAAGCGTTGCTATCTCAAGATTGTTTGTCAAGTTTAGTTGCCAAAACTATAAGTCTTGATTTTTAGTATACTTATAGCTAAGTCTCGGACTAGGATAGTAAGTGTAGTTGAGCTTTAGACTCCACGGCGTTCATCAATTGAATACGAAGAACTACTCAAGGGAACTTGTGGAACTTCATCAACAAAGAGGTATGTGGAGACTTGAACTTATCTATCACTCAAAAGTCTATCTATTTTTATCTCCTATTTTGAGACAAAAGTCGTATTGCTATATAGACTTCAATTATACACATTTGCTATTTCGATCTGAGTTTAACTCACTTATCTATGCCTCAAATATGTGTTGGTAAGCTTTCGCTTTGGCCAAGTTCATCTTTACTAGTAACGAAAGTCATGTTGATTATTTCAATAACTTGAAAATCGCTTTGATGAAAATAGGTTGTGAATAACAACTATTATAACATCCTCTAAGAAAGTTTCAATGATTGAAATGGGAGTTTAGAACAAGTAACCATGTTTGGATATAAACATAGTGTGTTCTCACATTTGTGTAAAAGACCAAAACCGGGAACCTAAAGTATGCGTACCTGTACGCGTATCGGCGGTTGTTGGAAACTCGGGTAAGTATGCGTACCCGTACGCAGAGCCGGTCCTGAGTCTAGAAGGGCCATGTGTGAAAAAAATTCACAGGGCCTTTTATAAGGTAGATTTTATTTTATTTTGACGCAAACGGTAACTCTTTTTATTAGTGTCACCTACAAGAACAAGAATACCCGGAGGAAACTTAAAATATATATCTATGGGCAGGTGCCTGCGGTAATAATATGATAAAGATTCAAGATGTAGTGATAGTCGGGAGATGAAAAATGTAAAAGAAACAAGTCGTCAGCCTAGTGGATTGAGGAACTTAACTATCCCACCCAAGGTCACATGTTCGAGTGCTAGCAGAGGCAAAGTTTTTTTTCTTTTCTGATATGTTGGCCTTACTGGGCTTGGAGGGAAAAGTGAGTATACACCATGGGTCCTTAGAAAAAAAGGCCCTCGGCGGAACTAGGCCCTGTGCGGTCGCACGACCTGCACGCCCTCAGGCCCGGCTCTGCCCGTACGCATACTAGCGGAAAATTCATGTTCGTGAATTTCTGCTAGATTTGGAAATGTGAATTGGTATGCACACCCGTACGCGTACTGGCGTAACCAAACTCGGTCCGACCACTTAGGTATGCGTACCCGTTTGCGTACTTAAGTAGGTTACTTTCTAAAATCGGTTTGTTCATGAACTAAAACATTTATATATAATAAGGAATTCAATCTTTGCAAACCGTGGCTATAATGTTCATGAATTGATTCGAGTTAATAAAAATCGATTTTTCTTCGATTGTGTCTTGTATACTTCTGTAAGATCTAAGCAATTGAACAACTCTCTTAACTAGTTCATTTGAGTAACTTGAACTAGTTAATGGTGAAGATGAATAAGGTTGATATGAAAGTGCTCATATGGCTAACCATTGGTTAACTATTGTTGAACCAACTAAGTGTACACGTTTAGGTACGGTTACCCAAACCTAAATGAAGGTGCATTTCATTTGTGTATAACAAGCTAAGTTCGATCTAACGGTTGAAATATATTAGCTTGAATCTAATCAGGTTTTCATCTAACGGTGAATATTGAATGCGTTGTTACCAAGGTAACTTAGATTGCAAAACCTGATTTGGAGACTATATAAAGGAGAACTCTAGCAACTGGGAAACCTAATCCCCACACCTCCTGTGTGATACTAGTTGTATAAGCTAGAGTCGATTCTCCTTTAACCTTAGGTTTTTCATGAAACCCTGTAGATTAACGACTTAAAGACTTCATTGGGATTGTGAAGCCAGACCCAACTATTTTCTCTGTAGTTGCGTGATCTGATCTTGTTTTTTCTATCGTGTTTGAGTACAATCGTAAGATTGGCTTGAGATTTATATCTTTGATCAGCAAGATAGAAAAGTAGTCATAAACATCTTCGTCTCATCGTTTGTGATTCCACAATATCTTGTTTCGTTAATCGATTAAGATTATTATGAGGTGATTTATAATACTAGGCTGTTCTTTGGGAATATAAGTCCGAGTTATCAATTGGTTTCTTTTCACCTTGATTTATCCAAATACAGAACAAAACTCGTAGGTATATCCGTTGGAGACAGATTTACCTATTCAATAGACTTTTCTGTGTGAGACAAATTTGTTTATCAAGTCTTCGACTTTGGGTCGTAGCAACTCTTGGTTGTGGGTGAGATCAGCTAAGGGAATCAAGTGCGTAGTATCCTGCTGGGATCAGATACGTAAGGAACGCAACTGTACCTTTAATCAGTGTGAGATTGATTAGGGTTCAACTACAGTCCAGACCGAAGTTATTTTTTAGTAGGCTAGTTTTTGTAGCGGCTTAATACAGTATGGTGTTCAAATCTGGACTAGGTCCCGGGGTTTTTCTACATTTGCGGTTTTCCTCGTTAACAAAACTTCTGGTGTCCGTGTTATTTCTTTTCCGTGTTATATTTTGTTATATAATTGAAATATCATAGGTTGTGTGTTGAATCGATCAATTGGTAAATCCAACCTTTGGTTGTTGATTGAAATTGATTGATCCTTGAACATTGGTCTTTGGTACCGCTTAAGTTAATTCTCTTGTATTCAATCAGGCTCGCAAATTCCTATTTGTTTGAGTGTGGATTGAATCGAGAAATTGAGATATAACTCTTTGATATACTTTTTATTAAGATAGAGTCTGACTGTCTAGTTGATTCTCTTGAAAGTATATTGGAGTTAGTCCATACAGATTGCTAAGAGAAATATTAGGTGTGGTTGTTATACCCCCACTTTTTCAATTGGTATCAGAGCAGGCAAACACGTTAAAGACCTCATAAGTCTGTGTTTGTAGCAATCTGATTATTATGGACGAGTCTATCTCTAATAACGTACCAGGTCAGAAATTACCAGATGATATTCAAAGATTGAATTCACCTGAGAGAACTGTCACATCTAAGTCAATATCTAAACATTCTCTGAGTGTAGAAACTGTTGATTGGGAAACACGCCTAGAAGAACAGTTGGATGAACTTTCTGATGAAGGTGATTCAGATATTGATAGAGATGTTGATGAGGAAGTCTTAGAGTATGTTAAGTTTTTGGATTCATTGAAAATGAAGAAGATTACAACTTCTCATGTCACACCTCTTCTGACTCCTCTCTGTCGAGAAAACAAGAAATTGAAAAGGATTTACGAAGGTCTTTATGGTTGGAATCGCTCTTGCGAATCGATCAAAGATACCGAGGAAAACCTGAGTAGAAAGTCACTTGAATGTGACCGTGTTTATCAAAAATACTTATTGTTAGAAGGGAAACTTGCAGAAATTGAAGCAAGGATTAACTCTCAGCAAACAAGTTTTGATAACAGAGAATGCGCGTATCTCGCCCGAGAAAAACGCCTTGAGGCTGATTTAGCTGCTGCTCTTGATAAAATCAAGATGTTGGAAGATGACTTGAAAAAGTTCAATACTAGTTCAAGCAAATTAACCACTATGCTAAGAGCAAGTAAAAATCATCGTGATACACGAGGATTGGGCTATAAGGGAATAGATGCTCCAAGTACTAGCAAAGAGGTAAAATTTGTCAAGGCTAGTGATTCTTCTCAACAAAAGGTTTCCATTGATGGAAAAAGTGAAATACCTTCACCGCCAGTTAAGTTTCAAAAGAGAAAAGTATATCAACCTTCAAAGTCAGCTCATACGGATCGAGGTAAGAACATTCCTTATGTTTGCCACTATTGCGGAAATAAAGGTCACCTGGAAAGGAGATGTCGTTTCCGTATAAGGAATGAGAAACTTCATGATGTTCTTGTTTGGGCATCACAAGAATTTGTGAAACCAAGATCACATGTTAAGACTAATCCCCTTAACGTTACAGGTTGTAACTTTCCAACCTTTAGGAAAAGGAATCAGTGCTGTGATAAACCTAGATTTGCCTATAAACGTCATATGAATCCTTTTCACAATCGTAATGGTTATCAAAAGGATAACTTTGTAAAGGCGAAGACAAGATCTGATGCTCCCAGTTGGAGAAAGACTAACTTGCAAAAGAATAGTCAATCTGATTCTCTTCCGAGAATTCTAGAAGAGAGTAATGGTAAGAAGGTTCCGATTGTTCCTAAACGCACTCAGAAGTGGATAACAAAGAAAGTCAATGATGTTTTGAGTGTGAAAAGGAATGATCTCATAGAAAATTCCATGACTATGGAGAAGGCAGTATCCATGATGTTGGAACTTAAAAAGTTCTTTGGAAAGTTGGATTTGGATGTGAAAGGTTCTAAAAGCGATCTCTTTCATGATAATCCAAAAGTCACTTATGGTGAGCAAGAAATTGTTCACCTAAACACAACTTGATTGTATTGTAAGTGCATCCTCACCAAGGAATGCATTGTTATGTATACGGTGAGGGAAGCACGAGAATTGGGGCGCACATATTGTGTCAGGTATGATTTTGAATCTTTGGTAATGCTGTAGGATTCACAATAGGATCCTTCTAAAAGGTATGTCTATAAACTTGAGCAAGATTTATGTTTTTATCATTTGCTTAAAGTACTTATAATGATCCGTGTACCTTGCTTGTCATTCATTTCTACCTAACTTGATTTGTGTGTAAGGTTCCTAAATGTTTAAGGTTTGAAAATAGTAGTTCGGGATGATTGGACTTCATGGTACACATTTACCAAGTATGCATACCATCATTTAAAATCAAAATCCAGGGATTTTAGTACGCATACCCGTTTGCATACTGCTCCAGGTCACGAAAATTCGTTTGCAAACCGGTATGCATACTTGCCCGTAGACGTCGATATTCGGTAAACTCGTTTTGGCAGCAACTTCTTCGTCCGAACTCGGAATGACCTCATTCTTTTTGAATTCTCTTCCTCTTTGAATTATATTCAAAATGGAGATGAGAATTCCTGAATTTGGATGAGTTAAGGTTGATCTTTGTCTTGTCTCTTGTTTTTGAGTGTTTTGCTCTGTTTCGTCGCACTTGTTCCACTTCTCTTTGATTTGGGCACTTGGATTCTTGGAGTACTAATCATCTAAGATCATTTGTAGCTTTTACAAGAATGTTGTTGGTGAATCACAAAGAAGGAAGTTCAAGAATGGGTAGTAGTTCGCATTGCTATGGGATTCTTGAATGTTCACAATCATCTTATGTGAACTATGGTGCATGGTCGTTAATGACTTTGTATGTTCTTCTTTGTTAAGAAAATCTTTTTTATACGCCTTTGGTAGCTATTCTTGGTGTAAATACGTGCGAAAAAGATTGATTATACCTTCTAAGGGCAAAGATTGTTTTTGCAGTATTAATCTTTATTGGTTTTATATATTGCAATTTTTTTTTATGGGATATGTGTGTTTGCGTCTGTGAACTATGATTATCCCATATATGTCAAAAGTTAAGCCTATTATGCCATTATGCGAATATTGATGGAAGATAGGATAAACTTTTGTTTACAAAGATTAAGTATATTATATGTCATTGTGCAAATAGTGATGAAAAATAGAATGAATCTTTGTTTATTCCGCAGTATTGATCTTCCCGGATCCATATCTTTGTGTAAATACTGTGCGGCTCCGTAAGTTTTCTTATGTGAGCATTTCCGATTAAATTAATCATGGGTTCTCTTGTGGTTAATTTAATTGAGATTTTTGGATACAAATTCATATTCTTATGTGATTTGTTAATGTCCAAAGAAATCCTTCTTTTCTTGTGAAAGTAAAGTCGCTCTTGTTGTTCTTTCGGGAATGACATTTTATGGGGGAGAGTTCTTAATTGAACTTGTGCTTAATTGCCAAATCTCTGTGGGGAGTGCGGCTGTAGAATATTATAGGGGTTATCTTGTATTTTTATAAACTCCTTGATAAATGTTGATATGTGATTGCATCTAAAGTTGATATGTGCTATTCTTTTGGTCATGAAGTATCTCTATGGAAATTTCATTAGGATCACACTAATTTTCGTACCTTTGCCAATTTTATTGACAAAAAGGGGGAGAATTAATGTGTAGTTCACACTACAAATACATATGGTTTTCAGATCATTATGTAAGGGGGAGTGGTTTTCATGTGAGATAAAGTATTGACTAAGGGGGAGTGATACATATCACCATAGTATTGTTGTCAAAGTTGTGATACAATTGAACTTTGATGTTGTGTAATAATACTATAACACTGTATAACAATGATTGAGAGCTATTGTTTTCTCATTGTTATGGCTACGGATTTTTAGCAACGATGATGCTGAATTGAATACCTTCGGAATCATTGGAGTACTTGGAAGTGACGAATATTTCGAGTAATGTTGAAGAACCAAGGAGATCAAGCATTTGGATGATAAGCTACAAAGTTTATTTATTTTGTATTCCATATGTATTGATAGTTTTGTCACTAAAATTGACAAAGGGCGAGATTGTTAAAGCATTGCTCGGTCGAACTCGCAAGCGTTGATATCTCAAGCTTGTTTGTTAAGTTTAGTTTCCAAAACTATAAGTCTTGATTTCTAGTCTACTTATAGCTATAATTCGGACTAGGATAGTAAGTGTAGTTGAGCTTTAGACTCCACGGCGTTCATTGATTGAAGACGAAGAACTACTCAAGGGAACTTGTGGAACTTCATCAACAAAGAGGTATGTGGAGACTTGAACTTATCTATCACTCAAAAGTCTATCTATTTTATCTCCTATTTTGAGACAAAAGTCGTATTGCTATATAGACTTCAATTATACACATTTGCTATTTTGAGTTGAGTTTAACTCACTTATCTATGTCTCGAAATATGTGTTGGTAAGCTTTCGCTTTGGCCAAGTTCATCTTTACTAGTGACGAAAGTCATGTTGACTATTTCAATAACTTGAAAATCGCTTTGATGAAAATAGTTTGTGAATAACAACTATTATAACATCCTCTAAGAAAGTTTCAATGATTGAAATGAGAGTTTAGAACAAGTAACCATGTTTGGATATAAACATAGTGTGTTCTCAAATTTGTATAAAAGTCAAAAACCGGGAACCTAATGTATGCGTACCTGTACACGTACCGGCGGTTGTTGGAAACTCTGGAAAGTATGCGTACCCGTACGCATACTGGCAGAAAGTTCATGTCCGTGAATTTATGATGGAGTTTGGAAGTGTGAATTGGTATGCGCACCTGTACACATAATGGCGTAACCAAAATCGGTCCGACCACTTAGGTATGCGTACCCGTTTGCGTACTTATGTAGGTTACTTTCTTAAATCGGTTTGTTCATGAACTAAAACATTTATATATAATAAGGAATTCAATCTTTGCAAACCGTGGCTATAATGTTCATGAATTGATTCGAGTTAATAAAAATCGATTTTTCTTCGATTGTGTTTTGTATACTTCTGTAAGATCTAAGCAATTGAACAACTCTCTTAACTAGTTCATTTGAGTAACTTGAATTAGTTAATGGTGAAGATGAATAAGGTTGATATGAAAGTGCTCATATGGCTAACCATTGGTTAACTATTGTTGAACCAACTAAGTGTACACGTTTAGGTACGGTTACCCAAACCTAAATGAAGGTGCATTTCATTTGTGTATAACAAGCTAAGTTCGATCTAACGGTTGAAATATATTAGCTTGAATCTAATCAGGTTTTCATCTAACAGTGAATATTGAATGCGTTGTTACCAAGGTAACTTAGATTGCAAACCCTGATTTGGAGACTATATAAAGGAGAACTCTAGCAACTGGGAAACCTAATCCCCACACCTCCTGTGTGATACTAGTTGTATAAGCTAGATTCGATTCTCCTTTAACCTTAGGTTTTTCACGAAACCCTATAGGTTAACGACTTAAAGACTTCATTGGGATTGTGAAGCCAGACCCAACTATTTTCTCTGTAGTTGCGTGATCTGATCTTGTTTTTTCTATCGTGTTTGAGTACAATCGTAAGATTGGCTTGAGATTTATATCTCTGATAGGAAAGATAGAAAAGTAGTCACAAACATCTTCGTCTCATCATTTGTGATTCCACAATATCTTGTTTCGTTAATCGATTAAGATTATTATGAGGTGATTTATAATACTAGGTTGTTCTTCGGGAATATAAGTCCGAGTTATCAATTGGTTTCTTTTCACCTTGATTTATCCAAATACGGAACAAAACTTGTAGGTATATTCGTTGGAGACAGATTTACCTATTTAATAGACTTTTCTGTGTGAGACAAATTTGTTTATCAAGTCTTCGACTTTGGGTCGTAGCAACTCTTGGTTGTGGGTGAGATCAGCTAAGGGAATCAAGTGTGTAGTATCATGCTGGGATCAGAGACGTAAGGAACGCAACTGTACCTTGAATCAGTGTGAGATTGATTAGGGTTCAACTACAGTCCAGACCGAAGTTAGTTTGTAGTAGCCTAGTGTCTGTAGTGGCTTTATACAGTGTGGTGTTCAAATCTGGACTAGGTCCCGGGGTTTTTCTACATTTGCGGTTTTCCTCGTTAACAAAACTTTTGGTGTTCGTGTTATTTCTTTTCCGCGTTATATTTTGTTATATAGTTGAAATATCACAGGTTGTGTGTTGAATCGATCAATTGGAAAATCCAACCTTTGGTTGTTGATTGAAATTGATTGATCCTTGAACATTGGTCTTTGGTACCGTTCAAGTTATTTCTCTTGTATTCAATCAGGCTCGCAAATTCCTATTTGTTTGAGTGTGGATTGAATCGAGAAATTGAGATATAACTCTTTGATATACTTTTTATTAAGATAGAGTCTGACTGTCTAGTTGATTCTCTTGAAAGTATATTGGAGTTAGTCCATACAGATTGCTAAGAGAAATATTGGGTGTGGTTGTTATACCCCCAATTTTTCAATGACTTCCTCTCTTCGCGCCATAGAAACCATAACTGATTTGACCATCTGCAAAGGATAAGTATCCACCGTGTCTCGTGTATTGACCTTCGAGGCTTAAGGTTCTCTATATATATGACATATCTTCTCCTGCTCCTGTATACTATCAGAAGAAATTTGGATCACGATCATACCTTTCATCATCATGTCTGGTAGCAGTGCTTCTTCTCAAAATGAATCTCTTGCAAAGCATAGGATTGGAGCGTCCCTCTCGGTAGGCTGCACACTTTTCTTTTATTTTCATATGATCAGAATGACTAACCAAAAAAAGTGATTTGTTACAGGACAATCAGGGAAATCGACTTTCTTCTTCCTCTTACAGTTTAAGGCCCAAGTGGACTGTTAAAGCTCCTGCTCGTTATAGGTCCGCTTGTGTTGAAGATGGAACATCCGTGAGTTTGTGACTGGAGATTTCCTTCGAACGAGCATTTATCCAACTTTACTGAAATTGAATATTTTGTCGTCCCAGGTTGATGTTCATGTTGTTGTCGATGCTAGGAAGAGAAAGAACGGAAAGTATGTGGTTGTAGCTGATGGTGATGGTGACAATCGTGCTGACGAAAACTCAACCAACTTTATGGATGCTGATTCCAGGGTTTCTGTTCGTGAGTACCCAGTGGCTAGACTCCCATTCGATACTCCCATGGTCAACGCTTTCCCAGATAATCAACTATTCGGTGGTTTCATCGTCCCAGAGTGTTATGCATCCCTTTACACCAAGATTTGGAAGAGGTACGGGCACATTGCTACTACTGAAGTATGGAGAGGTTTTATGCCAACCTTATTGACTACCGTCGCTGGATTATTGCCCATTATTGATGAGATGAACAAGATAAATCAGCGAGATGTCAAGAACCAAGAGTTGCATAGATGGGATGATATGGTCTCAAACTGTGAGACCTTGCGGTTCAACATAGGCTGGCTCCGTCGTCGACTCGAGATTATCAAGATTGATAGAGCAGCGGCTGCTGCTAATGTGATTTCTGCTACAACTGCCATCATGGAAGAAGATAAATCCCTCGCTCTGGAGTCGGCAAGGGTTGAGAAAGCTGTCCAGGACTTGAAAGTGAAGACTGAAAACTTTCAAAAGAGGCTCGAAATGGCTTTTAGTAAAAATTATTTGTTGTTGGATGGTTTGCTCTTAGTGAGCGTTTGCGAGATGTTTTTTTTTTGTAAGTGTTGATGGTGGTTTTTAGTTTAGGGCTAAAATTGTAAAACCCTGCATTTATTATGTTGTCATTCTGCAAAGAGACAGAGCCATGTAAAAGTGATGAGTACACAACCTCTTCATTTGCGCATTAATTGAGCAATTCAATATGTTTACATGAAATTTATCTAGAACGGTGCATGTAGCAACAATCCCAGATATTCTGTAAATTTCGACACCCTACCTGTGTTATTCATTAATATAGGACTCACTGAATACTTTCTGTGCAGTGTTCCACGACTGAACCCTTAATATTGATATGACATGAAAATTAGTGTTCACTCGCAGCTGAGTAGCATAAATTTCCCGAAGTATCAAGGTCGAGGTTTGCATAAAAGTACTTAGTCAGAAACCATGCTGCTCTCTAGCAATAAACTCTGTGTCAACACGCAGAATCCAATCAATTTGTGATAATTTATAAGATTCAATATCAACCTAATTAATTTGCAAAAATTAGGTTTTTGCGCCCTACGCAGTATATCAGACCCTGCTAGTCGAAACTAAACCTAGGCAATTGATCCGCCATGGATTAGTAGGTGCAAAGTCCTACCCAAAATAAAAAAACAAGGAATAAAAGAGGATCCGCAGAAAATAGGAGCAGCAACAAAGGGAGGTGTGGCCGTGCCATAGGCCAGCCGGCGCCACCTGCAGATGGCCACGCCCCCATGCTGCTTTCCGGCCCTCCTCTTTCCCATCGACCAATCAGGTCGCTCTAAATCCGCCACATGCACATGAGATGTGGCCGGGCCCATACTTGCCGGCCCTCTTTCCTATCCGCCAATCAGGTTGCTTTAAATGCGCCACGTGCACTAGAGATGTGTCCACGCCCTATGTTTGGCCGGCCCCTTTTCTATTGACCAATCAGGTCATTCTAAACCCGCCACGCGCATGAAAAGGCCAAACCATGCCAAACGGCCACCATACCAATTGCTAATCAAACGTGCCATGCCACGCCAACATGCTAATCGGCATACCAACATGCCACTCCGCCACAGTAACATGCCAATGTGCCACAAATGGCGTAGCTACATGCTAACTCACTTTATGTTCGTGGCCAACGCCATAACGGACTTCAATCAGGGTATTCTAATCAGAAGCACGACTTTTGCTTTAGCGGCACTAGTCGAAACCCTAATTTCCAGTCGTGGCCCAAATTACGTCACTTTGGCCCCACAACATGCCACGAGCCATGCGGGACCCAAGAAACCCTAAAAATGGCGCCATGCTATGGCCACCCATGGATATCCTTGCGCATGCGGTCGTTCCAACATTATGTCCTTGCTATAATTCCTTTGACGCGGCCATGGCACCATCTGCACAAAGAATGTCATCGTGCCACGACCACATGCCACACGCGCTAATTAGGGTTTTGGCATGCCAAACCCTAATTTAAGTGAGGTTGCTACGCCAACCATGCCAAATAATGCAACCTAGGGCATTAAGTTTGATATGGCAACTATAACCAATATTGCCAAGCCATATTTGGATTCAACACCAATATGCCAAGATATAACGACCACGGCTACGCCAAGCGCTATTCGCGCCACTATGCCACTAGCATGTGCCAATCGTGCCACCATGCCACTGGCGCCACTATGCCATCACCAGGTGCCAACGGAATGTGGCCATAATCAACGGCCACCTTCTCTCATGAATTACAATCTCAGCCGTCCAAATTCGCCACGGAATTGACCGTCCTATGGTAAGTCTTAAGTGACCAACTAAGACTAACCTAATAGCGTCACACGCCATTCTCCTGTGGCAAGTCTCCTGACTTACTTGCCACACATGGCTATCCGCCACCTAGCTGGCGTACAATTAATCAGAATAACTAGGTCTTGCATACGAGACCCACTCAGCAATCTGCTACATATTTTTCACGAAAATACTCGAGACATCAAACATGTCACAAACTGGGGGATACTCATCAGGGTATTGGTCTGGCAGTTTACAGCGTGCGGCGTGTAACACGGCCATTATAAGAAAGTGTCAGGAAAGCGGGCAGTTACTGGCAGCAAGAAGTAGTGGGTGTAAACTAACCCATTTCCTTCATAGTGGGGACATGGTTTCTATCATTTACACATTACCCCACTTCTCCATCACTCAACTACTCCCACTTCCTACGAGATCAGGGTGCGTTTAATTATGACTTGTATAAATAGGTTTCTACCTATTTCGACCAGAGAACAGAGTTTTGGTTAACAACAACACAGTATCCATAAAAACAAAAAAGAACTTATAGCTTACATTCTGCAAGCCAGTTTTACATTTTGATACAAGTCATAAATAGCCACACCTTCATAATTAACCATTCTAGTCTCAACACCTTCTTTGCTTCCCTCCCTAAGACCAACCCTTCTCCTTCACTTTATGACCAAAGCAAGACTGGAACGACCATTTCTTGGTTTAGGCCAGGATTGTACATATTGATCTCTCGAATCTAAAGTACTCCCGTGCAGTGCATTTATTTAGGTCTAAATTCGTTTCTCATCAACACACCAAAATTTACCAAAACCAGCAGAAACAGTTTTTACCCCAAAATAGTAGGTTTAAGACTCGTTTTTGATTAAAGTAGGATAGTTGATGGATGGAAAAACTTTTCTGTTGGATTAACGAAATCTATTTTGAATTTCGAACTAATGAGCATATTGCATACTCTTTGAAGGAATAGAAATTACATTCTGAAATTAAAATAATTGTCTACTGATCGTTCAGGCATAATACGCTTTGAACCACTTGCCATTGATGATGTTTCCTTCCACCCCTCCATTAACAACCAAGATTTTGTAATATCCGTTGGATACTGCCTTGATGATTACGTACGGACCTTACCATTTTGGAGAGAATTTGGGAGCGGACATGTCTTGTTGAATATGCTTTGCTGTATTTAGAACCAAATCTCCTACTTGAAATGTTCGAGGTCTTACCATTTTGTTGTATGCCCTGGAAATCCTTTGTTTGTAAGCCTCCGCATATTTTTCCACTTTAGCTCTCCTTGACTCGAGCATGTCCAGTTCAACAATTCTCGAATTGGACACTTCAGCTTCGTCCCATTGTATTCCACTGGCTGCTGCAATCCTTGCTGAAGGGATCTTAATCTCAGCTGGGAGAATAGTATCAGTGCCATAAACAAGGGAATACGGTGAAGTCCCAATCGAGCTCCTTGGTGCAGTTTTGTAGGCCCAAAGGGCCATGGGTATTTGTTCATGCCACGTTTGAGGGTTATCATGAACTGTTCGACTAAGAATCCAGATCAAAGTCTTGTTGGTACTCTCGGCTTGTCCGTTTCCTTGGGGATAGTACGGTGTAGAGAAAAGATGTTTGATACCATATTCCTCGAGCAATTCTTCTACATGTTTGTTAGCAAAAGGATTTCCATTGTCTGTGATGATATGCTTAGGAACGCCGAATCTGCATATGATGTATTCTTTGATGAGCTGCAATCGTGATTCCAGTGGTGCTTAGAAGAGGGATAGCTTCAACCCATTTGGTGAAATACTCAGTTTCTGTGATGATGCATTCATGCTGCTTCGAAGATGCTGGATTGATTTTCCCGATGATATCCAGTCCCCAGCTGTAGAAAGTCCATGGACTGCTCAAAGAATGTAATGGGAGACAAGGAGTGTGAATGAGGTTACCATGGATCTGGCATTGATGACATTTCTGAACACAAGCAGCTGCATCATCCTCCATGGTCGGCCAACAATATTTCTCATGGATCTGGAGAAATAATTTATTCTTTCCTTGATGTTCTCCCTCGTGCATCTCTTTCAAGATTGTTGGAATCTTATGCCCGGCCAAGCATCTCAGTAGGTTCCCACCAAAGATTTTGTGATACAGAATCCCTTCCAGATAAACAAACCGCTTGGTACTCTAGGTAACTTTGATTACCTCTTTCTTCTCTGATGGTAAAGTGTTGTCACGCAAGTATTTGATGTAAGG
Organism: Papaver atlanticum; assembly: GCA_023531105.1. Lineage (NCBI taxonomy): Eukaryota > Viridiplantae > Streptophyta > Magnoliopsida > Ranunculales > Papaveraceae > Papaver > Papaver atlanticum. The sequence goes on from JAJJMB010007708.1 coordinate 5,823,464, forward strand.
TTTTCTGCAGTCCCCAGTGTGGTAGATTGTTAGAACTTCCAAATGATGAGGTGGTGTATGACAATTAGGACAGGACCCCTGCAACATTCTAAACTGAGCCTCTATGGAGGGACAATAGTACCCGAGCCTTTGAAGCCTCCTGTAAAGTGTGACCATTAGGATTTGTCCGCATATTTCCTTATGTATACGCTTGAGTTGTTCGCTCGCTTCCTCGTCTCCAAGGCATCGTGACAAAGATCCATCAGGATTGAAATAATATAATGCTTCGTGTAGTGGGAAAAAGTTCTTCAATTCCTTGAGACTAATTTTCCCTTCTGTCAGAGAACTGCTCAATTCATGAATGATGGGCGCCCGCTAGTCGTTCGCTTGAGCATCTTCAACTTGAGTGAGCCAGGTGGATGATACAGATCATCTTTGCACAGTGATGGACTTTTCTTACCCCTCGAATTGCAGTTTGGATGCAAGAGTTGCTAGACAGTCAGCATGTCTATTGTTGGTTCGACCGGTATGGACAATAGTTGCATCGGAAAAATGAGCTAATAGTCGTTGTGCTTCGGCCCTGAATGGAGCAAGTGTTATTTCTTTTAGAGTGTACACACCATTCATTTGATTGACAAGCAACTTTGAGTATCTCCAGGTGCATTGCCCCTGCTTGCTTAGCCAATGATAACCCTAAGAGAAAGGCTTCATATGCTTGACCGATATCTTGATACTCCTTCAACAGACTTATCAATCCTTCTCGTTCCTCAGACGAGAGATTAGAACTGATCAAGATTGGTCTCGGTTTCTCTTTTGTTCCGATGGTTATAGTCTCAAGATCATCAGTGGTAGAATCCGTGCCACCTTGTAGCTGCCGAGGCGCATCTTGAATTTCTTCGTGAGACGATTGCTCGCTCTGACATGATTCTTCAGGGTGGGGAGACTTTTCATCGACCTCCCCTATTAATTGCTAATATTTACGTCGAAGATAAATGACTCTTCCTTCCGCATCATAGCTGGTTAAAAAGTTGGATTTCTTAAGAGTCGTAATTTGATCCTAGTGACGCTTGAGCGGTGTGGCAGGTGGCTTGGTCGGCTTAGCACCTGAAGATGATGGTTTGTCAGTAACTTTCTCGATGGACTTCTAGCCTGGGAGTGGAGTATTGTAGATCTTGCTCGTAGGTTCAGGGATGCTTTTTGGTGGTTCTAGGAACTCAACATCATAAACTAGAGCGTAAGGAGAAACTGAAGCTGCAATGCGGACGATCTTGTTGTTGAGAAAAGCTTTCATGCATTGATGATACGTCGAGGGAACAACCTTGTTATCATGGAGCCGCGATCGCCTGAGTATCATGTGGTAATCAGTATCTTTCTCAATCACATGAAATTTGACAGTTGATTGGATAGGTCCCACTTTCAGATCTACATAGACGTACCCGTATGTGTGGCCCTGGCTTTCTTTCAAAACCCGTCATCAGTATGGGATGATGAAAGATTTTTCTTTGTGAGACTTTGGATGCTTTAAGAATCTTCATGGTGATGAGATTTGTAGAAGCGCCCGTATCGACAAGAGCTCTATTAAATTCAGAGTCTTTGATAAAAGCAGTCACGTACAGGGATCAATTATGTCCTTCTTCTGCCATTCGATCTTCTTCAGTGAAAGTGATGTTATTTATTGAATGTTCAGATGCAATGGATACTTCCTCAACTACTAGAGATGTTTGAACTATTTGCACAGATGATATCTGGTTGAGTGTGGCAAACGTGTTCGTACGCTAATCTCTAGAGAAGTGCCGGAGTTCACATAAGTTTTCGATCAGATGTAACTTCTTGATCTACCGGTTTCTCATAAATAGTGAAACTGTCGACATGAGGAGGATCGTCAGTTGAAGGGTTGGCCCTTAGTGTCAGAATTTCTGGAACGGAAGCGCCGCTCAAATCCAATGTCAACCTCATGATAAAATTAAGTATGTTGTGTATTGTGTCTTTCATCAGGTCCATGTTCCTTGTATGGATTTCCTGTATCCGCGCCAACTCGATCAAGGTTATGACTTCTCCATCAACCGTGCCGCCAGAAGGAGTGTTGGAGGGAGGAACATTACCATTTGAAAGATTCTGACTGGAGTTTGGAGTAGCTGAATTAGTCATAAAACCAACCATCTTTGTGAAAATTGGGATTGCAACCGAGAGATTAATCTCCCATTGTGGTCGCCAATCTGTTGATGGGGAAAAAACGATTTGCTGGTTTTTCATGGAATGGAGAAACGACCGTGCGGATGGAGGCTCCTCAACCGAGCAAACTGCCTAACCTCAAACAGATGCACTGCACGGGAGTGCTTTGATTTCGAGAGATCAATCTGTAGGAATCCGTCCTAAACCAAGACAATGGTCGTTCCAGAGTCAATTCGGTCACAAAGACGGAAGAGGGTTGATATGTAGGAGGGAAGCTGAGAAGTGTGTGAGATCAATGGTGATCAAGGATCGTGAATGTGTTGTGGGTTTCTGCAAATGATGAACTTCTTGGTTCGAATAAGTTCTGGTTGATTGATTGGATTACTGAGAGTGATTGATCGGATCAGAATTCTTCTGTTTAGACAAATGTTGACTTGTTTTTCAATCGTGAATTCAGAGACTTATTTATATTGCTAGAATTGTAGACACATTGATCTCCAGTAAGTGTGACGGTTGCTCGAGTGAATGAGTGGGAAAGTGGGAAATCGTAATTTAACCAGTTCCAGGTCGTGCGGAGACTTGGTTTATTGTCCACCCACTACTTTGCTAACTCCCTTAACTGCTTGCACGACTTACTCACATTTCTCATCGTGGATGAACACACGTGCCGTAGGCCGCCAGACCAAAACCCTAATTAATATCCCCCCATGTGACGTGATTGATATCTCATGAATGTGGAGTCTGCAAAGCAGACGTGTATTTGATTAGTCAGTCGTTGACTTGATTATACGATGAGTCTAAGTATTGTTCAGTAGAGCATGATTGTGGAATGCTCTAGGATTCATGGATCGAACGTCTACTAGGACGTATAGTTCTCGAATGAATGATGTTGATATTGCTCGTCTAAGAAAATATTGTCCGATGAATCGTTGAATATTGATAGTTGAATCAATGTTCAAGCATCAGTAAATTACTGAATATTGATAGTTGGATCAATATTCGAGCATTTGAGCAAGTATTGCTCATTCGATAAATTACTGAATATTGATAGTTGGATCTATATTCGAGCAAATGAGCAAGTATTGCTCATTCGATAAATTACTGAATATTGATAGTTGGATCAATATTCGAGCAACTGAGCAAGTATTGCTCATTCGATAAATTACGGAATATTGATAGTTGGATCAATATTCGAGCAACTGAAAAAGTATTGCTCATTCGATAAATTACTAAATATTGATAGTTGGATCAATATTCGAGCAACTGAACAAGTATTGCTCATTCGGTAAATTACTGAATATTGATAGTTGAATCAATATTCGAGCATTTGAGCAAGTATTGCTCATTCGATGAATTATTGGTAGCATAACCAAATAAAATATTAATTAAAATATTGGTAGCTGGACCGAATATTGTATAATTAATACAGATGTTGATTGCTGGATCAACATAAAATTATTAGTGTTTGAACTTGCTCAGAATTATGATTTGCAGAGCATTTATTCGAAACCCTAATTTTGATCAATTGCTCGTCAATTGTTGATTTATTGAAAATAGGTCACTGAGTGAAGGAGTGATCGGATACATGGGATGATGGACGACCATGTAGCGCCCAAGTGCTCGAGTGAGCATGCACCAAAGTCCTTTGTTGACCAGTTGGTGAAAGAATGATCAAATACTGGTTTAATCATTTATTAAAATAGTGCTCGTATGAGCGTTAGGTAGTAAAACCTGGTTATGGAGAGATGAGGGACTGACCAATAGGTCATGGGACCGGCCCTTGGTGGTCTTGGTTACATATGATGGCCGATTGATCAAATCCCAAGTTGGTTGGAGAGAGTTTGGACCCAATACGAATAATTGATAGCAAATTAGGTCAAAATTATGAAGATGTGTGGGACCGGCTCATTGCAAGCCTTAGGGCCGACCGTGGTCGGTCAAGGTAGTATGCACGTGTCACCAAAGTCTCCTTTTCTCAGTCCTGAGAGTTTTGGTATTTTCTGGTGCGCGTTTGAGCAGTATTTTGGATTTTCAGAAGAGTTTGATCTTGACTGAAACTCTCAATTTTGCTCGAATGAGCAAGCAGAACTTTGCTCATGCGACCGATATTTTGAGAATATTAAAATAATTATATTTTAATTCTTGATGTGAGAAGCCTAGTCGGTGATGTGACCATTTGACTTTTTGGCTTTTTTCGTGGTTTGAGCAATATTTGAGAAAATATTGAAAAACTAGGGTTTTCGCTCAAACGATGGAGTTCCATGAGATGATGGAAATAATAATATGAGAAAATAAGGGATTGTGAGGTGTGGGACCGGCTACGGCTAGGGCATGGCCGGCCGTCTAGGTGGCCCAGTCCCGTGACACCTCTCCCTATTTTTGTTCGATGAAAGTATGGAAAACCAAGAGTTTCGCTCAAACGAGGGAGTTTGCTCAAATGAAGGAGTCTCCATGAGATGAGGGAAAAATAAACTAAACTAAAATAAAATAATGGGAGAGGGGGACCGGCCATGGCGGCCCGGTGGGCCCGGTCCCACGCCTCTTGTTTATTTTATTTAATATTATTTTCCTCCATAAGTTGCTCATTCGTTCATATTTTTGAACGTTCGTTCGTGCGTTCGGGTTCTCATTCGTGCACTATTGTCAAGTACACTTGCACCATTTTCTCGGGGCCTACTCGGTGGTGGCCCATATGCCTGTTTGTTGAATAATTATTACTAATTCATGAAATTCGGCTTAGAATGATTCATGAAACGGAGTAATAAAATGAGTTGAGTATCTATTACTAATCCATGAATCCATCTGGGGGATTCAGGGAACGGAGTAGTGAGATATAATGGTTATCTATTACTAATCCATGAAATCCAGCCGGGGGATTCAGGGAACGGAGTAATGAGATATAGTGGTTATCTATTACTAATCCATGAAATCCATCCTGGGGATTCAGGGAACGGAGAGATATAGTAGATTATTTTCTAGGAATTCAGTGGATGAATGCCACGGTAGAATTAATTTATTTACAGAATTGAGATATGAGATAATTGAAGCATCATATTCGTTATGGGGGTGTATAGTCAGGGAACAACGATCGGCGTGACGTCCTGAAGGCGTTAAGCTCTCTAACAAATATTATGTCTATAGAACCGCCCAATCATTAAGATTCTATACACGGTCTCTCTACGTAGTCAGGGAACAACGTGCAGTGTGACGCCCTGAAGGCCTTAAGCTCCCTAACAAACATTATATCTTGGGAACCGCCCAATCATTTTGATTCTATGTAGAGGTGATGATCAAATGTGTGAAGCATCGAACGCTCAGGCTGGAGGCCTTTCGAGAAACAAATTCATCATAGCTCTGAGAGGAATGTTCGCTCAGTCAAATATCGTGAAACGGTTTACGAATCATAAAATATGAATCGTCACATGCGTTCCTAAGCCGGATCAGAAACATGCAGTATCATGATTTTACGATTTTAGCCCTTGTCGAAAATCCACCATCAACAGATCCGTAAACCATATGTATGTAGTATGAAACTACTAAATAATTCTCCCCCTTTTTGCCAATAAATTAACAAAGGTACGAAAATTGCGGGATCATAATGAATACAACCAAAAGATATCTCAAGTTTAAGGAAGATGGAGATACTACATAATAACATAGTTAAAATACAACTCCTCATATCAACTTATTCAGATGATTTCACATAGTAATAAATACGTAGCACTCATCCTAGGAGATTAAAAAGATACAAGCATCCCCTTTAAAATTCCACATCCACCCCACAAAGATATAACAATTAAGCATAAGTTCATTTAAGAACTCTCCCCCATTAAATGTCATACTCAAGAAACAACATGAGTGACCTTGCTTTTGTGAAAAAGAAAGATTTTGGTGGACATTATCAAATCACAAGGATTTGTATCCAAAGTATCGACATAAATTAATCTCAAGGCCAATTACGAACAAAGAGACAATTTTACTCGATTTTACTCAACATAAGATAATCTTATGGAGTGTGTCAAGCAGCATAAACCCAAAAGTGTGATCACAAGTAGATCAATACTGCGAGAATAATATCAAAGAGTTTGTTTTATTTTCCGTTTCTAAAAACATAATAGATTTAACTTCTGAGCATATATGAAATATTAGCTCGATTCACGAATACGTAAAGGCAAAAATATTTCATAAGAATTTTGCAATAATTAAACCAATAGTGATTACATACTGCAAGTTCATCTTCTAACAACTCTAGAATTTAAATAAATAAATCTGAAAACATGCAAGATGAAAAACCTTGGAAATAACTATGTGTAATCACAATCTTTGCTATACCAAACCCTAGTTATCCTTCTCAAGAACAAAATTCTCAAATAAGAAGTTTTCTAGACAAACAAAAAAATCATATGTAGTCTGCGACTTGCATTTTGAGAGAGCCGAGGTCTTCAGAGGCTTTTCTCATTTCCGAATTGAGAAGTTTGAGATCTCTTTTGGCAGCAGACAATTGTTTGATCACAACTTTGATGTCACTCATGATGTTTTCAACCAAATCTCGGGACATCTGAACTGGTCTTGACCTTGTGTGTTCTTGAGAAAAGTAACATGATATGGTGATAGGATTATCATAGAATTCGACAATACCCGAGCAACCATCATTCTCCTCCTTTTTGTTATCTTCCTTTATGTTGTTTGAAAACTTAGAGGCATCCATGTTTCGTGAATGTTCGTGAGTTATTCTAGCACCTTTAAATATAATACAAGGTGACGAACCTTATATATATCATAGTTTTTAGGTTAAGAAACTTAAGGAAGAGAGATTTGTTTTAGAATCTTCTTAAAGAGGCTTTAACTCAAGGTCCGAAACGATTTCAGAACCTAACACTCACGGATTCGTGAGCACATGATTTGTGTCCAGACAAAATTAACTAGACAAGAATGATCAACCCTGTTCTTAGCTCAACAGATAAAGATCTAGAGCACAAGAGTTAGTTGAGATGACAAGACTAAAAAATATCCTACTTAGTCAAAACAGAAATAAGACACTCTTTCCTCAACTTCTTATCCCGTTTGTGACGGAAGAAGGAGGAGTAAGGGAGTATGTGTACTCTTTAGATAAGGCCTTAATGGGCTTGGCTGGGTTCGGGTGAAGAAATCCATGAATTGAGAAGACAAGATAGAGACTCTATTTGATACACAAACACATACCAAAAAGCGTTTTTCAAAGGTTTTTAATATATGACAACTTTAAAAATCAATATAATAAGATGATTAATCCTATTCTTAGCTCAATGGAAAGTTTAAGAGCACAAGAGATATTGATTTTCGGAAGTGTTATAAATCATTGTGATCTTATTACATCACGTAATTGGAGCTAGCTCAACAATATGAGATGTTTTCTTGATCATTATAGATTACACAAAGTCTTCCTTTTCTTGTCAAAATACTGGAAAAAAAACAACCTTAAACGAAATCTCAAAAAGCAAAACAAACAAAAACAAGCCTTTACAATTGCTTTCCCCATTTCAAGAGATTTCAAGATGAGGCGATGCCATGAACAAGTTGTCAAGAGATTGGACGACCATGAGGCACGCAATCCCTCCTGGCACAACAGTCTTTTGGTTCTTTTTCTTCCTTCTTTTTATGAGATGATTTTCCGTAATAGTCAGAAGCAGTCAGTATCATTGCTGTATAATTGCAAAAGTTTTTGACATGTCCGAAATCGCCACATTGAAGGAGGCCTTTTACAGTGTCAGAATATCGTACGGATTTAATCTTTCTCAAAAACAATCCAAGGTTTTCCAAGATTTTAAAAGTTTTTTTAAAAGCTATACAGAGATATTCGTCTATAAATCCCTTTTCGGCGCATTCCTTAAAAAAACTGATTACCAATCTTTTAAGATAGCGTAGCTTATTACTTTTAACATGACGTTTTTTGTGGTTAACCTTGTTGAAGGATCCTTTATTTTTTCTTAAAGATTATTTACTTCCAACTATGACATTGGAAAAATTGATAGTTTTCTGAGGGAAGGAAGACCCTGAAGAAAACAGACCCTTAAGAATTTCTGGTGTACTTAAGTCAAGATTTTACTCATGTCCATATAGTAAGACTTCTTCAAACACAAACTTATTAGGTCTTAATGTGTTTGCCTGCTCTGATACCAATTGAAAACACTAGGGGTACCTAAATACAACACCAACATTTTTGTAGGAAGTCTTCATGGACAAACTCAACACAACTCCGAGAGTAAAAACTTAATCAAGGGAAGTGTCTAGAGTTATATATCTATCTCTCTTGTTATTAGAACGTTTACAGAATTGAATCCGTGAACCTAATTATGAAAAGAGTTCTTGGACGGTACCAAAGACCAATATCCAAGGATCAATCAATTATTATCCAACAAACTAGGTCGGACCTATCTATTATGATTTATCAACGCACAACCTGTGATATTTTAATTATAAAGATAAACAATATAATGCGGAAAAAGAAAAAACACTGACACCGGAAATTTTTTTAACGAGGCAACCACAAATTAATAAAAACCTCGGGAACTAGTCCAGATTGAACACCAAACTGTATTAAGCCGCTATAGACACTAGCCTACTACCAATTAATTTCAGTCTGGAATGTAGTTGAGCCCTAAAAAGAAATCCACCGTGCAAAAGCGGGGGTAAAAAAACCACACCCAATATTTCGCTTAGCAATCTGTATGGACTAACTCCAATATACTTTTAAGAGAATCAACTAGACATTCAGACTCAATCTTAATAAAAGTATATCAAAGAGTTATATCTCAATTTCTAAATTCAATCCTCACTCAAACAAATAGGAATTTGCGAGCCTGATTGAATACAAGAGAAATAACTTGAACGGTACCAAAGACCAATGTTCAAGGATCAATCAATTTCAATCAACAACCAAAGGTTGGATTTACCAATTGATCGATTTAATGCACAACCTGTGATATTTCAATTATATAACAAAATATAATGCGGAAAAGAAACAATAAAGGCACCATAAGTTTTGTTAACGAGGAAACCGCAAATGCAGAAAAACCTCGGGACCTAGTCCAGATTTGAACACCACACTGTATTAAGCCGCTACAGACACTAGCCTACCACAAACTAACTTCGGTCTGGCCTGTAGTTGAACCCTAATCAATATCACAATGATTCAAGGTACAATTGCGTTCCTTACGTCTATGATCCCAGCAGGATACTACGCCCTTGATTCCCTTAGCTGATCTCACCCACAACCAAGAGTTGCTACGACCCAAATTCGAAGACTTTAATAAAAAAATCTATATCACACAGAAAAGTCTACAGGAATAGATAAACCTGTCTCCCACAGAAATACCTACAAGTTTTGTTTCGTCTTTTGATAAATCAAGGTGAACAGGAACCAGTCGATAACCCGGACTTATATTCCCGAATAACAACCTAGAATTATCAATCACCTCATAATAATATTAATCGACTAGCGAAACAAGATATTGTGGAATCACAAACGTTGAGACGGAGATGTCTGTGATTACTTTTCTATCTTGCCTATAGGAGATATAAATCTCAATCCAATCTTACGATTGCACTCAATCACGATAGAAACAGCAAGATCAGATCACGCAACTACAGAGAAAATAGTTGGGTATTGCTTCACAATCCCAATGAAGTCTTTAGGTCGTTAACCTACATGGTCTCGAGAGAAACCTAAGGTTAAAGGAGAATTGACTCTAGTTTATGCAACTAGTATCACACAGGAGGTGTGGGGATTAGGTTTCCCAGTTGCTAGAGTTCTCCTTTATATAATCTCCAAATCAGGGTTTGCAATCTAAGTTACTTTGGTAACAAAGCATTCAATATTCACCGTTAAATGAAAACCTGATTAGATTCAAGCTAATATCTTTCAACCGTTAGATCGAACTTAGCTTGTTATACACAAATGAAATGTAACTTCATTTAGGTTTGGGTAACCGTACCTAAACGTGTACACTTTGTTGGTTCAACAATAGTTAACCAAAGGTTAGCCATTTTTTTAAGCACTTTCATATCAACCTTATTCATCTTCACCATAACTAGTTCAAGTGACTCAAATGAACTAGTTAGAGAGTTGTTGATACATATTGATCTCTGTACCTTGGTGACTATTATTATAGAGGCGGAATTAAGAATAATAATAGACGAAAATTAGAAGACAGAACACAAAGTAGTAATTCGAAGAAATATATCTTCTCTAGATTATAAACAAGAAAACTATTGCAATTCTCTTTTTGTTACGCTCACAATCTCTCTAGGTAAATAACCTTAAAGTGTTTGCTAAGTTTGCTTTTACAATAATTAATTGCCTCACAAACTTATCTCAAGGTGATTTGTCTCACAAACCTCCCTCTCTGATCTAGGTGTGTCTGTATCTCAAACTACACACTAGATGTCTTAGCTATGAGCTAAACATCTCTATTTATAGCTTTAACGGTTTCCCAAACCTTTTAGGAATCTATTTCCTTATCTAGGAATAATTCCTCTTCTAGGTATATTACCTTGTCTTGGAATATTCCTTGTCTAGGAATAATTCCTTTTCTAAGTATGCATTTCCTTATCTAGAAATATTACCTTGTCTAGGAAACATTCATTTTCTAGGTATATTTCCCTATCTATGAATATTACCTTGTCTTGGAATATTTCCATATCTAAGAATACTGCCTAAAAATCAGTATTCCTTCCCAAAATTATAATTCTATCCTCAATCCATCTTGAGGATCACTAGTTCCCGGAGAGAGGAGGATACACATGTATCATGCGCCCCCGCTCAAGAACTTGAACTCCTGTGAAAGTTATATTTGGAGGTTAGGGAACTCGAGAGTTCCTTTCACCCTGCTGAACCATCTATCTTTGATGGAAACTTGACCTTGACGTCTAATTTGAAAAGCATCAATATCTCTTCCTCTTGTCTTAGTCGCTCTTCGCTCCATAATGAAATTGTCCTCGATTGGTTCTTCTCGATCAAACCACAAGTATTCTATACGTGGCAAGATTGTCTTGTCATCCTCACCATCATCTTGTAGCAGTGGATCAAATAACTTCAAGTCTTCGACATTAGTAATCGAGCACATTCCTAGATAAGGTATTAAATCGAGACAAAAGGCTGTGTTACCAATCAGATCGAAAGTACAAAGCAATCTACATCTCAACGGCTTCAACTTATTACCTTTCTCATCCGATCTTTCCTTATCTAACTTCAACCATACCATGGCCATCTTGTTCTTCTAACGTATTCCAATTTTCGAGTAACTCACCAAGTTGTTTGTAGAGAGATCTAGTGAAGACCATAAACCACAGGAATCTTCCCTAAAAGAAATGAACCTTACTTTGATACCAACTTGATACGTATTGATCTCTGTACCTTGGTGACTATTATTATAGAGGCGGAATTCAGAATAATAATAGACGAAATTTAGAAGACAGAACATAAAGAAGTAATTCGAAGAAATATATCTTCTCTAGATTATGAATAAGAAAACTATTGCAATTCTCTTTTTGTTACGCTCACAATCTCTCTAGGTAAATAACCTTAAAGTGTTTGCTAAGTTTGCTTTTACAATAATTGATTGCCTCATAAACTTATCTCAAGGTGATTTGTCTCACTAACCTCCCTCTCTGATCTAGGTGTGTTTGTATCTAAAACTACACACTAGATGTCTTAGCTATGAGCTAAACATCTCTATTTATAGCTTTAATGGTTTCCCAAACCTTTTAGGAATCTATTTCCTTATCTAGGAATAATTCCTCTTCTAGGTATATTACCTTGTCTAGGAATATTCCTTGTCTAGGAATAATTCCTTTTCTAAGTATATATTTCCTTATCTAGAAATATTACCTTGTCTAGGAAACATTCCTTTTCTAGGTATATTTCCTTATCTAGGAATATTACCTTGTCTTGGAATATTTCCTTATCGAAGAATACTGCCTAAAAATCAGTATTCCTTCCCAAAATTATAATTCTATCCTCAATCCGTCTTGAGGATCACTAGTTACCGGAGAGAGGAGGATACACATATATAAGTTTTTCAATTTCTTAGATCTCATAAAAGTATACAAGACACAATTGAAGCAAAATCGATTTTGATTCACTCGAATCAATTCATGAACATTATAGCCACGGTTTGCAAAGATTGCATTCCTTATTATATAAATGTTTTAGTTCATGAACAAACCGATTTTAGAAAGTAACCTACCTAAGTATGCGAACAGGTACGCGTACTTAAGTAATCGGATGAGTTTTTTTTTCACTTTCAAACTCCAACAGAAATTCACGGACGTGAACTTTCCGCCAGTATGCGTACGGGTACGCATACTTACCCGGATTTCAAACAACCGCCAGTACGTGTACGGGTACGCATACTTTGGGTTCCCGGTTTTGGACTTTTACACAAATGTGAGAACACACTATGTTTATATCCAAAGATGGTTACATGTTCTAAACTCTCATTTCAATCATTGAAACTTTCTTAGAGGATGTTATATAGTTGTTATTCACAAACTATTTTTCATCAAAGCGATTTTCAAGTTATTGAAATACTCAACATGACTTTCGTCACTAGTAAAGATGAACTTGGAAAAAGCGAAAGCTTACCAACACATATTTCGAGGCATAGATAAGTGAGTTAAACTCGGCTCGAAATAGCACATGTGTATAATTTAAGTCTATATAGCAATACGACTTTTGTCTCAAAATAGAAGATAGAATAGATAGATTTTTGAGTGATAGATAATTTCAAGTCTCCACATACCTTTTTGTCGATGAAGTTCCACAAGTTCCTTGAGTAGTTCTTCGTCTTCGCATAATGAACGCCGTGGAGTCTAGAGATCAACTACACTTACTATCCTAGTCCGAGACTTAGCTATAAGTAGACTAGAAATCAAGACTTATAGTTTTGGCAACTAAACTTGACAAACAAGCTTGAGATAGCAACGCTTGCGAGTTCGACCGAGAAGTGTTATAACACACCGATTAAGTTACAGTCACGCTCCTTACGCCTCTTGAATCCCAGCAATACTCCGCGCAATTGATTCCCTTAGATGACGTCACACCAACTAAGAGTTGCTTCAACTCAATTGAATACTTTAAACAAAATCTTCCTCCCACAGATTAAGCCTATAATTGATTTCCAGATTTATGATCGAAACGGATGATCATATCAAACGTAGGATCAAGGTGATGGAAATCGATAGCACAATTGACAAAAGTCTAGCTATCCTCAAAATCCGGACTTATGCAATCCGAAGTGAATCCTAGATTATTATTCACCTCACAAGTATAAAACTTGCGGAATCACAAAGTTTGAGACGAAGAGAACTTTGTGATTTCTATCCATCTTGTTCAAGTGATAAATTAACAATCGAACAAGATCAGGATACTCAAGTTATCAAGATAAAAGATAACTGGACCTGGCTTCATGAATCCCAATGAAGTCTTTGATAGTCACTAAACCCTAAAAGGGTTTCTAGAAAGGACGACTCTAGATACAACTAGGACACACCAATAGGTAGTGTCAGGATTCAAAGATCCCAGTTGCCAAGAGTTCCCCTTATATAGACATTCAAAGCATAGGTTGCTTTAAGTTTAAGCTAAGATAGCTTTGGAACCAAGAAAAAAATATTCACTGTTTAGATGAAAACTTTGAATATTATTTCATAAAAAATATATACACTCTTGTTAGGTAAACCATAAACGAACCGTGTATAAAGACTATGTCCAACATGGTTAGCCGAAACTAGCCGATTTGAACTTAAAATCTTAACACTCATTTTCATGAACACAAATACATTGATCTTGAGTCACGATTATGTGATCAAATGAGTCTAGTGTTTTAAAGAGAATTGATAAGATGCAAATTATCTCATATAAATAATTTAATCGCAATTGAATCATAATCGACATAGTTGGTAAATGCACAAAGTATAAATACTTGAGTCATTCGTGAATCGGCTGAGTCATGGTACGCGGATCGGTTTGCAAACTTATAAGCAAAACCAAGTTCCTGAGTTGATAGAACTTTTTCAGTTTAAATACCGGTTAGCAAACTTTTGTGCAAAACTGAGTTCCGGAGTTGACAGAACTTTTTCAGTTTGCAAACTGGTTTGGAAACCTTAAGACTTTACCGGTTCCGGAGTTCATAAAACCTTTTCAGTTTTCGTACCGGTTTGGGTACTAAACTGGTTATAGAACATAAAACTGTATTGCTTCGCATACCGGTTTGGATACTTTAACCGGGTTCCCTTACCACAATTCCAAAATGGTTTGCATAAGAATATGCGTACCTATCCGGATCACGAAACAAACATATTTTCCCATGATACGAGTACGTGTATCACACAAATATGAAAGTCGATACATAGCTACTCCGCTACATGTACGAGTACATGTGTAAGGACCCTCAAGCTCGTCAACGCTATTTGAATGGTCTAGCAATGATCAAGAGACGTATTAGTCGATAATAACTCGATTAGTTTAACACAAACGTTAATTAATAGGAATTAATCTAACAACGATTTATATACGAAACTAGTACCACTGGATAGATCTTGAAAAGTTACGCAGAATGGACTACTCGAACGTGTCATTAGGATATCGGACGAAAAAGATATCATCAGATTTGTTAAAAAGGAAAAATAAACATTTTGTAGTTTAGCCGCCTTGGCAGCCCTTATCCAGAGCGCTGGGTGTCTTAGTAATTTGGTTGGCCTTATCTTCACCAAAACCCGATCGAAGAATTCATTCTTCTTCTTTCTTCCCCTTTCTTCTTTTCTCTTCTTCTTCTCTTCTGTTCTTCGTTTTCTTTTCTTCTCTGAAGCGTGTTTATGAATCGAGTACGTTGGTCATGAAGAGATTAGTAAACTTGGTTAAGCTAGGTAGGTGTTGAAGTTGATTAAGCTTTTGAGAAGAAGAAATAGATAATGCTGTTATAATTGGAATTAGGGTTTATAGTGTTAATTAATGTTCTGAAGATTTAGAAGATGAATTAAGGAGCTATTATTGATGAAGAATCATGGGTAGAGGTTTAATTGAAGTTCTGAAGTTATTTTTAGAGAAGAATCAATGAATTAGGGTTTCTCAAGATGATCTGGAAGTTCGATTTAGTGATGTTTAAGAAGGATTAAAGTTTGGGTTTTCCTTTATTAAGGAACGGGGTGGATTTAATTAGATGTTGGGGCTTTAATTTCAGTTTACTTGTGAATTTGAGAATTAGGGTTCTTGATGTAATTGAAGGATGAACTTGGAAGTCTAGAAGATAGATTAGAGATGGGTTTTCGTGTTGCAATGATTGACAGTGAAGTTAAGGTGTTGGAACTGATTGGAAGATCAGTTGAGGGTGTGTGTTGATTATGCAGGACATGTGTGATGTTTTGAATGCATCTGAAGCTGTTAGTGGAGACTAAATGGTTGAGGTAGTTGTTCTTTACTGTAATCTTAGTAAAGTTATTTGGTTCTTATTGAAGTTGTGTGATTGTTAATGGATTCATAGTCGAGTTAGATAAATGGGGTATGTGATGGAGATGAAATGGTTTAGCTGTTGATGTTGTTTTGAGATGTAATTGAAGTTAGCTTAACTGATAGATGGCTCAGTTTGATTACAAGACTAATGGAGTTGAAATATTAGATGAACAGAGCAAGAATGATTTTATAGGAACTGTATGCAATGTCAATGGGTTATGGTAGTGTTATGTTGCTGAAAAAGCGGGGGTCTAACAACCTCACCCAATATTTGGCTTAGCAATCTGTATGGACTAACTCCAATATACTTTCAAGAGAAACAACTAGACAGTTAGACTCAATCTTGTAAAAAGTGTATCAAAGAGTTTATATCTCAATCTCTCAATTCAATCCGCAATTAAACAAGAGCAATCTGTATGGACTAACTCAAATAATAATTTGCGAGCCCGATTGAATATAAGAGAGATTACTTGAACGGTACCAAAGACCAATGTTCAAGGATGAATCAATTTCAATCAACAATCAAAGGTTGGATTTACCAATTGATCGATTCAATGCACAACCTGTGATATTTCAATTATATAACAAAATATAATACGGAAAATAAATAACACAGACACCAGAAGTTTTGTTAACGTGGAAACCGCAAATGCATACAAACCCCGGGACCTAGTCCAGATTGAACACCACACTGTATTAAGCCGCTACAGATACTAGTGTACTACAAACTAACTTTGGTCTGGACTCTAGTTGAACCCCAATCAATCTCACACTGATCCAAGGTACAGTTGCGCTCCTTACGTCTCTGATCCCAGCAGGACACTACGCACTTGATTCCCTTAGCTGATCTCACCCACAACTAAGAGTGGCTACGACCCAAAGTCGAAGACTTTAATAAAAAAAATCTGTCTCAAACAAAAAAATCTACAGGAATAGACAAATCTGTCTCCCACATAAAGACCTACAAGTTTTGTTCTATCTTTTGATAAATCAAGGTGAACAGGAACCAATCGATAACCCGGACTTATATTCCTGAAGAACAGCCTAGAATTATCAATCACCTCACAATAATCTTAATCGACTAGCGAAACAAGATATTGCGGAATCACAAACGATGATACGAAGATTTTTGTGACTACTTTTCTATCTTGCCTATCGTAGAAATTAATCTCAAGCCAATCTTACGATTGTACTCAAATACGATAGAAACAGCAAGATCAGATCACGCAACTACAAAGAAAATAGTTGGGTCTGGCTTCACAATCCCAATGAAGTCTTCAAGTCGTTAACCTACAGGGTCTCGAGAGAAACCTAAGGTTAAAGGAGAATTGACTCTAGCTTATACAACTAGTATCACATAGGAGGTGTGGGGATTAGGTTTCCCGGTTGCTAGAGTTCTCCTTTATATAGTCTCCAAATCATGGTTTGCAATCTAAGTTACCTTGGCAACAAAGCATTCAATATTCACCGTTAGATGAAAACCCGATTAGATTCAAGCTAATATCTTTCAACCGTTAGATCGAATCTTAGGTTTGGGTAACCGTACCTAAACGTGTACACCTAGTTGGTTCAACAATAGTTAACCAATGGTTATCCATATGAGCACTTTCATATCAACCTTATTCATCTTCACCATAACTAGTTCAAGTGACTCAAATGAACTAGTTAGAGAGTTGTTCAATTGCTTAGATCTCATAGAAGTATACAAGACACAATTGAAGCAAAAACGATTTTGATTCACTCGAATCGATTCATGAACATTATAGCCACGGTTTGCAAATATGCATTCCTTAATTTATAAATGTCTTAGTTCATGAATAAACCGTTTTTAGAAAATAACCCATTTAAGTACGCAAACGGGTACGCATACTTAAGTACCCGGATTGAGCTTGTTTTCAGTTCACAAACTCCAGCAGAAATTCACGGGATGTGAACTTCCGACAGTAGGCATATAGGTACGCGGACTTAGCTATGGTCATCCTAAACCAGTAAAGTACGCATACTTTGGTTCAAGGATTTTGGACTTACACAAGTATGAGTTCACATACAATGTTTATATCCATTCAAGGTTATATATTCTAAACTCTCATTTCAATCATTGAAACATTCTTAGAGGATGTTATATAGAGGTTATTCACACATTATTTTTCATCAAAGCAATTTTCAAGAGATTGAAACAATCAACATGACTTTCGTCACGAGTAAAGTTGAACTTGGCAAAAGCGAAAGCTTACCAACACATATTTCGGGAAATAGATAAGCGAGATAAACTCGGCTCGAAATAGCAAATGTGTATAATCGAAGTCTATATAGCAATACGACTTTTGTCTCAAGATAGGAGATAGAGTAGATAGACTTTTGAGTGATAGATAAGTTCAAGTCTCCACATACCTTTTTGTCGATGAAGTTCCACCTGTTCCTTGAGTAGTTCTTCATTTTTGTATGATGAACGTCGTAGAGTCTAGAGCTCAACTACACTTACTATCCTAGTCCGAGACTTAGCTATAATTAGACTAGAAATCAAGACTTATAGTTTTGGCAACTAAACTTGACAAACAAGCTTGAGATAGCAACGCTTGCGAGTTCGACCGAGTAGTACTCTAATAGTTGCAGATATCGGGAATTGGGTATGTGTTGAATTACAGAGAATGGAATTTGGTGGATAAATATTATTTCAGAAATTAGGCTGTATTGCTAGTTTTGTTGTTGTGGTTTGTTATTGCAGTTGATTCAGACGCTTCTGTGGAAAAGACATTGTGCCTGTAATTGAAAGAATAAAAGAATGGTGTTGGCAATGTGATTCGTTGGTTGTTGATAATTTTAAGATGTTTAGTTGATAAGAATAAGTTGATATGAGGAGAAGTGGTTGTAATTGTGTTGAACTGAATTGCAGATAGGAAGTTGAACTTGAAACTGTTTGTGTTGAATGTTAAGAATGGTGGTGTTGCTTATGAAGATTGAATAAAAGGGTGTATGGATATGGTGGTAGAGATGAAAGCGCAGACAGTGTACGAGTTGATGTTAGTAGTGCCTGAGTTGAGGTTAAAGAATGCAGTTAGTGTTAGTGGTTGAATGTTGTTGTTGCAGTGAGTTGTTATCTGATAGAAGTATTGGGAATGAGGGTTAGATGAAGGTGTTGATTGAATCTTTAAGGGAAAGCTTGATACTGCTTTTGCAGGTAAACTTAGTTTGCATTTGTAATAGGAATTCAAAGTTTGTTAGAAATAAATATATTGATGTTGAATTGCTAAAATAGAAGATGAGAATGTAAGAACTATAACTGAAGTGAAACTGAACTAGAATGGTTGCCTGTTTGACATCCCAGTCAGATGTATGACTGATTTAACCTTAGATGACTCAGTTAATCTTACTGAGTCGAGTTGATCCTGTTAACCTGAGTTGAATCGGTTTGACTCAGTGACCAGACCTGTAGACCGTTGACTTTAACTTTTACCTTGACTGTTAGTTGACCTGTGACCGTTAGTTTGACCGTTAGTTGACTCAGATGGAATGGACCTTCGTTAATGGGCTTGTTTAGTCAATTTGGTCTTATAGCAAGTCTTCCTTATGAACCTGAATTGGACCACTTGTGGTCTGAATTAGTCTTTGGCTTCTTCTACAAAGTTGTAGATATTCATAAGATTTAGTTAATGGACTATAGAACAAATCTAATTGAATTAGTAAACCTTAGATATGCTAAAGATAGATAATAAAAAGGTGTAGAACCGTAAATGGGCTTAGAACCATTAGATAGACTGGTATGATTCTTGTGTGAGCCATTTTGGCTAGATTCTTAGAGATCTTGTGTGATTAACAATTAGTCTTTATTAACAACAATCGATTCAAAGGATGAACCAGTGGATTGTGGATCTCGAGGTAGGCGTGGCTTGTCATCAAAAGAGGTTGGAATACATTTAACTCTTTTGTAACCATTATTGCTTCTTTTACAAAAGTTCATGCTTAACAAACTCATGCATTGTCTGTTTCTGCACTCTATGCTTTGTTTAAATTGCATTACGATAATTCTGTTGATTCTGTTAATCTTTCCATGGTTTGGAAAGGACATGTAATGTTTGTTTGTCATATGAATTGTTATAGGAAATAAGAATTTCCACTTGTGGTATATAGGATACGCTCCTTCACATTTATACCTACTTACTTTCTGCTTTTATACTATGGCTAGGGCGATACACCACAGTATTATTATCTAGGTGTGTAACTGGTTGACACCATATTATACATTGTTTAAAGAAGGAGTTTGTCCATATACATGTTTGTTTATTTCAGTGAATTGGTCACTTTTTAATGTTTGGGAAAGCATTATTGTTTTCCAAATCTTGCCCATGATTACTTGAAAGTTAAATGTTATTCCTACTGGGCACCCCTTTTAGGGATGATGTGCTCACCCATTCCTACTTTCAGTTTCAGAGACAGATCAGAGTTGCGTAGCGAAAGCTTTAAGGGTTGAGTTCGTTAGTTGGTTAACTTCTGCTATGTTGATTATGTTGTATATTCTATTTGTAAACTAAATGACTATTGTTATGTATCATTTAAGAGGAGTTCTTGTATATGTATATTCAGAGCGGGGCTAGTTTTTGGGTTAATTTTCATAGCAGATTTCTTAATTGAATGCTTAAGTATATGATTTAGATTCTTAGTGCCTCTGTATTTAGTTAATCTATTGGATTAGTCAGCTGCTAGCTTTGGAGGCGTTACAACATCCAATACGAATTCAGGCATATAACAGTTTTCTCAGTTTGTAAGACTGATAACACTGTCTTGTATTCAGAATATAGTATTTCTATAATTCTCTAAATCAATTCGAAACATTCCCGAATAATATCAATGACACATATCACTATTTCAGGCTATTTTCGAATGATAAATATGAATCATGATTTTGGTTCCGAACAATAAATTGTTCTCCACTGAAATTGATCAAGTATGAACAAATGTTCATTAAGCTTAGTCATTATATTTCAGAAATTCATAAACTAAATAATTAGTTCTCGACTCGAAATTCTTGTCTATGCAAGCTAGTCTAATTAGTTATGCGACAAACGTCTCAAGGATAGAAAAGTGAATATAACTTGAGAAATAGGTGGTTCAGTCTTCACTTAACTTTTGTTGACGAAGTTCTCCAAAAGCTTCGGTTGATCTTCGCATTCAAACGGTAAAACGCAAATGATGACTGGTTCGTTTCTCAACTACACTATCCTAGACCGAGGCTTAACTAATTGTATACTAGAAACCAAGATATAGTTTTGACAACTAAATTTGATAACAAGCTTGATATAGCAACACTTGTGAGTTCGACCGAGCATTGCTCTAACAATTTCCTCCTAGTTTTATTTAGTGGATTGTAACTTGTATTTCTTCTGCTAAGTTTTCAGTTCTCATAAATGGTCCCGCTATGGGTTTTTTTGGTGCCAACAAAGGATTAAGACAGGGATGCCCTATGTCCCTTTACTTATTTGTGATGGTAATGGAGGTGCTTGGTAGTCTTTTAAAGCAAGAAGTAGAGGCTGGAAGATATGGATTTCACTTAATGTGTAAGATTACTAAGCTTACTCATCTGTATTTTGCAGATGATATTTTAATGTTTTTTAAGGGTAATGTGAAGTCTGCTTCTATGCTCTCTAAGGGTATAAAGGATTTTGGCAGGTTCTCTGGTTTGGAGGTCAATTGCAATAAAACCTCTCTTTTTTCTTATGTTGTGGATCTTTGTATTCCTGAAGAGATTATTTCTTACTTGAATTATGCAAGGAGAGTTCTACCGCTGTGGCATTTGGGTGTTTCCCTTATTTCTACTAGGTTATATTACTTGGATTTTCAACCACTTATCTGTATAGTCAAGAAAGAATTCATGCTTGGAAGCCTAAAAATCTGTCTTTTACTAGTAGGGATGTACTGAGTGGGATGGTTTATTTTTTGGTTCTATTGATTTGTCCTTCCCAAGAGAGTGATAAAGGAGCTTAATACTATCTTTAAAAGATTCTTGTGGACTGGTTCATGTTTAGGGAAAAAACATAATCATATTAGATGGAGTCAAGTTCGTACTGTTGAAAGAGTTGGTGGTTTGGGAATAAAAATCTTGGAAAAAACTAACATGGATGCTAATTTGAGGCACATCTGGAATATTTTTTCAGAGACTCACTAGATTCATGTGAATCTCATTAGGAAGAAGGATTTTTGGGATATAACGGCTCCCCAGGATTGTTCTTGGAGTTGGAGGAAGATATTGAAGTTTAGGCCTATGGCTAAGCAGTTTTTGGGTACTTGTCTTGAAAATGGTGTACCACAAATTTATGTAATGATTTCTGGCATCCTGATGGTAGACTTAAGGGTTTGGTTGATAAAGACTGTTTGCAGGCTATTTGTCCTAACAGAGATATGTGCTTGTTGCTAAAATCATGGTGAATCGGGTTTTGGATATTCCTGCTAGCACCCATAGTAGTAATTATGATATTTCTGCTCAGTTATAGGATGTGGAATATGATGTCAGCGATGAGGATAAGGTGGTTTGGAAGGCTAGAAAAAGTGGGGAGTTTTCAATAAGAGATACTTTTAGATCTTTGGTTGGTGAAGTGGTGGATTTGGGTTGGACAAGCTTAGTATGGTTTAAACATAATATTACTAGGCGATCTTTTATTTGCTAGATAGATTGTCATAGAAGACTGAAGACTAAAGCAAAGTTGCAGATTTGGGGAATTGTTGAAAAGACTAAGTGTGTCTTGTGTGACGGTGGGACTGAGGATGAAGAACATTTATTTCTTCACTGTTCTTTCTCGAGAATCATATGGGATGGTCCGTTGATCAAGATGGGGGTGATAAGAAAGACTGCAAACTCTTGGGATGAGGAGCTTAATTATATGTTGCAGAATAAATTTTGGGTCATGGTGTTGTTACCACTATGAAGAAGTTGTGTCTCAACAGTTTTGTATACTATGTCTGGATGGAAAGGAATAGTAGAGTTTTCTCTGCTAAGAAGTTGGATCCTGTGAGAGTTAGTCATTTATCACTATGGATGTGAGACTAACTTTCTGATTCTGATAAGCCTCAAACTAGGAAGTTTCAGGATGGATGGGGTATAAAGTGTGAGTACACTATTACCAAAAGGATATCTTGCACTTGGTTGTTTTCATAGGAAGATGGGGTAATGATAAAACTTGATGGATCTAGAAAAGACAATTCTGGAGGTAGTGGTGCTATAATTAGGGACCATCTGGGAAATACTATTGATACAGCTTGTGGTGGTGATATCCCTGTAACTATTATGGCTCATGAACTGCAGGGGATGGAAGTTGGTCTCCAAATGGCTAAGCTGAATAACTATAGAAGATTGCACATCCGTACTGATTCTTTGATGGTTTATAGAATTCCGTCAGATAGTGCGTCTGCTCCTTGGTGTGTCTATCATATTTGGAGAAGAATTGTTCATTTACAAAAAGATTTTGATTTTGTTAGATACGCCAATGTGTACAGGGAGACTGATAGGGCATCAGATTTACTTTCTAATTAAGAGACATCCTTGTGAAAAAGTTGTTGTCATTTGTCCAGATAGGTTTGATAATGGTTGAGAAAGATTTTACTTGATGATAGTATCTGTAAGGTGTACTATAGGTAGTTTTTTTTTTTTTTTTTTTTTGTTGGTAAGGTTTTGGGTTCTCCTTAAACCCGACGGAATATGTCAAAACCAAAACAAAAAAAAAAAAAATTTTAGAGGCTGGAGAGGGTTGCTCTAGGATTCAAATGTCCATAAAATGAATATGGGGAGACCTAATTCATAGCAAATGTTGAAATTATTTTTTGATTAGTCTTATTACCATGTTACCCTTCTTCCATAACTAAATCTTACAGGGGTATACTAGATCAGAATTTATATGGATAGATATAGATTATAGATTTGCCTGGATCTAGTGTCTGTATAAGGATATACGAGGTTTCTTTAAAAAGGATATATGAGGTTTCTTTAAAGAATAATTTCTTAAAAGAAATGTTACAGTATATAAAAGAACAAAGAGCTTCGTCTTATATAAATTCCAGGTCACATTCCAGGTCAAATGACAAGGTGTAAAGTGATAATTTAACATATGGAGATGAACGAGAGTAAATATAAATTCTAGAGGAGAAAATGAGCAAGTTAATGAAGGAGAAGGCTATTTTTTAAAAGAGAAAAACATGACTAGCATCATCTTATAAATCCATGAGAGAGAATGTTATGTTTCAATGGAAAAACATAGCTTACAATAGTGAAAAATATTCTAGTATATAAGTTATCCATGAGAATCCAAAAAACTCTCGTGGTATGGGTTGAGATTGATAGAACATAATAATACACATATTTTTCCTATAATTAAGTAAACTGAATATATGTTTGGACCTATACTATTCGAATAAATCTTATGTGAAACAAAAATAAAACAAGAAAACCTAAATTAAATTCAGCCTATTCTCTAATTTATTCAGGTGTAGGCTGGATCTATAAAGAAAAGGAAAATATAGCACAATATTAATCGAAAATAAACATCTAGACAATCTACGTACCGCTAGGTTGACTACTCTAAAACCCATCCGTAAGTTTATCAAGATTAACCGGGAAAAAGTCCACTTTGTCTAGGTCTTTGGTTCAAGGAGCTAATTGGTAAGTTAATCTGAAGTTAGCTAGAGATCCTTGTGAAGGGATCAGTCCTGCTAGAGATCCTTGGGACCGGTCATAGTAGAGATCCTTGTTTAAGGGATCGGTCATACTAGAAATCCTTGGGATCGTACCTACAATAGACCCATTGATTTCATTCAATTACGAAAGAAGTTTCACAAGTCTACTTCCTTAAACTCATGTAGTGAATCAACCCAAAATTCAACATACTAACTAATAATGAATTACAAAGATTTTGTCATGTCGCATTTACGAAGTTTAAAATATAAACGTTCTACTGCGTAACCCGATATGTCATAGTTGTGTAAAACAATAAATATATGCTTCCTTGACAATTTGATCATAATAGAATGACCAAAAGTCATTAATACTATAGATACATAAATATACATAGTGTGTTATGTTTTCAGTCCAAACGACTTGAAATAAACGTATATAAAAATGGAAACAAGTCAAATCTACATTAGTAACCTTGAATAGAAGGATGATGTGTTCGTTGATCCTGATACTTCTTCAGTTTTTTCAAAGTATCGCGAGCAAGTCTTAATGTTTCTATTATTCCTAGTCTAACCTAAGTTGACTCTAGTAATCTAATCAAGCAGCTTCGAGTTTTGGAGCTAAAATATGACAGCTAAAAGTACCAACGCTTAGTGGGTTCAACCGAGAAATGCTGTAGCAAAGGTCATTGTAGATGATAGGCATCCTGATGCATTTGTCTCTCTGGCATCATATCTGGAGGAGGGTACCATTATATACGGACAGTAAAGTAAATGTCATATTGTTCCCCAGTCTTTGTATCTCCTGATATTTATGAGTTCAATTTTCCACGTTCCTAGCTTGGATTCTTTGATTTAGCAATTCTAACTCATTATATTTTTTCCATCGACTCTTCCTGTTAATTGTTGATGAAAATAAGTATTTGGAAGGTCGTTACCTTGTTAAACGAGTTGTACCGCCATTATTTCCATTTGGGAAGATATCAACAGTGTCTCTTGAGAAAATGTTGGCATATGATACCCAAATTGAAAATACGAGGGTACCCAAATACACCAAAATCTTTTATTTATCAACCTATGTGATCGTCTATGGACAGAGTCGAGACAATACAACTACTTCGGTACACACTTCATGTGATTTTCTATGGATGCAAGATCAAGACAATACAACAACAAGATCACTTGTGTGATTGACTATGGATTCAAGATCGAGACGATACGACAACGAAGTAATCACTTGATAATAGGTTCGGAAATAACCGAAGCTCTATAAGATCAATATCAAGTATTACGGATTAACGTAGAAGTGCAATTTACTTTAATTATAATAAAATAATTATAATGCGGAAAGATAAAGTAAATGGCACATCAAGATTTTGTTAACGAGGAAACCGCAAATGCAGAAAAACCCCGGGACCTTGTCCAGTTTTGAATACTCTCAGAATTAAGCCGCTATACAAAATATAATACCAACTTCGTATAGTTGAGACCAAGTAGACTAGCCCTAGCTACTTAATTTCTTTAGTATCCCTGCGCCTTCGATTTCTAGAGTCACACACGTGAATCACCAATCCTTTAGATTGTATTCCAAACAGTAAAGGATAAATCTGTTTGGTAACTGATGTGATTTTAATATAGTGGTAAAAGGATTCGAACTCTAAGACTTGTGAAGATTCGATTTTTAAAATTTAATAAAAATATACAATAATATAACAAATGGTGCAAGAGGTACTGGAACTAAGGATTCGGCCAATCTTCATAACATAAGGTTCAACTATTTATTCTCAACAATTTTAGCTCAAGAAATGTAAACATGGACTCTTATTTTTGCCAAGGTAGATTCTAAAAACATTAGTTATAAATCGCAAGAATGGGACATCAAACATCTAAGCAAGCATGACCCATCTAATAAAATAATAACTAATTAATCAAAATCATATTTCAATTAATATTAGTGCAAAAGTCATAAAAAAGAATAAAATAAATTTACCCATGTATGAAGTTCGGCCTCCTCCGTCGTCCTAGTGTTGGGGTTTAACTCATCATGTCGAAAACACACTCAAAATATGTATTCATGGCTCAAAAAGTGTTTACAAGAAGAGAAAATAATGGAACAGGAAATCTGCAACAACACATGTGCGTTACAGACCGACTGTTTCAACTCTCAACTGTTATGATGAAGATAATCGTTACAAATCTGAAGATAAATGTTGCAGAAAAGGATGAAGAAACTGTTACAATGAAGATAAATGTTGCAAACCAGTTGAAAAAACTGTTACAAACAGTTGAAGAAACCGTCACTGTTTCCCTGTTCTTCACGAGCAGCAGCAGCAACAACAACAGAGTTCTGAAAACTCTTGATTCACGCCTCCTGAGCTCTCCTCTCGACCCCAAACTCTCGACACCCTTCTATGAAACCTTGTGACTCTATTTATACACCAAAAGCCAAAAAATCACGCGTCAATTACACAAAATAATTCTCATTTACTCCCATGCATGGAAAAGAATAATTTCCATTTTTAGATTAATTACGCGTCTAATCTCGTGCTACACACACCAAAAACATTCCTTCACGTCCCAGAATAAGTTAGGCACGCAGAAGCCACAAGAAAACTTCCCAAAATTACCAAAAATTCCGATAATATCTTACGTGAATATCACGCCTGTTTTGCTCCACACTTGAATTCTAACCAATTCTGGTCGAAACTAAAGACCATACCACGTTTCTATGGGTCCTAGGAATGATCCCAATCAATTCCATCCCTTTAGTCTCTCTGAAATGACTCCAAAAATCTGATTGAAAATCTGCCAGGGATAAACATCATTTTCCCGCCGTTTTCTGCTTTTGAACGTGAAGGAGAAGGGGGTGCCCCTTATCCAATGATCGCCCCTTATCCGTTGCTGGAGTCCGTATAACACTTGTCCCTTGGGGTGCCTTTGGTACTTTATCTTGGGGTGTAAAACACCACTTTTCGAGCCAATTTCGCCGCAAGAGCTTATTTCTCTAAAAATACTTACAAATACATAAAATAACCAAATAAGTACAAAATCGAGCACTAACAATATATACAACTGAGATATATTAGACACATAAATGCGTCTATCAGTAACCACTCCATTCAATCTTGTTAATAAGATATTATGATTCGTTGACAAAGGATCTTTTGTTTAATCTAATAAACTCCTTTATCTAGTTAGATCAATCCATCTTTTGATTACCGAAATAATCAAACTCTAGATTCACAATCAATCAATATAGATCTCAACGAGAAACTATAAGGCGATGCCGGTCTCACGCAACTAATCAATCAAGTCTATCAAAGATAAACACGATTCTAGTTGGATCCAAGCCGATCAAGGTTTGTGCACACAATTCACAAGATACGAAAACTAATAAGAAAAACTTTGTCGTCTTTAATAACCTGCACAACACCACTTAAATCCTCTTGTGATTAATCACGCATAGAACGGAGTCTGTTAACAATGGATCATCACAAGATGTCTTTAGATCCAAAAATGATTCTAAAGATCCCGTCAATACTTTGATCTAGTTTGAATGAGCCTTATATCAGAATAGAAGGTTCTCAAGAATAAACAAACTAGGTGCAATCAAAGTTTCAACAACCGTTAATCAATCAAATCAATAATCTTTTTTTATTTTCTTTTTTGAAGATGAAAGGTTTTATTATTAGATAGAATGATAATCAATTACATAATTAGCACATTCAGCTAGCTAAGAAATAATTTCATCTGGAGCATTGTTACCCCATACATAAGTGTTCATATCTACTCTTGCAAGTTTAGATAGTATGTTCGCAATTTTATTTATTTCCTTTGGAACATAACTAAGCTTCCAAGAAGTAAAAGTTTTAAAAAGTAGACTTATGTCCTTGATAACATTACTAAGCCTCCAATCCAGCGCTCTATGATCTTTATTCACTGCTTCGACTACCACTTTAGCATCAAGTTCAAAGTGTGCTCTTTCCAACTTTAGTTGGCCCAATTAACTGCCTCCCAAAGTCCTAAGCTTTCATCTTGTTCCGCACTCCTAATATTCGTCAGGTGGATACATTTGGCTGCTTGCTGAGTCCCTGCAAAATTACGAATGATCAGTCCAATTCCACTTAGCTTTGTATCACTCTGGAAAAAAATATCACAGTTTATAGTTAATTAATCTAATGAGGGAGGTATCATGTGAATTAGCTCCCTGTTCACTCTATTATTTCTAGAGATATTAGTTCTTTGTCTCCTAGCAAGCTCTTCAAACAGAATATTACAGGCACGTACAATCTTATCAGGATTTGGATTAGTATTTTGAAAAACCTTGACACATCTTGATGTCCAAATACTCCAAGCAATTGTATCTCTATTAACAACTTCAAAATATGTAATTTGGTTGTTAAACAAACTTGAAAAGACGAGGGTACCCAAATACATCACAATCTTTGTTAGAGCATTGCTCGGTTGAACCCACCAAGCGTTGGTATGTCAAGTTTGGTTGTCATATTTTAGTGAATCAAAACTCATCTAAGAGTCGCTTGATTATGTAACTAGAGACAACTTCGTATAGGTTAGACTAGAAAGTCTAGGATTATGAGACATACAAGTATTACTCGAAGACTTGAAGAATGTGAAGAAGTAACAAGCTACAACGACGACATCATCCTTCCTCTTGAGTTTAGTAATATTTGACTTGAACTGTTTCATTCCTAACATATCTTTCAAGTCGTGCTATATTGAAAACATAATTGCGAAGCTGTGAATGATTATACTCTAGTAGTAAGACATGATCACATGATCATAGGGTTAAGGAATCAGGATACGAAGTATAACGCTTATCTTTTGAACTTCGTATATTTATGACATCGACATAATCGTATGAATGCTATTGTGATTATGTGTATGGGTAAAGGTGAAGATTTCATCCTAGGAAACAATGTTTACATTTGTTTAAAGGAAGTACATTCATGAACTTGTTTTATGAATCGAAAGGGAAATTGCTAGGCTAATTTGTATTGTTATTCATTGCATATATTTGGATTACCAATATGTGTGAGTTAGTAGAACCGATCATAACTTGTTATGTATCTTGGTACAACTAATCACAGTGCCTGACTTATGAATTGGTATAAATTTTATTAGTGTAACCGATCCTAAGTAATCACCTAAGAAGGTATGATCGATATTTGTAGTTGGTGTAACCGATCCTAATAATTGGTGTGACCGATCACAAAAGAGTTGTGTAATCGATCCTTGTAATTGGCGTAACTGGTCCTAGTAATTCAGGGTTAACGGTTTTCATAATTCCTGTAATTAAGTATATGGTAACCGATCACAGGTAATACAATGAGTATATGGTAACCCGTCCTGGTAATTGATGTAACCGATCCTGGTAACTGATATAACCGGTCCTAGTAACCATATTAAGGTAGAACCGATCCTTGTGTTTAGTAGAACCGTAAACCCATGATTAGTGATTTAAAATTTTATCAATCACATAGTTGTCTTGGAATACAAATGAACCAATTCTAAACTTGTTTGGAAATGTGGTATAATCGATTCCAAGATTGTAAATATGAAAAAGGAATTACAAAGAAAAGATGTCAACATACTTTGAACATGATCAGTAACTCTTATCTTTTATTGTTCAAAGATATTCCTTAATAACTCAAGAAGATCCCGGACCAAAATAAATTAAGAATCTTTTAATTAAGGTTATTAGTTTTATATGCTTTTAATTACCAGCAATTAAATGCATATCTCTGGAAAATAAAAATTGGTAATGTGCATTTACTAATTGAAGATTTTCTAGTGAGATTTCGGTAAATATTGGACATAGCATTTCCAGGAATTATGAAAACCGATTTGGGCATTTATTGCATATCTTGAGAATATTCGGTTTTGGAAATTCCTTGGTGTCCAAACATCCTTGGTCTTTAAATACCCAAGTTTGCATTTCGAGCAAACAATCCTAAGAGCCAGGCAAACTTCATCTTTTTGTTGTTCCTGGTGGAGCCGTCTATTCGGAGAGAAAAGTACCCTAATTAGGCGAAATCTCTTACGACCGTTCGTTTAAAGTCTTTTGTGGGATCAAGAAGCTCTACGAGTACCGTTTGTGGGAAACTAGATAATTGCTGTTTATTTTAGTTTTCGATTGATTTGATTGACTAACGGTTGTTGAACTTTGATTGCACCTAGTTTGTTTATTCTTGAGAACCTTCTCTTCTGATATAAGATTCATTCAAACTAGATCGAAGTGTCGACGGGATCTTTAGAACTGTTTGTAGATCTAAAGACATCTTGTGATAATCCATTGTTAACAGACTCCGTTCTGTGCGTGATTGATTACAAGAGATTCAAGTGGTGTTGTGAAGGTGTTTATTGAAGATTAAAGAAGATTTGAAGAAAAAGAATATTTCTTATTTGCTTTCTATATACTTGGGTGTGCGCAAACCTTGATCGACTGGGATCCAACTAGAATTGGATTTATTCGATTGATTAGTTGTGTAAGATCGGCATCACCTTATAGTTTCTTGTTTGAATCTATATTGATTGATTGCAAATCTAAACTCTGCTACTTCGGTAGTTGTTGGATAGATTGATCTGACCAGGCAAAGGAGTTTATTTGTTAAACGGAAAAGCCTTTGCTTATGACTTGAGATATCTTCATCTGAAAGAATCAAGAGAGTTGTTACCAAACAGATTTGTTGTTCCTTTACTGTTTGGAATACGATCCAAATGAATTGTTCCAATGCGTGCACTTATTGAATGTCAGAAGCGCAGGGATACTGAAGAAACTAAGTGAACTATAGGTTTAGTTGCTTGGTCTCAACTATACGAAGTTGGTTTAGATTTTGTATAGCGGCTTAATTCTGAGAGTATGCAACTCTGGACTAGGTCCCGGGGTTTTTCTGCATTTGCGGTTTCCTCGTTAACAAAATCTTGTTGTGCCATTTACTTTTCTTTTCCACAATTATAATTGTTGTTATTATAATTTAAAGTAAATTACACAAACGTTAACTCCGTATTACTTGATAGTGATCCTATAGAGTTTGGTAAAGTCCGAACCTATTATTAAGTAATCACACTTTGATTGTTGTATTGTCTCGATCTCGTATCCATAGACGATCACACAAAGTGTGAATACCGATTTGTAGTATTGTCTCGAATTTGTCCATAGAAAATCACTTTCGGTAAGAGGACTTATAGGTGGATAAATTAAAGATTGTGGTGTATTTGGGTACCCTCGTATTTTCAATTGGTATCAGAGTAGGCATACACGAAAAGATCTAACAATCTGTGTTTGGTGTGATCCAACCTATAAGAAATGAACTCGAGTTCACATGAATCGATTTCAGTTAACGTACCGCCAAGATTTGACGGAACAAACTATCTATGGTGGCAATCTGCTATGATATCTTTTATTCAATCAAGAGACTTTAATACTTGGCTATTAGTCGTCGATGGTTATAATCACCCGAAAGTAGAAAATTCGGAAACTGAGTTTAAACGCTTAGTGGATTATTCAAACGAAGATAAGGCTTTTGCAAAGAAGAATTCAGATGGTTTGAATGTTATTATACATGTTGTAAGTCGTGATCTACAACATCATGTATCAACATGCCAAACTTCAAAGGAAGCTTGGGATAATCTTCAGATCGTATTCGAAGGAAATACATCAGAGAAAGAAGCTAGACTTCAAACTCTTACGTCTGATTGGTAAAACCTTCGAATGAATGACAATGACATTTTTGAAGAGTTTCATATTAAACTCTCTTAGATAGTTAATGCTTCTTTCTCACTTGGAAAGACTATTTCTGAAAAAAGATATAGTGTGCAAAATTCTCAGATCGTTGCCATCTAGATACGAATCTAAGAAACATGCAATCATAGAAGCGAATGATCTTTCAACATTTTCACGAAGCACACTCGTTGGAAAGTTAAAGATCTTTGATCATGAATTACAGTCTATTCAAGCTAAAGGAATTGCTTTTAAAGCTGCAAATTTTCCAAAAGCCCCAATGGAGAAAGATAGATTGATGAATGATTCTGATGAACTGATTGCGGAAAATTATGATGATGAAATTGAACAATCATTATCATTGATCACTAGACAGTTTCGAGATCTCTTAAAGAAAAGAAATAAGATACTCATCGATCTTCTCGACCCCATGATCGAGTTCCTGTCAAAAACAAGAAAGATCAAGAAGAAGATGATGAATATCAGCCTTAGAGCTTTAAGTGTAAAGGTTTTGGTCATATGGCTAAAGACTGTCCTAATCTTAGGAAATACACTGGGAGCAAGGCATTGGCTGTAACTCTAGACGAAACTTTTGATTCATATGATTCTGAAGAAGAGGAAACAACTAATATTGCATTAGTTGTCAATTTAATTCTTTCTTCCTCCATTAGTAATTTAACCATTTTAAAAATGAACATGCCTTCCGATGTTAATAAATGATCTAATGGTAAAAGGAAAAATAAGACAAAATGCAAAACTGTTTTAAAAAACAGAATTGCTAAAAGTTGCATATGCATTTCCAACCAATCTCAAGATACTTCATTAGTTCGAGGTAACAAGAAAAGATTTTTTCATACGATACTAGATCAAGGACACACTGGTTGTTCCAAAACCCATAATGAGAGAAAATCTCATACTAATACCACTTAACCGGTATTAGAATTACATCCTCACCCTGTGTGCCGAATCTGTGTGTGAGGAAGTAAAAATTAAGGCACTTATATGTAGATTATGGGAATAAAATCTAGTAATTGAAAATATATTTAAGATATTCGTATTTATAGGAATATTATATTTTCGGAAGTATGAAAAATATAAAAAGATCCTTCTCCTTCTTTGGTCATTCCTTGTCCGAACTATGAGTCAGGATCCGATGTCTTCTCTTAATAAGGTGCTTGATCTAAAAGATTTCCTTAAGAATAAGTCTGCACCTTCTCTTGATGTTGAGAAACCCAAGAGGAAAATCAAAAAGAGAGATTGGCTTAGCAAGAAGGAAAGAGAGAATATGCTAAAGAAAGATCAGTGTATTGAGGCATTGACACACTTTTGTGTTCAATCAAAGACAGAATTACATGTTCTTGCAGAATCCTTCACGAAAACTTATCAACTGCAAGAAATTCTTGTCAAGCAACAAGGTTATCTACTTGAATAAATTCACAAGCTGAAGACTGAAAGTAATAATCTTCCTTCCTCCAGCACTGATATGAAGGACTAAGTTGCAAGAAAATAGACATCAGTTTTTGATTATTTCAATTATTGTATAAGGTCTATTTCTGAATAAAATTATTATTTTATAAAAAAATTAGTGATGGTTTTTCCGATTACATAGCATGTGCTTGAATGCTTTATATTATTGCTATGTGCTTAAGATATGTTTGATTTCGGTTTTCGTAACCTTAATATTCGATCTCATATGTTGTGAACCCTTATGGATTGTGTGGCTTTTTGATTTAGCGGGATTAAGTTCTATCCCATGTTGGTAGGCTTTATCAAAGGATCATAAGGTGTTCCGATTGAAACTCATATGTAAAAAGTCACAATGTGTTGAATCAATTTGTGTTTACATGAGTTGTGTTTAACATAAACATATGTGTTTCGGGTTTTCAACTTTTGCTATTGGCACGCATTAGTTAAAACCGATTCAACCTTTCTCTGGTAAAGGTTTCTCTTGTTGTTGTTCTTTTGTTCTTGCGGGAGAATGACAACATAATGTGGGAGAGTTCTAACTTGAACTTGCGCTTAATTATATATCTTTCTGGGGGGAAGAGGATGCAGAATCTGAGGTAACGAATTTGTTAGTTAATCGTTTTCCTGTTTAAGAAAAGCCTGATTTTATTGCATATATTTTGCTTTTGCTTAACAAAATTTCGGTACAATTGATGTTTATTCCATTATGTGTATATGGATGTGTGTGTTTGATTCAATTGTTTCCAGTTAAGAAAAACTGTGTCAATCTATTTGACTTATTGTTTGATATCTTATTTATTGTTTGGTATCAAGTGTTTTTGGCTTAACGAAATTTCGGTGCAATTGCGGTGCTATAATGTCTATGTTTGTTTCAATTGCTTCCGGTTAAGAGAAATAATTGTGCAAGTCAATTTATGTGGTTTGTATGTATTGTTTATGGCTTAACAAAATACAGGATCATTTGTTTAGTCCAATTCGATTCCGAATAAGAGAAACTAAGTAAATTCTGATCTTAGTTAGACTTATCAAAGTGAAGGATTCGGTTATTCAAGTCTAATCGAATGCCTTGACGAGAAATACTAGTTAACTAACCTAGTACTTGTCTTATCTAAAGTGAAAGGTCTAAGTTATTGTCTGAATAATTAGAACCTGATGAGAAAAATAAAGTTAATTCTAATCTTTATTTTGGTCTTATCGAAATAAGCGATTGTATTTGTGCAATCGGTTTAGCAAGGGAACTAAGTTTCTTAGTCAATTTGTTAAACTATTAGGTAAAATTGCTTCGGGAAATTGTTTACTTGATAACATATTAAAACCAAATTACTTGTAGTTTCGGTTTTGATATTGGTTATCTAAAATGATGTGTGAAACCTTCGTGCTTACCTCTTATAGGTTGTACAAGTCTTTTAGATTTGTAAGATCCTTTCGGTTTGACCTTTATTTTCTCGAACCTTTGTCATTTTTTGTGACAAAAAGGGGGAGAAATATATGGAGTAAACAAGTGATTTGTAATCACAAAGGAAAGGACAATTGTGCTTAAACGTTATATCTAACGAAAGAGTAAAGCATTGACTAAGGGGGAGCAACATATCATATTGTTATTGTAGTTATCTTGACTACAAAAGGGGAATAACAAAGATGTTCGGATTGAAAATATACCTATCTTACCTTTAGGGGGAGTATTAGCTTTGTTATTCAAATGTCAATAGCGGCATTTATAGATTGAATATATGCAGGTTATTGTGCTGTTGAAACTTGGAATCAAGCGTATGTGTAATGAATT
Organism: Papaver atlanticum; assembly: GCA_023531105.1. Classification (NCBI taxonomy): domain Eukaryota; kingdom Viridiplantae; phylum Streptophyta; class Magnoliopsida; order Ranunculales; family Papaveraceae; genus Papaver; species Papaver atlanticum. The sequence continues at coordinate 5,858,747 of JAJJMB010007708.1, forward strand.
CTTGTAATTTGTTTATCCATATGTATTAAGAGTTTTGTCACTAAAATTGACAAAGGGGGGAGATTGTTAGAGCATAGCTCGGTTGAACCCACCAAGCGTTGGTATGTCAAGTTTGGTTGTCATATTTTAGTGAATCAAAACTCATCTAAGAATTGCTTGATTATGTAACTAGAGAAACCTTAGTATAGGTTAGACTAGAAATTATAGGATTGTGAGACATACAAGCATTACTCAAAGACTTTAAGAATGTGAAGAAGTAACAAGCTACAACGACGACATCATCCTTCCTCTTGAGGTTAGTAATATTTGACTTGAACTGTTTCATTCATAACGTATCTTTCAAGTCGTGCTATATTGAAAACATAATTGCGAAGCTGTGAATGATTATACTCTAGTAGTAAGACATAATCACATGATCATAGTGTTAAGGAATTAGGATACAAAGCATAACGCTTATCTTTTGAACTTCGTATATTTATGACATCGACATAATCGTATGAATGCTATTGTGATTATGTGTATGGGTAAAGGTGAAGATTTCATCCTAGGAAACAATGTTTACATTTGTTTAAAGGAAGTACATTCATGAACTTGTTTTATGAATCGAAAGGGAAATCGCTAGGCTAATTGGTATTGTTATTCATTGCATATATTTGGATTACCAATATGTGTGAGTTAGTAGAACCGATTATAACTTGTTATGTATCTTGGTATAACTAATCGCAGTGCCTGACTTATGAATTGGTATGATTTTTATTAGTGTAACCGATCCTAAGTAATCACATAAGATGGTATGATCGATATTTGTAATTGGTGTGACCGATCCTAGTAATTGGTGTGACCGATAACAAAAGTGTTGTGTAACCGATCCTTGTAATTGGCGTAACCGGTCCTAGTAATTGGTGTAACCGATCCTAGTGACTTGTGTAACCGATCACAAGTAATACCATGATGGTAACCAGTCCTGGTAATTGATATAACCGATCCTGGTAACTGATGTATCCGGTCCTAGTAACCATATTAAGGTGGAACCGATCCTTGTGTTTGGTAGAACCGTAAACCCATGATTAGTAATTGATATTTGATCAATCACATAGTTGTCTTGGAATACAAATGAACCAATTCTAAACTTGTTTGGAAGTGTGGTATAATCGATTCCAAGATTGTAAATATGAAAAAGGATTTACAAAGAAAAGATGTCAACATACTTTGAACATGGTCAGTAACTCTTATCTTTTATTGTTCAAAGATATTCCTTAATAACTCAAGGAGATCCCGGACCGAAATAAATTAAGAATCTTTTAATTAAGGTTATTAGTTTTATATGCTTTTAATTACCAGCAATTAAATGCATATCTCTGGAAAATAAAAATTGGTAATGTGCATTTACTAATTGGAGATTTTCTAGTGAGATTTCGGTAAATATTGGACACAACATTTCCAGGAATTATGAAAACCGATTTGGGCATTTATTGCATATCTTGAGAATATTCGGTTTTGGAAATTCCTTGGTCTATAAATACCCAAGTTTGCATTTCGAGCAAACCATCCTAAGAGCCAGGCAAACTTCATCTTTTTGTTGTTTTTGGTGGAGCCGTCTATTCGGAGATGAAAGTACCCTAATTAGGCGAAATCTCTTACGACCGCTCGTTTAAAGTCTTTTGTGGGATTAAGAAGCTCTACGAGTACCGTTGGTGGGAAACTAGATAATTGCAGTTTATTTTAGTTTTCGATTGATTTGATTGACTAACGGTTGTTGAACTTTGATTACACCTAGTTTGTTTATTCTTGAGAATCTTCTTTTCTGATATAAGATTCACTCAAACTAGATCGAAGTGTTGACGGGATCTTTAGAACTGTTTGTAGATCTAAAGACATCTTGTGATAATCCATTGTTAACAGACTCCGTTCTGTGCGTGATTGATTACAAGAGATTCAAGTGGTGTTGTGCAGGTGTTTATTGAAGATTACAGAAGATTTGAAGACAAAAAATATTTCTTATTTGCTTTCTATATATTTGGGTGTGCGCAAACCTTGATCGACTGGGATCCAACTAGAATTGGATTTATTCGATTGATTAGTTGTGTAAGATCGGCATCACCTTATAGTTTCTTGTTTGAATCTATATTGATTGATCGCAAATCTAAACTCTGCTACTTCGGTAGTTGTTGGATAGATTGATCTGACTAGGCAAAGGAGTTTATTTGTTAAACGGAAGAGCCTTTGCTTATGACTTGAGATATCTTCATCTGAAAGAATCAAGAGAGTTGTTACCAAACAGATTTGTTGTTCCTTTACTGTTTGGAATACGATCCAAAGGAATTGTTCCAGTGCGTGCACTTATTGAATGTCGGAAGCGCAGGGATACTGAAGAAACTAAGTGAACTATAGGTTTAGTTGCTTGGTCTCAACTATACGAAGTTGGTTTAGATTTTGTATAGCGGCTTAATTCTGAGAGTATTCAACTCTGGACTAGGTCCCGGGGTTTTTCTGCATTTGCGGTTTCCTCGTTAACAAAATCTTGTTGTGCCATTTACTTTTCTTTTCCACAATTATAATTGTTGTTATTATAATTTAAAGTAAATTACACAAACGTTAACTCCGTATTACTTGATAGTGATCCTATAGAGTTTGGTTAAGTCCGAACCTATTATCAATTAATCACACTTTGATTGTTGTATTGTCTCGATCTTGTATCCATAGATGATCACACAAAATGTGAATACCGATTTGTAGTATTGTCTCGACTTTGTCCATAGACAATCCTTTAATGGCCAAAACAGAATGTCAGGCACTCATGTGAGGTTATTAGAGGTGAATCCATTAAAATGCTGGATATTGATATGTAATTATGTGATCCGTATTATTGACATAAGAAATCGAGTAACCCTTACAAGTTGATCAAAAAAATGCCATAAAATGAGTGTTTGTTCAATTAAATTCTTAAATTGATCCAAAGACATGCTTCTTGTTCCATGAATATACGTTGATTTCTTTTTATCAAGGATTCCCACATAATAACATAAGAGAAAAGGCCAAATGAATTTGTAGTGACCTCTCAGTTTTCTAACCTTCCAAGATTTAAGTTGTTGCATGGCGTCACTTGTACTTACCCAATATACGCCACATGCACTCGTGAAGTAGGTCCAGACTGATTGAACAATTGCAATAAAGGAACACGTGGTTAACGGGTTTTGTCTCCTTATTATAAAGTGCACATACTGTATTAGGAATCGAGACCCCCGTGTCTTGCAACATATATTTAATGGAACAGAATTGTCTGTAGTTTCCTAAATAAAAAATTGTACCTTAGGTGGAAGTTTAGGCTGAAGGAGGTTGTCGATGAAGATGTAGTCAGTATCCTCCTTAATTTAGAAGCTGGAAGCCAAGAGCTCTCTATTTGAAGCATCATTGTCCTGAGTTAGCACGATGTTTCCGGTGTCGTATCTCAGTTCTAGTAGATTAATACTTTTAGTAACATTAAGAGATATTATGAATTGTAAAAAGTTTCCTAAGTAAAAAAAATGTACCTTAGGTGGAAGCTCAGGATGGAGGATCTTGTCGATGAAGTTGTAGTCACTATTCTCCTTAATAAGGATGTTGTAGAAGTTAGCAGACAAGAACTCTCAACCCAAAACATCACTATCCTGAATTAACACGATGTTTCCTATGCCGTATCTCAGTTCTAGTAGATCGATACTTTTAGCAATATTAAAATATCTTCTGTATTCAAGATTCTAACAGGAGTTCGTGCGAAGTCCACTGAATGTTGCATTCTTATGCATAGTCGAGGGTATTTCAACTTAAGAGCTTGATTATCAATCATGCCAAAATCTTGTAACAACCCCATTATTTATCTTCAAGTTCATACATAGTTGCAAGCCTGGTCATGTCTTAAAAATTTGTATCCACTTACTCCAACCAATATACATTTGCAGGAATAAAAAATCAATGAACAATGCTAGTTTTCTCTCGGTTTATTCTTCTCCAAAGAATAATATTTTTCTCTAGAATATTTCCATAGCCATTTAGCTAAGAGAGATTTATTAAATGATCTTAAACACTTAATGCTCAATCCTATTTGTTTTTGAGGATTGCAAACCTTTACCCACGACACCCAACTCATATTTTTTTTCCCTTCAACAGTGACCAAAAGAAATCTTCGCATAATCTTGTTGATCTTGTCCTCTAATGAAGCTTAACAACGACATGAAATAGATACGAATACTCTCTAGTGAAGTTCTAATAAACGTTATCCTGCTTTCTTTAGTTAGAAACTTGTGTTTCCAAGGTGCATGTTTTTTCCCCCATCTTTCCAATAACTAAATCCCAAACAGAAGGATTACGACTTGAAACACCAATACGCATACTTAGATAAATAAGAAACCTTACAACTAAGTTCCATAGCCAAATCATTAAATACATTATCAACACCAATGCTTGTTATTGAGCTTTTCTCAAGATTCACATTTATTTAAGTCATTAAAATACTTGAAAAATGATTAAGAATAACATGCAATCTTTAACTCTAATTTAAAAGCATTAAGAAAAAAAGGTTTTCCATCAATGAACTGGAAGTATCGTACCTTCATAAACCACATGGAATCTGTGAATCTTTCTCTCGCAACTACCTCATTAAGCAACTTCGAAAGAATTTCAACCACTAAATGAAAAACAAAAGTTGACAGAGAACAGTCTTGTTTGATTTATTTAGATGGTTGAGGTCTCACAGAAAATGCAACATTCACCAAGCTCGAAAATTGTGTCGTGGCCACAAATTATTTAATCTAATTTATTCATTTTTCACTAAACCCATGTTTCCCAAGAATAGTGAAAAAAGACCAGTTACATTGTCAAAAGATTTCTCCATGTCTATCTTACAAAGAAGTAGAAAATACCTCGCTTGAGTATGATATCAATGTATTCATTGGCCACCAAAATGCCATCAAGAATTTTCTTTTCGCGAATAAAAGCACCTCGAGTCTCAAATATGAGTGAAGACATTACCATTTATAGATTTGAGAGATTTTTTTATAGATATTGCCAATTAAATCAATGGCCTAAAGTCCTCATAAGTGGCACAGTCCTCTTTATTTGGGATAAGTTTGAGAATGTAGAAATTAATAAGCCTTTAGTCTATTTTCTCTCTAGAATGAAAATCCTTTAAAAAAGCAAAACATCGTACCTGAATATACGCCAATATGCCTTTAAAAACTTCATAGTTAGTCCATCAGGACCTGGTGCATTGTTGGATCCAAAATTCTTGATAACATCATGCACTTCAGCTTCTTCGAAAGGTCTTGCGAGCCATAATTTGTGTTGTTCATTAATTTGAAAGAACGCCATGAAATCAAAGCTTGGGGAAAGGCAAGTTCTAGCTGTAAAATAAAATAATAATATTGTCGTAACTTCTTCTTGAAGATGTCTTCCACTTCATCTGCTTTAACTTAATAATAACAGTGTTCATGTTCTAGTGTTAGCAGTCTTGTAGAAATAACGTGTATTTTTATCACCATCCGTGAATCCTTTGACCTTGGATCTTTGATAGAGCATTCAAGCTCTATTAATTTTCAATTGCTTCAATTTTAGCGCATCTTCAATTCTTTCTTCAAGCTGAGATGAATTAAGAGGAGGTACTTCTTTAATAGAGTTCAATCTGCCAGTGTTATCTTGCAATAAGAACTAATTTCTTTCTGGATCACCAAAAGTTTCTAAACCCAATTCTTCAAAAAATATTTGGGGAAAATATCGTTTGGTCCATTTATGTCCGGGCCCACATCAATTTGGTCCTTTTAGAAATCACCTTTTCCATTTGGTCCATAATTATTTAAAAAATATTAAATGGACCAAATTACCCTTCTGTGTTAATTCTTACTTAACTATTGTAGCAGTTCATTTTGTTTGTTGAACTCCGGAGTTCATTCTTTCAAATGAACACCTAATTAAACCAAACTAAATCACATATGAAAACAGAGTACATTCTGTAAAATGAACACAACACAAAACTTCATTATTATGACAAAAAATAGAGTTAATTCTTTCAAATGAACACCTGATAAAACCTATATGAAAACAGAGTTCATTCTTTCAAATGAACACCTGATAGAACCTATATGAAAACAGAGTTCATTCTTCAAATGAACACCTGATAGAACCTATAAGAAAACAGAGTTCATTCTTTCAAATGAACACCTGATAAAACCTATATGAAAACAAAGTTCATTCTTCAAATGAACACCTGATAGAACCTATAAGAAAACAGATTTCATTCGTTAAAATGAACACCTATCAAAAACTAACTAATTCAAACCTAAAATTGAGTTCATTCCTTAAGATGAACACCTAACAATTCAAGATCTAAAAACAGAGTTCATTTTTTACATGAACACACAAAAAAATCCATAAAAATCAGAGTTCATTCTTTCAAATGAACACCTAATAAAACAAGTAAATCAAGATCTAAAAATACAATTCATCCTTGAAAATGAACACACAACAAGAACCTAATTCAACTCAAATCTTCAACAACAGCAGCGAAAGACAGTAGCAGAGAAAAAAGTAAAAGAAAAACCTAAATAAATCTTCAACAACAGTAGATGATCTACGGAAACAACATGAGTTCGTCTTCATCATCTTCAACAACACCAGATTTTGGTTCTTCGTCATATTCATCATCTTCAACAACAGCAGCAACAACAACATTGTCTTCAAAAACAGCAGCGGAGAAAGAAGAAACATAGTTCATTCCAATAAATGAACTCGCCATCTTTATCTTCTTCATCAGCAGCAACAACTCATCTTCATCGTCTTCATCATCAGCAGCAGCAACAGAGACGAAAACATCCAAAATCTTCATCACAAATTCTCGTTGTCGTATTCATCGTCGCCACCATTTTCAACAACAACAACAGCAACAAAAAATAGAAAAAACACATAAATCTTCATTGTTCATCATATTCATCGTCTTCTTCATCTTCAACACAATTGTCTTCATCATATTCAAACACCAGCAGCAAAACAAAAGAAAAAGAAAATCAAGAACAGAGAGAAACTAGATCTGAAAAAGAAATTCCTATATATATATATCTGAAAGGGTATTTTTGCCACTACAAAACGATAATTACATCATCCATGACGTCATCCTAGGACCAAACTATAATTTCTAGGACCAAACAATAATATATATTTTAAAAATGAACCAAACAGACAGTTGACTCAGTCAACTGGACTAAACTCTCTCTAATTTATTATTTGTAGGACCTATTGGTATTTCCTACAAAATATTTTAGATCTTGTAGCTTCCTAAAAAGCTCAAAACTAGGAATACCAGAAAACGTTATAAAATTTCGCAAAATTATACTTAGTATTGTTAAAGAAATCCAAATGCGTAATCCAATGGTTGTCAATTTTGAAGTATGAGTCAGCTTTTACCTCAGGATAGAATTCCACTATAAGAGGTTTATGATTGGAGATGATTCTAATTAAGGTTGTCTGGGTAACTCCATTAAATTTGAAGTCAAAAGAAGTTAAATGACAGTGACTAAGAATGTAAAGGAAAATTTATATGAGTAATCTAATAAGAAAATCAATAAGATGATAAAGAAACTTTGGAGTCTGATCCTTTTGACGTTTGCTGGGCAATTTGGACGAAAATAATCGTCATTATGAATGGTAGGAGAAGAAGCATGACTATTTCTGTTGAGTGTACTCCTTTTATTTAGGTTTTTACCTACTTAATTTTTTGATGAATATTCCCTGAATACACTAGTTTGTAATTGTGATGCTGAAGTGGGTAACAAGTGACTTGTCTTTCGTAATGTGTTTCTTGTAGTTACCAATTTGCCCTTCTCCGGTAACTTTTCTAAATAAATAAAATACTAGTACAGAATTTGCCCTTTTCTGGTAACTTTTCTAAATAAAGAAAAATATGTAAAGAAAAAAAAAAGAAAAAAAAGAGAAAAAAAAGAGAGGAGAAATGTCTTTTGTTAATTAAAACATTTATATAGGTGTTGATGCTGGTTTTTAATTCAAGGCTAAAATTATAAAACCCTGTATTTTATATGCCTGCTTTCTGCAAAAAAGTAGAGCTGCCAAGAAGCTGATGAGTGTCTATACGTCTCTGCTTACACATGAACTATGAAGTTTAATACCTATGAAATTTATTTAGAATAATATTGGTGCATGTAGCAACAATCCCAAGTATTCTATAAATTATATTAATCTCCCACCTGCATTATTCACTAAATGCATGGCTTGCTGAGCATTTTTCCTATGCTATGTTCCCTGGCTGAACCCTTAATGTTGATATGACATGACAATTAGTGTTCACTCGCAGCTGAGTAGCATGAATTTCCCGAAGTATGACTGCTCTCTGAGAATAAAATTAAGAATTTTGTGTCAACACACAGAATTCACCAAATTTGACCAATTTTGTGACAGCTCGCAAAATTCAAATTTTAACCTAATTAATTTGCAAAAATTTAGTTTTTTTGTGCGCCCTGCGCAATATCTCGAACCCTATTGTTTGAGACCAAACCTAGGTAAGCTAAGAAATTAATCCACCATGGACTAGTAGGAGCAAAATCCTACCAAAAGTAGAAAACAAGAGGATCTGCGGCAAGTAAAAGAAGCAGCAAAGGGAGGCGTGGCCACGCCACTTGGCCGGCCGATCCGCTCCAGCAGGCGCCGCCCGTGGCCGGTCGGCCACACTCCATGTTACCGCTTGCCAGCCCCTTTCCCATCGACCAATCAAATAGATTTACATGCGCCACACGCACTTTTAAACAAAGTTGGAATTTGGCTGGTCGACACACCTAAATTCCTTAAGGAATTTAATATAGACTTCCCATGTCAGTCTTAAAACTATCATGGCCGCACGTTTTGGCCACTCGATTTATCAAGTCAAGCCACTTCTTAACACGGTCGGACAAGCACCACCATGCACACCGACAAGCCCACTAATGCCCTGGCCAATCGGAATCCTTCCAACTCGCCAACAGAGTCACTAACCGATTGCTACAAGTTAGTTGGCCGTGCGAGTTACAAAACCCTAGTTTCTATTAAGTGGCATTACATTACTGCCGCAAAACGATCTCGGCCGTCCAACTTCGCCAGCCGAATTGACTGGGCTAGATTCAATCTCAATCAACGGGCAAGGTGCGGATACGCTCACCAGCGGCCCGGCTATTGTGCTGGCCGGTCGAACAACTCTCAGCGCGCGGCTAACACCAAAAATCGTTAGCCCAAAATAGGTTGGCCACACGGTTTTGAAACCTAAATCAACGACATCCATTAACTGCCGCAAAATCATCTCGGCCGCCCAACTTCGCCAGTCGAATCGGACGTCCTAACTCCTATTTTAGGCAGCCAACAAGATATGGCCATGATCACCAGCCACCCCCCTTCCATAAGGAGCAATCGGCCACGCCACGGCCGAACCATATGGCTCCTAAACGATCGCCCAAAGATGGCTAGCCACGTTTCTTGTAGAAGTATTAAATAAACTAGCGGCAACCAATAACTGCCGTAAATCATCTCAACCATCTGATTTGGCTAGCCAATTTAACCGGTCTAGATTTAACTTGGACCGACCAATAGGATGTCAAAATAGCTACCAGCCATCACTCTAAGATAGGGACTGGCCGGACTACCTTTGGCATGCATAAATAGCTCCCAGCAGCTTCCTAAAAGTGGTCGGTCATGCTCTTTTTAAGACACTAGGTTCCGCAACCAACCAAGACAGGCTCAATACAACGATGCTTCACATGCGTCGATTATTTTGAGCTACTTGCTTAAAAGAGATGCTTTGCATGCATCGAATACATACGATAGTTTATGAGTATCGGCTTCACAAATAACTTAGTTATTTAACCTATGGCGTCACATGCTATTCTTTGCGGCAAGTCTCATGACTTGGCTCGTCACACATGACTACCCGCCACCCAGCTTGCGCGTGATTGGTCAGAATAATTAGGCAAGACCCACTTAGCAACTTGCTACATATTTTCTATAAAATACTTGAGACATCAAACATGTCACAAACTGGGGGATGTTCATCAGGGTATTGGTCTGGCGGTCTACATCGTGCGGCGTGCAACACGCCCATTGCAAGAAAGTGTCAGGAAAGGCGGGCAGTTAGTGATGATAGAGAAGTAGTGGGACGAAACCACCCAGTCTTCCCCTCATAGTGGAAACGTGGTTTTCACCATCCTGCACGATCCCACTCCTCCATCACTCAACTATTCCCAGTTCCTATGAGATCAGGGTGCGTGCAACTATGACTAATATAAATAGGTTTTCAACCTATTTCAACCAACAACACAGTTTTGGTTATCAACACAAGTATCCAGAAAAACACCAAAGAACTCATAACTTGCATTCCGCAAGCGAGTTCCACATTCTGATACAAGTCATAAAACAACCACACCTTCAGAGTTAACCATTCTGATCTCAACACCTTCTTCGCTTCCCTCCCTAAGATCAACCCTTCTCCTTCACTTTGTGACCGAAGCAAGACTGGAAAGACCATTTCTTGGTTTAGGCCAAAATTGTACAGATTAATCTCTCGAATCTAAAGTACTCCCATGCAGTGCATTTGTTTAGGGTTTAGATTCGTTTCTCATTAACACACCCAAATTCGCCGTATGATTCGCGAACTATTACGAATAGGTGCGGCGTGCGAATTATACGCGAACGTCTCAACTCTCGGACCAGGTACGTGTATAATATGAACTTCCCGCATTATACGCGAACAATACGGGATTCACGGCTAATTAGTCCAACGGATCGTTTGACTTGGTCAGACAAAGGTCGATTACTCATTCTTCAGAGTAAAAACGTTAGACGGGAGTTGAACCCGTGACATCCAACTCTCATACAAACCATTTGACCATTGGTCTATGCGATGATTTTTTATTTTGATATCATATATTGTTCACATAACACATTTAAACGTTAGAATTCTTATATTATTTATCTAGGAACCCTTCTTAAAATGTTGTTTTTTCTTGGTATAACTTATACATATACTAGGCCTTGACCCGTGCCGTTACGTTGGTAATTTTTAATATCGTACTAATTGTGTCCCAGAAACTTATCGACTCCTGTTGTAGCAGTTTTTTTCTTATAAATATGATATAGCGCTTAACCCATGTCGAAACGGCATGGGGATAATTTTTATCTGGATATTAAATGAGGGAGGATCCCTTCACACTATTAGATTCACACTATCTCACACTTTGGAAGATATTTTTCTTAATAAAACTTAAATGGAAGAGTATTTGAAGTTAATATTCTGGGAATATGCCGTCTCGCAAAGCTCTACATATCCACAAAAAATTAGCATATTTCGAAATACTAAACCCCACAATCTACCGATCTTAATTTTAACCGTTGAAAATTCGTTGGTTTTCGACGATTGATTTTCAAAGTAGTAGATTACGGAGTTATACATTTCAGAATTTGCTCATTTTTCGTGGGTATGTATAGCTTGGTAAGACGAACATATCCCCAAATATTAGCATCAAATACGCTACCGTTTGGTTTTTGTAGAAAAGATAGTGCCCAAAGTGTGAGATACTGTAAAAATAAAAGTGTGAGGGGATCCTCCCTCATATTAAATTTAATATTTATTAATTATCGAGTTTACCCTCCTTATCATTACAAAAGTAAAGGAAAAACTAATAGATATTTCTACTCTACAGTCCACGACTCGATAATTAGTAATTTCATATGTTCTGATTTTGATTCATGTCGTTTGTCTGCAGTTATTAAATAACATGAAAATTGATTCAAGTTTTTTTTCAATTGTCATGTGTTTTATCCGAGTTTACGTTAACATTAAAACGGTCAACCACGTTTTACACTTTATAATGTTACAGTACACGTCTTGTGGTGTCACGGAATTAACATAGTCTATTATTACTCACCAATACGCGGCACCACCACAAAACCACATGATACCATTTCTTTCACCACAAAACTACCCAGTAAATATTTAATTTCATTTTATAAATAGTACTTATCACATCTATATTTAAGGTTTAGTCCACCAAAGTTTACATGTTTATTTAAAAAAAACAACCCTCTCAGTGTCAATTTCTGACTCTGCCGTTGCTACCACCATTGCCGCCTACCCCCTGTAGGTTGTTGGGAGTAATTCAAATTTTGAATCACAAACACCATATATGAGGTTTAGATAAAACAAAATTAAGTCCTTGATTAATTTGTCCCATTATTTATCTTTCCGTCCTCTTTTGTATTGCAATCAATTTTATTTTAACATTAAAAACCATGATTTATACGATATGGTACCAAAGATAGCATGGGTGCCATTTGGTTGATTCAGCTGTCATAAACAATTTGTCATATATGATTTGATATCATCCCTAAAATATATGGTACATGCCTTTTTCAATCTTGCTAAAACAACCAACCAATACAATGTTATCCGACTATCCGTGTTGTTATGACACAGTACTAATATTGTCCACCACCACTCACCAGCACCCACCGCCACTACTTCTTCCAACACCACCACCAGGGGCAGAGCCAGGATTTTGAGGAAGGGGGGGACAAAAAAATTCTTGAAATTGGATACGGGATCAAAATACACTTAATAGCCCATTTTATGACAAAAAAAAGGGATAAAAAACAATTAAAATTGGGCTTGGCTACGCCCCTGACCACCACTAATGTTTCCGCTTCCAACACTTTTTAAGAACGCCACTGCTTCCACCACCTATTACCGCCACCAGTGTCTATTGATATCATTTTTATTTTTACCAAAATTATTTATTAATGGAAATACATATTTATTAAATTAATTAAGGGAACATTTATGGTGAAAAAAATGTAATAGATCATTTATTATGAGCAATTAGTGAAAATCTAATTAATAGAACACTTTATAATGAAAAAAAAATTAATAGATCATTTATTATGAGCAATTAGTGAAACAATAATTAATAGATCATTTATTATGTCACGGGTGTTATATAAATTACGTATAATTATATTATATTATTTAGTGAAAATTGTTTCTAATCAAATTCTTCTGGATTTTTGAACAGAAGCCCAAAAACCGGGGCATTCTATATACATATATTGTAAATGCCAGTCGATAGTCAATTTATAATGTGTAATCTCAGTAATTTTAGTAGTTTCTCGCTAAGTGTATCTATCAAGATGAATCTAAAATGCTACTTCCACTAAAGTCTAAAGAAAAGAAATAAAAATTGGTACTTCAAAAAATCTCACCTTTTTGGACCAAAAATTTGTGAATAGATTAAAACCTCGACGACCTATGATAGCCAAATTTTCATAATCTGGCTAATAACAAAATACAGACACCCAAATTCAACCATTACATTATTGTAATTAAGTAGGCTATCGTTGAAAATGTATACTTCAGTTAAATATACAATAAATGAAATTCAAGAAAATGATAGAAACCCCAAAAATTCATACATGAAGCGATGTCAAAAGAAATGGTTTTCTCAAATATTATTACCTCGGAGTAATTTGATTGGTCAGAGATGTACGTTTTGGTGGAAGAAGATTGAGAGAACATGGAAAGAAGATTAACCAGTAGTATATTTTTGGATTTAAGTGTTTTTTTTTTTTTTTCTGCAATCTATCTTCCCTTCCTAATTTTATTACTGATTTTTGTTTGCTCCAAAGTGAGGAATTAAAGTTTTCAAAATCCACTCATCCTAACGGATGTGAGTGAGAGAATGAATTGTTCTTTTTATGGGAAGATAGGTTTGTTATTTTCATTTGATCAAATTTCTCAGTTTTGATTTTGACTTTTGAGATGGGATGAAGAGAATATGTAATGAATTTCTCTCGATTAAAATGTGTATTCGTAGGATCGACCGCAGTCGTGAATTTATCAAATTAAACCAGGACCGGTCTTTATCTTTCCTAACTTAGCGAAGCTTCGTTTTATAATACAGTACAAACAAATAGACATAAAAGTATACCTAGTTAGGGTACAACCCTTACCGTAACGACAAATCTCGACAATAAGTAATTTTTTGTGTATGGATTTTGACTTGTGCCATTTGCCTTTAGTAATTATATGACGTGACAGTCTGTTTTTTTTTTTTTAAATCTTTCATGTACTTTAACCGAGACTATTTTATCATTAAGGACGATCACCCACATCTTTTAGTTTATAAAGTTACCCATTTTGTGGCGACAAAAAATTAACATAGTCTATTACTACTCACCAACCGCCGCCGCCGCCACCACAAAACTGTATGATACTATTTCTTTCTCCACCATAACCGCCGTCCACCTTCCGTAGCCGTTGTTCGTACTTCTAATTTAGAATTACAAACACCATGTGTAAAGTTTTAATTGAACAAACCTAGGTCGTTAATTAATTTATTTCATTATATTTTTGTATTGTTATATTCTCTTTTGATTTGCGATCAATTTTCTTTTAACATTTAGAACTATGATTTATACAATTGGGTACTAAAGGTAGCAGGGGTACGGTTTAGGTGATCCGGCAGTTATGATTATTTTTTCCTAAATAACATGGTATCATCCTCAAAATATGGTATCTGTTTATATCAATCTTGTTAAAAACAACCAACTATATCTTTTACAATACAATGTTACCCGTGTTTTAAATATACAAAACTAATATTGTCCACGACTATTCACCAACACACACCACCGTAAACCACCAGTCGCCACTATTTCTTCCACCACCACCACTCACTAACACCCGCCACCGCTTCTATCAGCCACCACTTCTTACACTACCGCCACTAACTTCTATTAATATAATTTTTATTAAAATTATTTATATTTATTAATTGAAATATATATTTATTAGACTAATTAAGAGGACATTTATAATGAAAATTTAATGAATTATTTATTATGATCAATTAATGAGACACTAATTAATAAAACATTCATAATGTTTTTAAGTTGAACAAACTACGACCATTGATTTATCTCCTCCCTAGACAAATCTGGACCTCTCTTTATCTTGCCTAACTTGTCCAAACTGTTTCATCGATCCCGTCGGGGAAAGAAAAAAAAAATTATACCTTGAAATTGTAAGTATATCAATGAAAATGGAACACACTGATGGTCTCTGAACATGTGAATGTCTGGTGTAAGTATGTATGTCTTTAGAGAGCCAATAAAGATTTCCATATCCACGTTAAGAATTTTGGAATTGTAACCCAAATATCTGGTAATAAAAACGGTAAGGCATCATCCATAATCAAAATGTATTTTTAGGTAATGTTTGCTAATTGCTTCTCTTGAAAAACAAACAGGCGTGTTTATGAGGCCATGGTAGTGATCAGGTGATGAACAAAATAGGCACGGTGTAATCCGTATCATTTCATTTGGTGTTTAACAAATGGGAACCTAATAATATTACAATATTGTACTTTCCTCTGAATATTTACTATGCAGACATAGTGTCATTGTTAAACGATTATAAAAATTAGCATCACTGCTCCTGATAATTATAGTATTGTTCAATCTTTTAGAGTGGCTGAAGATCTGATGAAATAGTATATTTAACGTGTCCAATGTTCACCGCATGATCAATACCATGGCCTTATAAATAACCAAATGGCACTATGTTAGAACTTGAATTACCCACTTCATTCGTCCTTGCACTATACTGGAATTGCTACAACAGAAAAAAGAAATTCATCATCCATTTTTCCATTTTCGCAAGTTCATGTACAAACCATTTTGCTAACAATTAATGGAGTTTACAACAACTTAGCAATGAAAATGTCGCTCTTATAGCTTCGCCGTCGATGACATGTTGCTTTAATGAGTGGCTCATTTCAAGAGCTTGTTGGTGTTGCATTCCTAACAATGGTGTTGTTCTCGGTGAACGATATCTTTGTTGCCGGACTGAACTTTAGCTTTTCCCTGTTCCTGCATTACCAAACAACTCAAAATGTAAGAGATCAATGACACATCATACACACTTTAAAAAAATAGAGTCATGCCGGCATCATATTTCAAATGTTCATTTTGAAGCATCTCCAGTTGTAACATACTCAACGACTTGAAGTGTTCGAGTTGAAAAAATTAGGAACACAATCCAGAAAGAAACCAAGTTTGGTGGATTGAAAAGGATCCTGAACCAACAATACTTCTTATGAGATCAACAGTTTTTTATTTCTCAAATTGTTCTTTCCTGAAATGCTTGAACCCTTCATAAAACCAATATGAAATTACTAATTACCTCATGAATCCGTCAATTTTTTTTCATTGTGAACCATCTCCAGTTATGACGTATTTGACATCTGAAGCTGCAAGAGTTTATATAATGAAAAGTTTTAAAATGTAATTCAGAAACCAAACCAAGTTAGGTGGATAGAATTGGAAAAGGATCCTGAAATGCCAAAACTTCTTATGAAATCAGCATTTTGTGTTTCTCAAATTGTTCTTTCCTGAAATGTTTGAAAGGCAAAAAAAATTAATAAAAAATTTAATCAAGATAATTCGACCAGTTGTTCCTCAATTCAAAATGGCATAGTGACGATAGCATTACTTCATACCAAGTCGAAACTATATTGTCAGTACCAATCAATTCCTGCATAATAAAACTTACAATTAAGAACAGTCATCAGATCGAATCACCTTGGATGATTGAATACCAACCTAATGACATTCTTCATGAAGGTTCAAACGCCTATGAGGGTTTGGTCGTTTAAGATACTGCCTTCTAAAATTAACTTTTTAAGCATATTTGGTCAAATATATCTGTAGTTTCATACATATATACTGTATTAATCTGTATTATCTGTAGTTTCATACATATATACTGTATTAATCTGTATTATACAACGAAGCAAATGAAAGAGTTTCAAAATGATAGGAGGAATTAACAGAGCCCACAAATTAACACATTTGCAATAGTAAGAGCTCACAAATGAATTAAGAACTAAGATAATTGCTGAACAAAAACAACATTGTCCAAACAATATCCCATGAATGGAAACACTTATTTAGTAAGAAATCTTACTCGCGAATAAGTATCCTAAATTCATCATTTGACATGTTATCTCAAGCATTATCAAATATATGTGCTTCATTTGGTTTAAACCCACTACAGATCTTCCAATATTTGTTCACGAATAATACCGAACATAAAAGTAGGAACCCGTTAAAAAGGGAACAAATCTAACATCGAACTTAAAATTATAATGATGTATGTAGAAAGAACATGAAAGAAATGCGAATAGGAAGAAACAAATAAACAAAAACCACAGGTCGGCGAGAAAGAGAACAAAAACAAATATGAAGTCCAATTAAATCACCAATCCATATACATAATTAATCTCATAAACTCAAGGATAAATTAGTTCTTCTGGTTGTTATAATAAGCAGAGGATTAACCCTAGATTCACCACCAAAATCTCTAAATTAGTTTTTGGGATCTAATTTAGTTTGAAAGAAATAAGAGAGATCGAAAGAGGCGTGAGGTCTAACAAAAGGGGATAATTTATATATTTTTGAGAAATATGAATAATCAAAATTAGGTTAACATTCACAATAGGACATGTACAAAACTTGAATTTGTTTGCATCCCTTAAAAAAATTCTCGAGAGAAGGATAGGAAGATGAACTTACCTTAGTTGACAGGATTAATCATATTGATTTTTCAGAGCTGAATGATTCTCCTTAAGACCAACAACAATACGAATAGCCGATGGGAGTTGATTGATTCGTGGGGGAGTTGAGAAGGTTTTGGTGGGTACTGGGTATTGAAGTTGATGAGAATTAAGTGGGAGAGGTGGAGTGGTACCTGGAAGCTGAGTCTTTCTCTTCATGAATGATCAAGAAAAAATGAAACGGCCTAATCGAATGGGAAGAATAACTCCTTAATTGAATGTGATTAACTTATAACCATAGATTTATCTTTGCCAAAGACAAATCCTGACCACTCTTTACATAGGCAACGTTATCCAAACTTCTGTTCTGAATTCAAATATCTAAAACGAATTATACACGTACATACCGTTCCGACTTATCCCCAAATTACAAATGGTTGACCGAATAGTGGCCCGGATTTATCTTCAGTCGAAACGAATAATACACCGAACGTTTCCCGTACACCGAATTGATAACTATGGTTAAAACCTCGCCTCACTGAAAATTTTCACTCAAAAACCTTTCCCTCTTTTTTCCCTCTCCTCTGCCAAAAAATCCTTCTAAGAGTATTTGTTTCAAAATTAGGGTTTCGGAAATTCAAATCGTTGTTTTATGGATACAGCTGCTTGCCCATCAACTCCTCGATGGAATGTTGATCGACCTTACCTCACCGGTCGATTTCATCAGGTTTTACTCATTTCCTCTCCATTTCCCCCCTCTGAATTTCATTTATAATTTTATAGAATTTCTTAAATCAATTTGAATTTCAGGAAACTAGGGTTTCTTCTCAATCAGGAAAGCAAGGGATTTCTCCAAACACTTTTAGGTATACGCATTTTTGTCTTAGTGTCGGTCTTAGTGTCGACTGTGTTATGACTCGGTCCGAGTCATAAATTTTGCCACTATACTTGGATTCCAATATTTGTAGTGTATCTTACTCATACTTATTTGTGTAAATTTGAAACAGTCCGGGTTCAGAAAGTCCTATTGGATGTTACCATGCTTCTGTTCAGGTTTGTGTTTTAGCATTGGTTGTGTAATACATCACTCACAGAGTTTTGTTTGAGAAGTTAGCTCAAGTATAAGTGTGTTCCACAAAGAGGTTTAATTTTTAAAATTCGTGGAATTTATTTCATTAGGAGGTCTTGGTTATCGATGATCTCCTCTCGGCTTTGGTTGGAATTGAGGGTCGATATACTTCAATAAAAAGGGTTCGTGGGAGTGAAAGTCAGGTTACATTCCAGGTTGATGCATCTATGGATTTAGCACTTCAGGTTGGTCTTGTAGTTGCTCAGGAAGTTATTAGTTTGCAAGATTAGCAATTTGTGTAAATTTTACTTGTTTGATATTGATTTTATGTTGCAGGAGCTTACTAAGCGGATTTTCCCTTTGTGTGAGAACTTTATTTTGATAAACGAGTTTGTAGAATCAAGGTCTCAATTCAAGAATGGACTCGTTAATCATGCTTTTGCTGCCGCATTAAGAGCACTTCTGCTAGTAGGACTTCTCGGCTAATTCTCAAGTTGCAGTTTATTTTAGTTCTCATTTATTTAATTCTATCTTTATGTGCAACGGCCAACGGGGGGAATTGCAGATATGTATTAGTATGCAGAACCAAAGATTGTGCATTCTATCGTAGTACCATTTCAGTTGAGGAAGTAGATTCTTTCTGTTTTTGCTAAAGAGAGAAGAGTGTGAATGCAATATTTTTCCATTTAAAAGTTCCTAGCTATACATTGGTGTGAAACTTTCTTTTGGTTACCCTGTTAAAGTTTGAGCACATATTTACCTTTGTGCGCTTAATTTATGCCGCAAGTGGATTGTTCTCCCTGAATCAAAATAACAGTTGAGGATGTACTGTAACGTGTATCAGGATTACCAAGCCATGGTGGCTCAGCTAGAACACCAGTTTCATCTCGGGAGACTTTCCATACAAGGTTTCTGGTTCTTCTGTCAGGTTCGTATTTTCTCTCAACTCTTGTTTTTTTACCATTTGGTTCGCAGTTTCACGTATAGCACAAGAATTTTCTCGTGCTTTGCAGCCAATGATGGGATCAATGCAAGCTCTATCAGCTGTAATAAAGAAGGCTTCAGCAAGCAATTTCACAGGTTCAGCGGTTCTAAATCTCTTGCAAAGCCAGGTTAAATGCTTTTTATTATTACATTTGTTATTTGTTATTGTTCTATTTTAGGGTCAAATATCCTGCTGTTGGTGAAATGTCTCAACTCAGTTCCAGTTTGTTTGTGTAGTTCTAATTGCGGCTCTTATGAATTTCAGGCTAAGGCCATGTCTGGCGATCATGCGGTGAGGTCACTGCTTGAGAAGATGATGCAAAGCGCAAGCTCTGCTTACCTTGGTATATTGGAAAGGTATTTATTTGCGCAATTATTAGCATAATTTCCTTAGTAGTCTTGTTCTTACACTTGCAAGCATGTTCATGCTTCCGAGAACTCGTTGGCATCTTTACTTGGTCAAAGTTCCGTCTTTAGAAGACTTAACCTAGCAACAAGACGATATCATCCAATTTTTATGTATGTTGCCAAAAAAAAAAAAAAAAAATACACAAAAAAAGAACTCACTAAAATATAACATGGAGAGGCATAGGCCCTTAGTGTGAACTTGATTCTTGTGTATGTGGATGGGAATTACTGACATCGTAGATTAACGTTAGAGAGTTTGGCTGAAACTACCGACTCCTATGATGGTTTTCCTTTTTTCTAAATTCTTATATCTAGCGTCCTTTTCTAATGTTTGCATATGTCCATTCAAACCTTAGATGGGTCTACGAAGGGGTCATAAATGATCCTTATGGCGAATTCTTCATTGCTGAGAACAAAGCTCTCCAAAAGGTATATGCTCGTTATTCCTTACTAAGTGTGACTGTTAACTATCCATTATAATTGCTAATATAGTTTCCACTTCAATAGGAGTCCCTCACTCAAGATTATGATGCCAAATACTGGAAACAACGTTACAGCCTTAAAGATGAAATTCCTGGTTTCCTCACAAATGCTGCAGGGATAATTCTGACCACAGGAAAATATTTAAATGTCATGAGAGAATGCGGGCACAGTGTTCAGGTAGTTTTACATTATAATGCTTATTTTCAATCTTCTTCTTTTCAAGTCTTCATGTTAAAATGTGGCAAATAGCTCTGAGTGAATTAATTATTGACAGGTTCCTATGCTGGAGAATGCAAAATTGACAAGCTTTGAGTCGAATCATCATTACCTCGAATGCATAAAGGCTGCTTATGATTTTGCTAGTGGTGAGCTCTTGAATCTCATAAAGGAAAAGGTGTGCTCCGGATATTGTTGCTCAATCATTTAGAAGTGTAACTTCTTACTAGTGTTCCCTCTTGCTTCTTATGTTCACAATAGTGAGGGTTTCTATCCTTTTTTGCCACAGTATGATCTCATGGGAAAGCTTCTGTCTATCAAGCACTATTTCCTTCTCGATCAGGTATTTTCATGCATTATATTTTTAGTTATGTAGTTAACCATAAGCATGCGTTAGAAACTCTCCCTCAAGTAGAGATTTATTTCCCCACAATCACCCATATAATCTTCAGATCTTGATACCCTTAATTTACAACTGCATAGTGAAGAAAAAACAGAGAAACCATCCACTGTAAAATAATGAAAATCTTATTACAATATACATAATTGCAATAATAGGCTAACCATTAACATAAAAATACTCATTATTGGAAATAGTAAAAAAATACTAACACTCTCTCTTTGGCGAATTTGGTTTTTGTGCTGACTGAAAATTCTTCAAACTTGAAATTCCCAAAATTACTTGAACATATAAGCTCAACTTATGAAGAGTATCCGTAGTGGTAGTTTCATAATCTTTATGAGCGAGTTCCTTACTGTCGTCAGGGGGATTTCTTGGTTCATTTTATGGACATAGCTCGAGATGAGCTTGCTAAAAGGCTTGATGAGATTTCTGTGGAGAAACTTCAGGTCAGCTGTGAAGGTTTTTTTCTTTACATCTCGGTTAAGAATTTTACAATTTGAACTAGCTCCGTGTAAAACACTTGACTTTTCATGTTTTTATGTCCTTGACAACATAGTCTCTCTTGGACCTTGCCCTACGCACAACTGCTGCTTCAGCAGATCCATGCCATGAGGACTTGACATGTTGTGTTGTAAGTTGGTGATTATCCTTATCTTGTTTGTTCCGTTATTGTCTGGAAGAGGAGTTGAATCTGCATTATTGTTTCACGATTCTTCTTTACATTTCAGGAAAGATCCTCATTGCTCAAGAGACTGGGCACACTCAAAGATCTTGGAATCAATAAGCCTATTTCTGATAGTAATGATTTAGAAGAGCCAATAAGCATCACTGGTCTGGAAACATTCTCTTTGAGTTACAAGGTATTTTTCAGTTATCACTGTCCATCCGTTGTTCTTATTTCATCGAATTATTCTTAACATTTGGTTTTGAAATCAGGTTCGATGGCCACTGTCCCTCGTGATTTCGAGAAAAGCCTTAACAAAATACCAATTGATTTTCCGCTTCCTGTTCCACTGTAAACATGTCAATCGCCAACTTTGTGGAGCATGGCAAATACATCAAGTATGGTAAACTTAACCTAATAGGATGACTCCTTTGTTTTCTTGTTATCTTTTGGTTTGTGCTTTTACTGATTTTGGTTTATAACTGCAGGGAATCCGTGCTGTAAATACTCGCGGAACTATTATCTCCCGATCTTCGTTGCTCTGCCGTAGCATGCTTAAATTTATTAATAGCCTTCTACACTACCTGACGTTTGAGGTGATTACTGTTATTTCGGCTATCTTTGCTCTACCATTTTTTTTAATACAAATACTCTACCGTTCTTGCCTTTTATAAGGAATACTATATTTTTTTTGACCCGTCTGAATTTGACATGTATCCTCTATGCGCTTAAATTAACACTTAAGGCTATCTTGTTTTTAGGTTCTTGAACCAAATTGGCACGTAATGCTAGCTAAACTTCCAACTGCAAAGAGTATTGATGAGGTTTGTTTCTATTCTCTTGTATTTTTAATAGACGTTGTTTTCCTCTAGAAATCCGATCTCAAACTCAAAGGTAATTCTGCATTGTGCTCCAATGCACATACTAGTGGAACTGTGGAATCACAATCTGTCATATGTTGAGCGAAACACACTATACACAACTACATGGCAAGATGATTTATATAAGATAAATAAACAATAGTCACCCAACAAGGAAATTTCAAATGCTTTCGACGTATTGATGTAGTATGCTTAAGTTATGCTATATTTGAAAGTAATATCTCTGTATGATGGTATATCTGTTATATCTGTTATATCTGTGGCAGGTTATCCAGTACCATGATTTTTTCCTTCAAAAGTGTCTGAAAGAATGCTTGCTGCTGTTACCTGAACTTCTAAAGGTTAGAAACTGGCGGTTTTCTGTATCATTTTATCTTCTAACAGAATCTCTCTTATAGTAAGGGCATTCATTCCACTAGCGTCTTCTTTTCATTGCAGAAAGTGGAGAAGCTGAAATCAATATGCCTCAACTATGCAGCAGGAACTCAGTGGTTGATTTCATCATCCATCTACCTTCCCAGGTCAGACGTATCATCTACCAGTTCTGATAAATCTAAGCCTTGGAGATCAAGGAACAAACTTCAGGCGTTAAAGTTAACTGCCGAGGATGCAACAACAGCCACCGAATCTCTTCTGTAAGAAATTCAGAATACAGATCCAAAGTTCTATTTTCTTGATTTTGCTTAATTTTTTCCCATGTACATGGTACATCTACTTATGTTTGCTCCTCCCGCGACTTGAATAAATGTGCAGGACATTCGAGAGGGAGTTTAACAGTGAGCTTCAGAGTCTAGGACCAATCTTAAGCAACAATTCACAGGCAGAACCATACTTAACACATCTGGCGCAGTGGATTCTCGGCATTGGAAAAGACCAATAATGTGGCTGACCCTTTCTTTTCTTCTTCCCGTGTTGTAAAGAATTGATTGTGAATATTTGATATTTTTCCTCTCACAATATCTTGCATTGGTTCAAGAAACCACGTGTTTTCTTAAGTGGCCGAGTTTTTTGTTTTTTTTTGAAGGACAAAGGGGCTTCCAAGAGCCCAAAAGGATTTTATTTAGACTACATAAGTTGTATTTAACACCAGAGGGGACAAAGGGAATGCTTCAAAGGACAAAGGGGCTTCCACCATCAATGTTATCATGCATAGCAAACTGACATAGAGAATGTGTTGCAGAGTTTACTTTGGAACAGAAATAAACTTGATATCATGAAAGTTAACTGACGCTTAATCTTCAACACCAGAGATTTAATGCTCCATTGAATGTCAGTGATATCGCCCAAAATCGCCTTCGTTACATTTGAAGCATCCCCTTCTATAAAAATTTAAGAAAGTTATGTCTCAATGCCAAGTTAACGCCCAAATTTACGGCTTTAGCCTCTGCCAGAACCAAATAAGTAGGCATCAAACGTAGAAGTTCCTAATCCCGTGCACGTGTCCTAATGTTCATCAGCTACCGCACCAGCAACACCTTTGTTCGGGAACTTTGATTTTGATGTAGTTAATCTTAGGTGTTGTCATCCATTGTTGAGGATTACTAACTGAATCTTGATAACTCTGAGAATTTTTCTCATACGAAAGACATAACTTGTAATCCATATCTGCCAGCTTCAAAACTTGACCAGCTGAGAAAGAGGCATTAGAGAAAATAACGTTGCTTCTCATCTTCCATAAATTCCACAGGACACAAAGACCCATAGTGAAAATATGGTTGTCACGATTTTTCTTCCATTGTAGCAGAATTGCTTTAGTTCCTCAACTTCCATATCAAGTGAAAAGGCTATAGCAATGTTATTGAAAATTATTTTTTCCCATGGGAAATAACAGATGCATAATGGACTTCTCTTCATATTCACAGAAAGACATTGTAAGAGCTAATTAAAGCTCAACCTACAACTCTGCTTTTCTTGTTTTCCTATGACCAATGTCTTTATGACATCTGTCTCTGTGACAACTCATTGTTGGTAACAAACTCTAACCGTCTCTTTCATTTACTAGTCATCGAGTCTTGTAATGATACTATAAGTGTTTGTCCTTCTCTCTTTTTTGTGATCTGATGATAACAACTCAGTACAGATCGTTTTTCTTCAGAAATACAACTTATTTGTTTACCTTAATACAACTTATTTCATATCTTTCATGATATCAGGCACCATTGTTGATCCAACAACTTACTCTGAACAACTTATCTGTATCTTTCTTCTTCAACTTTCATGGTGAGAAAAACGAACAACTCAATGCATTCCGCTGGAAACAATATAGGTTCTACATCTAACAACTCAGGTAACACAAACAACTCATGTAACATCAACAACTCAGGTAACAACAATAATTCACCTTATATTCCTTTAATTTTTCGACCGATTCAGCATAATTTACCGCCACCGTCAAATCCCCAAAATCAACCACCGCCATCGCCACCAATTCATCTTCATCAAGGTCCACCTTTAACACCATCACCATTTCGCTTTCAACTTCCTATTCCGAATATCTCCAATTTTGTTTCGGCAAAGCTTGATGGATCCGATTTCTTTGTTTGGAGAGATCAACTCTCTTCAATCTTGATTAGCACCAATTTTATTTGGATATGTTGATGGTTCGATTGATCCTTAACCTCAATTTTTTAATCTCAATAATCTCCCTATGGTAAATCCGTTGTTCTTGGAATGATGTGCTATGGATCACTTTGTAGGATCATGTATCAATGCTACAGTTCTTCCTTCTTTAGCTACTAAACTTCTTGGAAAGCCTACAGCTCGTGATAAATGGAATCATCTTTCTCGTCTTTTCACACATCAATTATTTGCAAGCAAATATCAACTCCGTAGTCAATTGCATCAGCTTAGACGAGGTAACACATCGATCTTTGATTTTATTCATCAAAATAATTCTCTTTCTGGTTCTCTAGAAGAAACCAGTGAACCGGTAACTGACTCGGATTTAGTCATGTATACTCTGAATGGACTTGGCCGAGAATATTCCACTTTTGTTATTACGATTCAAAATAGAGAAACACCTCTTGCTTTTTGTGAGTTGAGATCAAGGTTACTTCAGCATGAGCAGTGGTTAAAGGAGCAAGATCAAGTTTATTCATCTCTTGTTGTTGATCCAACAAACTCTGCTTTATATGTCCGAAAGTCGAATTCTCGACCATATCCTCCAAAGAAACCTTTCCATAACTTCTATCAACCTCCTCATAGTCCTTCTATGTCCAATAATACTCATGCATTCAAGAAAGATGATTCCAATCCAGCACATAGGTCTGCTTTTTCATCTAACATCATTCCTTGTCAGATATGTAACAAAACTGGTAACTTTGTAAGCAGATGCAAGTTTATATATGCTCCTAATTCTACTAATGTTCAATCTGCTTTTGAACAACAACAAAAGGCTTTTGCTGTTATGGAGGTGCAATTTGTTCCTGTTCATACTTCTACTAAGACTTTTGATATTGGAAAAACCTCTGACTCAAGTGCCTTTAATGCTCAAGATGACGGTGAGTGGAGTTTTGGTCCATCAGGTCCAATTTGGCTACCAGATTATGGTGCTACTAGTCACTTAACTAATGATCCAGCTGTTCTTGTTAAGTCACAAGACTATTTGGGTGGAGATCAAGTTATGGTGGATGATGGTAAGATGCTTCATATATCTCTCATTGGTTCTAGTTTTATAGTTCCCGCTTAGTAATAATTATTTTGCCTCAAAGATGTTTTACTAGTTCCCCATATTAAGCACAACTTATTATTAATTACAAGATTTACTTATGATAATTGCCGTTCTTTTGAATTTTATCCTTGGTGATATGAAAATAAGTCTCTTCTCAATAAGCAAGTTCGAGTAAGAGGGTTCATGTGCCAAAATCTGTATCCCATTCAATCTTCTCAACTTATCAAGGTGGCTTTCTAGACTACTTATGCTTCCATTTTGGCTTCTCCATCCTTATGGCATCAAAGTTTAGGTCATACGACTCCAAATATTGCTCAACATCTTGATTCTACATCAGCAATAAAGTTATCTTCTAAGATTTTTGATTCCACTTTTAGTTCTTGTCAGTTAGGAAAAAGTAAGAGTTTACCATTTTATTCTTCCAGTTCAGTGTCTTGTAAGCCTTTGGATTTAGTACATTGTGACATTTGGGGACCAAGTTCTGTGTTGTCTACTCTGGGATATAAGTACTTCATTTTGTTCTTTGATGATTACAACAAGTTCAACTGGACCTTTCCAATGAAATTTAGGTTAGACAGTCTTGCTTGTTTCACTACTTTTAAAACATTAATGAAAAATCTTTTGATTCAAGAATTAAAGAGTTCCAATGTGATGGTGCACTTGAACTGGTAAAAGGAATATTTAGAGAATATTTAGATTCATGTGATATTTATGTTAGAATTTCTTGTCTTACTCTTCAGCAGAGAGGAAGATTAGACAAATAACTGAGATGGGGAATACTCTAACTTCCAATCCTACTAAGAAGTTTTAGGTAGATTCTTTCCTCACTGCTACTTACTTAATCAACAGATTACCTACAAAGTTATTACAGTTTAAATGTCCTTTTGAAGTACTTTTTAACAAGCAACCTGATTACTCCTTCGTAAAAGTGTTTGGTTGTCTCTTCTTTCTTAATCTCACATATGCAAGACAAGACAAGTTGAGTCAAAAGTCAGTGGCATGCGTTTTTATTGGTTATGATTCAAATCATAATGGATATAGTTGTTTTGATCCTTCAACTAGAAAAGTGTACACTACAGTCAATATAGTTTTTAATGAGTATCTATTTCCTTTTGGCACTCTTTCTGCTGTCAATAATTCTCCATCAACATCTCATTTGGGTCTTCCACCTGTGCCTTCTTCTACTACTTCTCCTACTACAGTTCATACTTCTTCAGTTCATGCTTCTTCAATATCTTTACCTTGTCTTACTTCTAATGATTGCACTATCACAGAGCAGGTAAGTTCTACAACTATGTCTCTCCACTTGACTCTAAAATGCATACAAGATCTAAGTCTAGTATTGATAAGATAAATAAAACGGGTCCTGAATATGTAGCTTACAATAATTGGAATGGTAGGAAACATGTTAGTCATCATCTTATGCTAGGCCACACCAAATATCCTATACTAGGCTTTTAGACTGTTTCTAATAATACTGCAGAAACCAAAAAATTTAAACAAGCTGCTAAATTCAAAATAGGTACAAGCAATGAAGAATGAATACACTACCTTATATGAGAATGATACTTGGTATGAGGTAACTTATGTTCTACAAGACTAAATTAGTCATATGGCACTGTGAAAAGGTACAAAGCTAGGTTAGTAGCGAAAGGGTATCATCAAATAGATGGTGTTGATTATAATGATACTTTCAGTCCTATTGTGAAAGCTACTACTATTAGATGTGTGTTGAGTTTCTCTATGAGAAACAAGTGGGCTATGATACAACTTGATGTCTCAAATGCTTTTATACATAGATATTTGGATGAAATGTCTATATGGAGCAGCCACCTGGATTTGTTTCTTCTGAGCATCCCTCTTATGTATGTCACTTAAAGAAATCTCTCTTTGGATTGAAACAAGCTCCTAGAGCCTGGTTTGTGAGATTTATCACCTTTGTTGTTAGTTATGGTTTCACAAAGTCAGAAGTGGATAATTCAATGTTTTATTACATCAAATCTGGCCTGAAAATGATATTGTTAGTTTATGCGGATGATATACTTTTAGTTGGCTCAACTGATTCTTTGCTTCAATCTTTGATACATGCTTTAGGTTTTGAGTTTTCCATGAAGGACTTAGGGAAATTGAGTTAATTTTTGAGCATAGAAGCAGTCTTGAACTTTGCATATGAAAAACTTGTTCTCATCCAAAACAAGTATTATCTGAGCTACTCAAGAGGCATGATATGACTGACTGTAAACCATGCAAAACACTAGTTTCTCAAGGAAAAAGAGCATCCATTCTAGATGGCACCTTACCATATGCTAGTTACTACAGAAGTTTAGTAAGTGGTCTCCAATATCTCACTCACAAGACCAGACATTAGTTTGCTGTAAACTATGTCTCACAGTTCATGCACTCTCCCACTGGTATTCATTTGCAGATATCTAGCGTATACTGAGATACTTAAAAGGTTCTCTGGGTTCAGGGATTGTTGTTGTCTCTAGTCCTTGCAATGCTATTAAGGAATTTTCCGACAGTGATTGGGATGGTTATCCTGATTCTCGCAAGTCAACTGCAGGATATTATGTTTTCTTGGGTAATGATTTGGTTTTCCGATCATCTAAAAAGTAGCCAACAATTTCACGTTCATCCACTGAAGTAGAATATAAGGCTTTGGCAGTAGCTTCTTCTGAAATTTTGTGGGTTTCTTATCTTTTGGCAGAGTTGCAGGTGCACTTGGTTACTCCTTGTATTTATTTTTATTTATTTTTTTGACAATTTGGGTGCTAGAAGTCTTTTTCAAATCCAATTTATCATGTTCGTACCAAGCGAGTGGAAATTAATTATCACACAATCAGAGGGTTTCTCTTTAATGGGTTCTTGCCAGTTGAATTTGTTCATACCATTGAGAAAGTTGCAGATCTGTTTACTAAAGGCTTGTCTAAGTCTCTGTTTTTAAAGCTACAAAGCAGACTGATGCATTATCATAGTGCTCGGTTTGAAGGGGACAGTAAGAGCTAATTACATCCTAGCCTATAACTCATCTTTTCTTGTTTTCCTTGGACCAATGTTATTTCAGATCTTATCATATTTTTCAGACATAATGACTAAATATTGGTATTAAATCTTCTGAGGTTCTCTTTGACAACTAAACCATTTTGTTCAAG
This sequence comes from Papaver atlanticum, assembly GCA_023531105.1. NCBI lineage: Eukaryota > Viridiplantae > Streptophyta > Magnoliopsida > Ranunculales > Papaveraceae > Papaver > Papaver atlanticum. Next base: position 5,888,286 of record JAJJMB010007708.1, read on the forward strand.
TTTACAAGCAAACAACATAATATTCGGGAGAATATGATAGAACCAAAACTTTTCCCATGGGAATTCATTAAGGATGAAGAATTTGGTATATAATCCATATAAATTCCGTAACAACTTTTTGTGGAGAATTACCATAAGGAGACAAGAGCATAATGTTTGAAAATCAAAAGTTAGTTTATTATTTTTTTGCATTCGAGCGTACCCAAATTTGCAGTTGTAAAAAATCCTATAGGTGACAACCACTAAAACCCAGCAATGTCTAGGTTGTATTCTCTTATTGCTAAGTCGGCCATCCATATGATTACTCTAGAGTCATATACGACTAGCTTTTAGGGTAAGTTTTTTATTTCCACGGCTAAGAAATTTTTGACAAAAAATTAGTTCTACCACTAGGAAAATCATATTACGCTAGGAAATTAAAGTTGTGCCTATGTTAAGTAGTTTTGGAGTCTTTACGGATGAGAGTTCATCATTCCCCATCCTTAATGATAAAAAAATAAATATAACTTATGGAAGGGCGTCTATCAATTCTCAGCCATAATTTGTTGTTTACAGTCGGGAGTTCATCAATTATAAAAATGAGAGGGTACCAAGAATACCACCAAATTTTTCGTTCACAATCTTGTGTGGACAAACTTGTTACAATCATTACATAATACCTATAAATCAATATTAAAAATCCTTGTACTTGATTTATAAACAAGTTTACTTGGACGATCTAAATAATCAATACCCAAGAGTCAACATAGTATGTACCTGAACTGTACGCGAACCAAATTCCAACAAGAACAAATCTTGTAATCTATACTTTAAGATATAAATTCACAAGAGAAAGTCTTGTAGGTTCTGTACAGTTTGATCTTAGAAACTGTCTTAGGTTTTTTAGCGTACTACTTGGGATATTTCTATTATCATGATAAATAACATAATGCGGAAAAGAAATAACACAAGACGCCAAAAATTTTGTTAAAGAGGAAAACTGCAATGTGCAAAAAATCCCGGGACACAATCCAGTTTTGAACACCGCTTGGTATTAAGCCACTTCATACACTAGCATACTATCATACTATCATACTTATGACTGGAATGTAGTTGAGACCAAATCCACCACACGAGCAATTGTTATGCTCCTTGTGTCTCTTACAAGAAATCAATAATTACAAGAGTAATTAAGAATTACGATGATTAAGATAAGATTTCGGATACCAAGAACTATCAGGTAAAAGATAGTCTGATCGGGCTTCAAGAACCCCTTAGTGAAGACTTTAAAAGTTGTAACCTAATACAGTTTCATGAAGAAACCTAGGCATTTATAGTACAACTCTATCCGCAACTAGGATACATAGGTGTCATGATTGAGATTCTAGTATGTAGAAAGCCCTCTATTTATAAATACGAACAAGGCTAGGTAGATTACAATCAAAGATGATTTCTTGAACCTTCTTCCATATTTGCGAATTACTTTGATACCAAGCAAGCTTAACTTCTTTATATAGATTGATCATGTAAACATGTGAGAAGTTTTCCTTGAATCACAAAGAAGGATGTGCAACCGCATATTCGTCAAAATAAGCTCTGTGCACCAAGTGGTCATCCCAAGATAAATAGTTAAGATGTTCGTGAACCTTCAAGCATTAGTGAAGTTAAATAACTCTTGAAAACGCGGGGGTACAACAACCACACCCAACTTTTTCGTTCTATAATCTGTATGGACTAAACTCCAATATAATTCGATAGTATCAACTTAATGAAACTCAATCAAGAAAGATATCAAAGAGCTTTATCTCTTTCTCAACACAATCAGTAAATCAAACAGATAGGAATCCATGAACCTGATTGTTATGAGAATAATTTGGATGGTACCAAAGACCAATGTCCGAGTGTCAATCAAATTCTATCCAACAAACGAGGTCGGATTTATCAACTGTGATTGAACAACGCAGAACCTGTGATATTTCAATTATATAACGAAAATATAATGCGGAAAATAAATAACACAAACACCAGAAATTTTGTTAACGAGGAAACCGCAAATGCAGAAAAACCCCGGGACCTAGTCCAGACTTGAACACCACACTGTATTAAGCCTCAACAAACTCTAGCCTACTACAAGTTAACTTCGGACTGCAATGTAGTTGAGCCCTAACAAAGTCTCACACCGATTAAGGTACAGTCGCGTTCCTTACGCCTCTTGAATCTCACAAGACCCTGCGCACTTGATTCCCCTAGCTGAAGTCCTTTATAGCATAGAAGTTGCGACGGCCCAAAGTCGAAGACTTATAAACAAATCTGTCTCCCACAGATAAGTCTATTATATTTGTTGTTTCCGTCTTAAGATAGAGATCAAGGTGAACATGAAACACAACTAATAATCCGGTCTAATACTCCCGAAGAGCATCCTAGAATATTAGTCACCTCAAAATAACCTAACTGATTAACAAAATAAGTTATTGCGAAATCACAAGAGTCTGAGACGAAAAAACTGTTGTGATTAGTTTTTATATCTTACCTATCGTAGATAAATCTCAAGAAAACCTTAGAGAAAATTAAACTCAATACGATAGAAAAAGTAAGATCAGGATACGCAACTACAAAGAAAATAGTTGGACCTGGATTCACGAATCCCAAGCGAAGTCTTTAAGTCGTTAAACCTAGTAATAGTTTTCAGAAGAACTGGAAACCTAGGTTAAGAGAGAATCGACTCTAGTTTGCAACTAGGACACACGAAAGTGTCGGGATTAGGTTTCCCAGATGCTAGAGCTTCTCCTTATATAGTCTCTCAAATCAGGGTTGCTTATAATCAAAGCTAAGATAGCTTAGTAACAAAGCAATCAATATTCACCGTTAGATGAACTCCTGATTTAAGATTCAAGCTAAGTTTGCTTAGAAAATAAGCAATCAATCTCCACAGTTAATTAGATGGTTTAGTTTTATACACACAAATGAAATATACTTATATTCAGATATGGATGAACCATACCTAAACGTGTGTAACAAGTTGGCTCATTAACAGTTAACCGAAGTTAGCCATATGAACACTTTTAACTTAGCTATATTCATCTAATACTTCTAGACTCAATCTGATAATCATCATGATAGATAATCAAATGTATCTAAATGTGTTTTAAGAGAGTTGTTCAAATGTTCACTATCTCATAAAAATATTCATGAAGCATTTTAAATAAATTCGGTTTGGTTTGTAAGTGTGCAAAGTACTTATATAAGAACCAATTCATGAACATAATTCCATGGTTTGCAAACCGAGTTCGCATACCTTAAAGCATTAAGAATCCAGGGACTTCAGTTCGCAAACAGAGTTCACAAACGAACCTGAGTTCATGAGTATAGACAATAGGTAGCATACAGAGTATGTGAACAAGTTGTCATACTTACCGATTTTAGAACCTAACCACTGAGTTCGCAAACTGAGTTCGCGAACTACCGTTTTGGACCTTGCATAGTTTAGCCATTCGCAAACACTGTTCGCAAACCACAGTTCTGGACCCATCACAGATAAACTAGTTCGTAAACACAGTTCTCAAACAAGAGTTCCAGACTCGTACTAGTACTTCACAGTTCCTATATTGGGTACGCATACTGTGTTGTATCCATACATTGGTAGTAGTTCTAAAATTCTCGTTAATCGATTTGAAACATCCTTAGAAGACGACAATGGTAATATTACACATACCACTAGCTTCAAGTAATTTTCAAATGATTATTTGATCAATACGAAACATCCCGAGTTAACATCCAATGATTATCTCACACAAATCATGTAAGATGTTCAAGGTAATTTTCACATGATCATCTTGACTTAATATTTAGTTTCCTACAAATGAATTGTTTACAACTAAAGTTGTCAATTAGATAATGAAGCATTCTAAGCTTTAAACTCGTATTTCGAGAATTATATAAACGAGATAAACTCGACTCGAAATTTCAAATGTGTATAACACAAGGTCTATATAGCTATACGACTTAGTCTCATTAGTAGATAGAATTGAATAGACTTCTGAGTGATAGATAAGTTTTAGTCTCCACATACCTTTTGTCGTCGAAGTTCCTCCAAGATATTTAGTAGATCTTCTTCTTCAATTGGTGAACGCCGTGAAGTCAAAAGCTCCACTACACACTTCTATCCTAATCCGAGACATAGCTATAAGTAGACTAGAAATCAAGATATAGTTTTGATTAACTAAACTTGACAAACAAGCTTGAGATAGCAACGCTTGCGAGTTCGACCGAGAAGTGCTCTAACAACTCTCAAATACTAAAACTGTTAGTGAACTGTCCGAAACAATTTGTGAATAACCAGTCGTCTCGGAGTTCAGGAACCTTTCGTATTGGTAAGTTCACTGACTTTCCAAATCAGTTTTTGTACTCAAGCTACAAAAAGTATTCAAGAACTTTTTAAAACCAACCAGTTCGCGTACTGACCAAATCATCTCGTGTACTTGAGGATTCAAAAGTGTCCAAAAACATCTCAAAATAAACCAGTTCGCAAACTGACCAAATCAGTTTTTATTCTCAAGTTACAAAAAGTATCTAGGAGCATCTCAAAATCAACCAGTTCGCAAACTGACCAATATGCACGAGTTAATTAGAGAAGAATTTGTCAAGTCTTATTATTTATAAGTTCCAAGTTCATGTACTGAGCAAATTCGTTCGTGAACATATAAGCTAACTTGACGACTCCTCATGAACTAAATAGGAAATTACGATATGTCGAACAATAAATTGCTCTCAACCTATTATGCAATAAATTCTTCATTGCTTGAGTTTATAATTCGAGTTTTACCAACTACTAACTTGAACTTGATATTTTTTATTTGCAACGTTCATCATAATACTAAAGTCATGCAACTTTGTCTTAATGGATAAAATGATAGATAATATTAGTAAATAAGATAGTCAGTCTTCACGTACCTTTGTTGATGAAGTTCCCGTAGATGTCTTTATTTTTCTTCATTTTTCAATCTTCAAGGTCAATTGGTGAATTCTGATACTCACATACCATGCTCTATTACAAGTCTGAGAGTGTGACCTTAGTAGACTAGAAATCAAGATATAGCTTTGATCAACTAAATTTGACAACAAGGTTGATATACAAAAATTTGTGAGTTTGACCGGGCGATGCTCTAACAAATTCCCATCCATAATATGTTGTTTACAGCTAGGAGTTCATAAATTCCTAGCTATAGGTAGTTGAGAAATGGAAAACTGAGTTCTAAATTGATCAAATCTAATCCATTTAACTAAGCAATCAAAAGCAACAAAAAATAGTGGGTTTCTCGATTCTTACCAAATAGAAGTCATGACTGGATTATACATTTTGGTCCTCGAAAATCGAACCGCCCTCCTGGTCTTCAAAACTTCCCACCTTATACATTTTCGTCCTCGAAAATCGAACCGCCCTTCTGGCCTTCAAAACTTCCCACCTTATAGAGAAATACTATCTCTCAACTAAATGCAAGTACTGCTCATGCTTACAAACACACGAAAATCCAACTCATTTCAAATGAGTTCAAAGCAACAAGAAATGACACACAACCCTATATGTCTTTCTACAACTGATATCTAAAATTTGTAGCTCTAGGTTCAACTATGCTAATTTAAGTTCTATCAAATAAGGAAGTCTAAGTTTCTTACACTAATTTTTATAATGGAAAACTATAAATTTTAGACTTAAGCTCTCTACACTAATTTCTATTTTATAAGATAGGTGTCTCTAATTTCAAGGAAGAATCCTACGAATCTTCTAGGTGAAATTGAAATTATCGGGTTTCTAAAATAATACAAGTCTATTTTATTAAGATAACAATGACCGGTGACCTGAATTGTTTTTCGGTGACTATGTTCATCCCCTTCATCACTTGGTAGTGAATTATGGAGGAAAAGAAAAAGAGAAAAATAATAAATTTAGTTGTTTTTATTTTTTCTTATGAATAATTGTTAAATTTCGGTTTAGTTACATAAGAAGGATAATTGTGGCATTTGCTATGTATTTGGAAACCTTCTATGACATTTTAATCAATTTGCAGCCCTCAAGGAAACATTTGCAGCCCCACACACTTTTCATACCAAATAGACATAGTAGCCTGATACCACCGATTACGGGCTGATATTTGAAATCAGGCAAGAGAGAAATAAAATTGGGTCAGCCTGTTTCAGGTACGTGCCTAAATCTCACAGGAACAATTGAAATCAAATTTCAGGGGGTTAAAATACTGGAAAGTTGGGGTTTTCAAATTTTGATTTCTAAAAAGATACTCAGGCTTTAATCAGATTCTATTCAGCTCGTAATCAGAATGGATGTACCAAGGGATCAGATTGCTTCTCTTCTCGATATTGGCATCTATGATTCTGCGCAGATGCTCGTCAGTATACTTAAATTCTTACTCATAAATTCCTTAAATACTTTACTGATTTTTTTAGTAAGTTATATAATTCTAATGGGTTTTTTGTAATTTGAGTTCAGAGTTGCTTTCTTTTGTCATCATCAACTACAAATGCTGAAACAAATTCCCATCTTAAAGCTGATAGTTATGTAAGTTTTTTGAGAGTTTTCTCTTTTTCTTTTCCTACCGCGGACAATAATTTGATACTTTCATTTACCAAAAACCAATCTTTTTATTTTTATTTTTATGGGTTTTGATGATTTTTGTGATTGCATTGAAGGTACTTCTTGGTGATTCATTGTATGGTGAGAAAGAACACAAGAGAGCAATAGTAAGTTTAATGAATTTTGGTTGAGAAACTGTCATATTTTATTTTATTGTTCTCAAGGTAGATATTCTCGAAACGAGAAATGGGGTTGTTCTTTGGATTTTTTTTCTTTAATGGGCTAGTCTTGGTGTTAATGGTGATAATGGGAGTGGTGAATGGTTCCAATAGGATGTATATTTTTTAAATGAAACCTATTTTGAACTTAGACATACAACTTATGCACCTCATACTCCCATGTGTTTAGGATCTTAGGCTCTTAGCCAAGTCGGTGGTGTTAAATGATAGGTTTGTGTAAATGAAGTACTCACAATCCTCTTGCTCTTTACCTAACTATTAGTAGTTTCTTTGTGTTTTCATAATCTTTCAGTTGTTATTGTTGGGCACTAGTGTCTAAATTACTTGACGTGGATATCGTCTACTCATATTATCATATTTCCAGTTTCTCAGTTTTGTACTTCTGGCAGTATATGTACAAGCAAGCCTTGAATCTTTGTAAGATTATTCCCAAGCAAACCATGACAAGTTCTAGAGGTTCGTTATCCACTTCAAACCGGTCTTCCTCCCCAAATTCCGTAAACGTATCAGCAATTAATGAGAATGAGGTAAACTTGCTCTCATTCCCTCCATTGTTCTGTTGTTAGCCATCAACACTGTTGTTTAATCACTTTACCATGTATCTTGACAGGTGAAATTCAAAATTACTCTTTGCCATTCTGCACTAAATGATAATCGTGCTGCTCTTGTGGAGGTTTCTTCTCAACCATTTTTTGTTCATTTCTTCTGGGTTTCACATTTGCATTGGCAGTGTAATTATTGTCATTAAATACCCACTAGTCTTTCGTAAGTATGCGTCGCTGTATTTATGCATACTGCGATTTGGCTTTTCATTATCTTGGATAAATCTCATAATATAAATAAAAAACGAGAAAAAGCTGTTAATTCATTGCATCAGGTGGTACTTCGGGTAATAGCTTACATCAGATGTCACCTCTTACGTACTTTCCGCTCTTACCCGGGAAGAGGCCAGATGCTTATCAACTTGGTCCCTTTTAAGTGGCAATAATTGTTTATTTCAGTATTATAGCTTGTAACTTATGAACTGGTTTGCTACTCATGTTCTTGATTCAAAATGATTGGAATTTAATCCTTTATTGACAGATGGAGGGTATTCCAAGCAAAGCAAGAACCTTGCGGATGAATTTAACTTTGGCAAAGCTGTATCGGTACTCTAGACATAATCGTGCTGCTATTTCTTGCTATAAAGAATGTTTGAGGTATGTCAAGTTTTATTTTCCTCATGATTTTGCTTTTCAATTCTCAGTCTTTCCTATTCTCTCTCTCTACTCCCCCCCCCCCCCCCACCCACCCCACCCACCACTTTTATGTTGGTTATTGCTACACTTCTGCTATTTTCTGCAATTTTATTTGCTTGTGTTTTCAATTTTGGCCTTTGTGGCAGGCATTGCCCGTATATCTTGGAAGCCATCACAGCTTTGGCCGAATTAGGAGTTGCAGCCAAGGATATTCTTACACTATTTCCTCAGGTTTTATAGAGATACCATTTGTGCATTGGCAATTCTTCTGCAAGTATTTCACTATAGTATATTAATCTCATCTCCATGTGCAAAGAGCTTTTGAAATTTTTGCTGACTGATATATTTGATAACTCCTGTCAGTGATGCTTAAGTGTATATCACTATCTCAGCCACTGATCTATATGTTGATTCCTTTTTTTTTTTATTATGTGTTGACTTTCAATCTAGTAGTACTTTGTACTTAGCTTAAGTGTTCAAAATAGTTATCTTTATGCAAATCTTGGTTTAATATATCTTTCTTGTTGCAAATCTCCAACTTTTGTGTTGATCAATATTTCAGACACCAAGTAGAAGTGGGAGGCCTCCTTTTGATAATTTCGATTCTAGCAGGTGGCTACAGGTATTCTATGATCAATGTATCCCATTAATGGCAATATTATACATCAGCTAGCCTTGCACAGCAGAAGTAGTCACACGTGTCTTCATTGTTTGGGAGATCAGTCGGCCTAATTTCTTTGTTGTTTGTTGGGTAAAGCAGACACAGATTCTTGTGCTCCTTCAGTATTGTCCTTGTAGTATACTATGCCATATAATTGATTTTCGTCCACCTTGAAATCTCGTGAGAGGAGGAAATACAAACGGGATTTGGGGCTTCTTCTAGTCGTTGAACTTTTAGCAGTTAATTGCTGTTTCCTGGTTCATTTTCTTCATTTTTTTGAAAAGGAAAATATGTTGCTGATATGGGTTTGAAGCCCATTTGAATTCCCAAAGTTGGAGATTCACATCTGGTGCTCATGAACCTGTTTTTAGTAACTTTCAGTTAACTTGTGGGTGTGGAAAAGAAAGAAAAAATGTAAGGAAGCAAATGAGAAGAGAGAAATACATTACACTTAAGTTTAGACTGGTGATGTAGTGGTTCTCTTGATATCTTTCTGATAATGTGGTTGTCTATGTGCAGCGATTTGTTGAGGCCCAGTGTTGCATTGCATCGAATGATTATAAAGGTATGAGGACTTTTGAGTGTGTTTAGATATGTTAGGTAAATCGCATATGTGCACAGACTTCTTTTTCCACCAATTAATAGAATTTGTTTGATTATACTTTTCGTAGACAGATGTATCTTTTCTTGGTTCACATGAAACATTGGCGAAATAATGGCAGACCAGCATTTTGAGTTGCTACCTGATTCCCTTTCTGATGCCAATCTCTTCTTTCTTAAATGGCAGGTGGCCTAGAGCTCTTCACAGAAATTTTACAGCGGTTTCCTAGTAATGTACACATATTATTGGAAGTTGCGAAGGTTTGTTTAATATTTTTGTGATTGTACTACATATTTCTTCATTCCATGGTAATCTAATATATCTAACGGATCCTTGTTGCACCATGAGAATACTGATTGTCGAATAAAGTAAGAAAACTGGTTTAACTTCTTAGGAGTGTACACCAACTGACCACACATTTATATTTGCATTTGAAGGTTGAAGCTATTATTGGGAAAAATGATGAAGCCACAATGAACTTTGAAAAGGTTTGTTGATTTAGATTTTAGGGCCATTCTTCGTCAATTTATTTATTGCAGTCTGATATTTAAATTCCTTCACAGGCTCGATCTAATGATCCCTATGTTATTGATTACATGGATGAGTATGCTATGCTTCTAAAGATGTGCTCCGATAGCTCCAAGCTGAACAGGTTGGTGCACGATTTGTTGAGCATTGACCCTACAAGACCAGAAGTCTGTGTAGCTTTGTCAGTTTTGTGGGAAAGGAAAGATGAGAGGAGAGCTATGGCCTATGTCGACAAGGTTGGTGCTATTTCAGTAGACTATTGATTATTTTGCCATTCACAAGAATATCTTACAAGTTTTTTTTTTTTTTTTTTTTTTTTTTGCAATCAGTGTCTCCGTATTGATGACAGGCACATAGCCGGCCATATAATGAAGGTATTAATGAGATCTTACTTCAAAAATAGTAAGAAATTTTTGTGATGTCTTTACTCGTACATAGTTTGCTTATGATCTCACTTCTAATTTGTAAATTACGTGCAGGGTAATCTATTTTTGTCACTTGGTCGACCAGATAATGCTTTGGCATCCTTCAGAGCAGCTCAAGAATTAAGGCCAGATCTCCGCTCTTACCAAGGTCTTTACATTTTAGGACGAAGTCAGAATGACATGATACGACATGTGCGGTTTTAATTGTAGCATTTGCTAACTTGGAAAATTCGATTAAAGTTTCCAGCTCAAAGTTTCCATCTCATGATAATTGTAGGTTTGGTTCGATCTTACTTATCACTCGCTAAAACCAAAGAGGCTTTACACTCTGCTAGGGAGGCTATGAAGGCCATGCCACAGTCGGCTAAGGCTCTTAAGTTGGTGGGAGATGTTCATGCTAGCATTACTACCGGAAGGGAAAAGGTAAGCTGATTGGTCCATCCATGTGTTCTTTCTGGTCCATTTAGCACTGTATTAGATAGCCAACTTCTGTCATAGTGTATATATTAGGCGATATGAATAGTCGTAGCTGTCGTAACCTTAAATAAGACAGCCTTAGCTCTTCCTTTAAGTAGCATAGCATAGTTGTAGTTTCTTATGATTGTAAGAAATCTTGTTAGTAGAGCTCTTAGCTCTCCGGTTTGCTATTTTATTTCTCATTTGGAAAATTCTATGGATATTGGTTCAGTTTACCCTGTGGATTCTTTGTCTACAGGCAAAAAAGTTCTATGAATCGGCTCTCCGTTTAGAGCCTGGTTTCCTTGGAGCTGCATTAGCGTTGGCTGAGCTCCATGTTGTCGAAGGTCGAAATGGAGAGGCAGTTACTCTACTGGAAAGATACCTCAAAGACTGGGCAGATGACTCTCTACACATCAAGTTGGCTCAAGTATTTGCTGCAACTAATATGCTGCAGGAGGCTTTGTCACATTTTCAGGCTGCTATGAGGTACGGCCTGATTACATGTCAATTAAAAATTTGTAGCTTGATTTTGTTTTCTACGCCAGACGTGGTTATTTAATTTTTCGGCCCAAACCTCTGGTGACCTACTAAGAATATTTGATTGTTCAATAATGCAGGATTAATCCACAAAATGAAACTGCAAAGAAAGGATTAGAAAGACTGGAGAAACAAATGAAGGTTTGTTTTCAGTTGCGTGGCTGCTCTATATAGATACACTAAAGCATAATTCATCCAAAGAGGCTAACGGAAATTAGTTGTGCCTGCAGGGAGTAGATCCAGATGCACCTGAAGAAGATGAAGACAATGAAGTTGAGGATGCTGAAGGAGAACAAGAAGAGGCCGAGCTTTTATGATCCAAAACACAGAGCTGTCCTGCCAGCCCAGCCCTAAAATTCATAGCTAGTGTGTCAGGCTGTTTTACACTATGGTCATCTTGACCATTTCAGTGTAGTTAGGTCATTGCCTGCTCGAATGCCAAGGCACCCTTTTCTACACCGAAGGCTCATCATCTCCCAGCAAATCACTTTCTGGGGAGGCACCTGCATGTGCTTCGGAGGAGTAACCCTGTGATGTAATATTTTCTGGCTACAAATGACGGGATTATCATTCCATGTACAACCAATAACTCAGCAAACACTAGACTAAAAAAAGTAAATGAGTAACAACGCAATTTAAGATATCATTGTCAGAAATCATGCTGTGATTAATCTGTTCGTTTATTTCCTCTATTAGATAAGAAAAGGCATTGCCATTAAAAAGTAAAACTACACCTTGGCTTCGATATCAGGCATGAATGAGTAAGCTGATGTGAAAAACACTTCACGGACATTTCTATCAGTGCACTTAGGAAAAAAATTCCATTTGTTCTCTTTGAAGTTCCACATGACAACTTTGTGTATACTTCCATACCTCTTCTTCAAACAAATCATTACGCAGTCCCCATGATCAGTACATGTGATATTCTCCGTCTTCTTTTTAAACTTGAATTCTCTGGAGATGATTGGGTCGGGTTTTAACACAATTTTTTCCATATCTAACTCAAAAATCTCCAGTTGTATTCTACATTCTGGCGCAAGATCACCACAAGAATCCTTCCATTACACTTGACCATATCCAATTTTAATGAGGATGTTAATTTGTCAGACATCAAATACGCCCCTTTCTTGGTATCCAAGCAGATTAACCTGTTGCTAATTCTCTCAAAGTAGTTTAGTAAGATATTTCCATTTCCTGCGTTACCTGGAGTTGTCAGGCCAATCAGATTCTGGACTTTAATGCAGTCCCAATTTCTTAGAGAGATTATTGTGTCCGTAGACCCATCTGTGATGTCTGGTTGCAAGGGCAGCTCTATCCACCCATCCTCTTTGCTACAAGATGAGAAGACCTTGAGAACCAGATTAGTCAAGTTCCTAAAGAGTGCATAAACCTTGTAACTTGGTGTTGGTGAACTTGTTGGTGTTATTGATTTATGCAATGTAAATCCTCCAATCTGGATGCCACAAGAAGTATCCAGCACCAGTATACAACGTGAGAAACCAGTTAAAGGATTCATAACGATAAGTGAATGATTATTGTCAGTACAATAACTAAAGCACATCAATTCACCAGAGGCTGCAACTGGAGTTAGTCTTGATTTTAATAATGCCGTATGATCATCAATGGGTATTGGCTGCCGTCGCCAATACGAAACTTCAGTGTCATAAACCATAAAGGAGGAAGATCTTACTTGTGCACTATGTAACTTCACGAAAATCCAAGGAGTTCGACAAAAAGATTGCATGGAGGTGAATTTCACGGTTACAGAATCAAGTATGACGCGTCTCCATCTCTTGCACACGAAATAACAGCGACAAATATCTACAGTTGGAAGCTGCATTAATACTGATTCCACCAGTACATCATCGAGTTTGTTCCAAGGATCTTGCCAGTGATTGTGGCTGTGGACCTTGGGTTGCCTTTTCATGGATCGTTGATGGTTGTGGTGCTGATGATCGGATACAGATATTGAGGAGAACCGGAAGACGAGTTGATCCATTGATCAGCAAACTCAATCCGTTTGTTGTTTGATTAAGATTCAAGGTTGGTGTTGTTTAAGAGCATCTCTAATGGTGTTTGGATAAAATGTGGAGACAAAATAAATCTTGTTGATATATAGAATATAAACAGAATTTTGTTTTGATTAGCATCTCCCGTGGTAATTGGGCCGACCGAGCGAAGCGAGGGAAGACCTTATATATGGTGATTTTGTGTCAATGTGAAGCATGATTTTCCCCCCCAGTATTTTTAGGGGCCACCCAAAAGGAATTAGGGGCCACCTTTTTATTCCCATCCATTAAAGGGGGTTAAGGGGTGTCTTAAAAATAGAAAATTGTCTATATTATCCTTCACCTTTATACTAAATTTAAACCTATATCTTTTATTTTCATAATCATATCATTCCTCTTCTTCTTCTCTTTTTTACCCATTGAATTTTTTTCTCATCATTTTAATTTTGATTGAAAACAAAGATCGTCGATCGAACAAATGTTATGATTGATTGTTTAAAATTAAAACCCAAAATTCATTAAACTTAAAGTTGAAACTTAGAACATAAAAAAAAAAAAAAGAGTTCAACAAACAAAACGAATAGACTAGAACGCCGCTGCCACGGTGGGGAGGTCCGACCGAAGAATATTGAGAGTTCATAAAACTTGCATAACCAAAAAAAAGAAAGAAAAAAGTTGCGTGCATTAGTGCATACAACTTGCATCAAAACAAAAACAAAAGAAACTTGCATCAAAAGGAAGAACGTTCAAGTAAGCAATAGAGACCAAAGCATCAGTCGAAATTTTTGCCTTTCCAAAACAAAAATATGCCAAACACGTGTCCAATGCAATTGAATTTCCAAAATCAAAATATGCCAAACACGTGTCCAATGCAAAGATTCTTAATTTCTCAATGATATGGAAACAACTCTGTATGTCCTCCGCTCTTCCATCTTTCTCTGCAACTAAAGACCAAAACTGTTAGATTGATTTATTTATTTTCATCTGCGAATATTCATGATATCAAAATACCAGAACATCGCTGTCACGGTTGGGTGGCCGACCAAAGAAAAACGAAACATCGCCGCAATTGTAGTTTTTTTTTGTTTGTATGTTTTTTCCATTTTGTAATCCCCGAAAACAGATGCAACGAATTTGCTTTATTTTTCGTGTCTAAAAAACCGTGTACACGAAAGACACTCTCAAGCGAGTACATAAATCTAGACTCATACTAAAAAAAAGTCGAGCTAAAAAACTCTCTCCAATTCTGTTGCTTTGCAACTCGGTTTTCTCTCCGATCTTTGTCAAGATTTTCTGATCACCTCTCAAGCTCTCCGATTCTCGTTCATGCTCTCTGATCCCTTGAATCTTTTTGTTAGATCCTCCCTGATATCCTTAAAATAAATTCATTATATTTCTAAACCCTTTTCATAACAAGTTCTACTGAAATAAACCAAACATAATACATACAAATACTACTAATTTCAACAGAAACCTTTCAAATTTAATTCCAAATTACATTTTTCATTCCCTGGAAGATTATCTCCTTTTCCTTGCTGATCTCCTAGTTTATTTCTTCTTCCCCTTCCCTGCCTTCTTACCTCTCCCCTTCTTATCATGAAGTTTTCCTACACCTCCAGATCTACTGCGAGTCCTAGAAGAAATAGCATCACCTCGACTCTTCGCAACTTTCTCAGCAGTAGTAACGCGAGGATTATGACTTCCAACCCCTTCAGACGCAAGAGGAAAAGGAGAAGAGGAATTGATTTCTGAAGGAACACTCTACTGGTAGCCATTGTTACAATTATCAAGAACACCAAGATCCTTACCACGAATCCCATAGGAGATACTTGCAAGGTGAGTAAGATTAGGAGCAATGGGAGACAAGTAGAGGAAAGAAGGTCCACCAACCCAGAAATCAGAATGCATAAACAAAGCACTACCCACACCACAAACCTGATATTTGGTGGATGCAGTACCAACCAGCTTAATCCACTCACCGGAATAAGGATCTCAGGAAGTCTGCTTACCGGTATAATAAAAACTACTCTCTGTGCTACTATCTCCCCTCATATCATCGTTGATAGTAATTGGGGGTTCAGGAGATGGGGGAGGAAATATTTGAACACTACATGTACTGCTATTTGCCACATTTTTACTAGAACCCTCGCTGAAAGACATGGTTATGAGTCTGGTTCTTATCTTCTAATTTGGGATAAATCTATGGCTGATCAAACCATAGCTATTTATAGGGATCAATTACACCTAACAAGCATTGTTCTCTTCACCGATATTATTGCTTTGAAGAACAATCGATTCATTGTCATCTTAATGATTCATTATCTGTTCATCTTCATGATGGATTGTGTCAAAAAACACAAGATGTACACATAATCGGCTATTCAGAATTCATTAATTGTAAATCGGTTAGATCGGAAACTAAATTGGTCTCTACACATTACAATGAGTGAATCGTATATAAACAACACTGAGCTGAAATCGTGCCCCTCAACGGTAACAAAACAACGGCATACTGGTCAAAATATTGCTTTGACTCTACAAACCAATAGAGGAAATCTCAGAAGATGCATGAAATTTGTTTTCATTAACAAAACAAAATTAAATGCAAAAAGGACATCGCTTGACATTATAACATCTCGTGACCATATAGAGGGATCTGACATGTTTGTATCTCAGCACCCAAATGCATTCTCAACCATCATATCTCAAAACAATACAAAGCAAATTAAAATGGTCAGTATTGTCGCTATCATCCAATTGAAATTTCACTGCGATACTCCTGGATACACAATTTCAATTATACAAAACTTGAATAGAAAGAGTCAACGGTATAATGATCAAACTATATTCTGGTATGTATTTTTAAATGAGCCCACGTCACCTGCCAGGGACACCTCAGTGGCTATCCTTAAAGTACAAACAAGTATGAAGTGGAAACAAAGTTCAACAGTGATCTCACTAAACACCATTCAGTACAAAGATCATAACCCCCATGAGGAGTGATAAAGTCCCAAATGTCTCTATGCATGAGACAAGTATGTCTCATCCAATAAAGCCAAACATAGACATGGACTCTCTGATAGAAACCTTACTTTACATAATGCAGTATCTGAAACATAATGCAAACACAAAGGGATGGGGTTGTACCTCATCACATGGAAAAGAAGATAAAACAAAGTAACTTGTCATACAAAGAAAGTTTCTCAACTTATCTAGTTCAACTGACAAGTTATTGTCCACATCCAAAAGCCTATCTGCTAAACTTGTGCTGAAGGAAACTAAACATAACAAAACAACTAGGCATTTCAGTGGTATAATAGCCTATTTCAACACTAAACAATACTATAACCTGCATACCAGAAAGAATCCTATCCATCTAGCCCAGTACAATTCTACAGAAAATAGACAACACATCACCAAATTCAAACTCAATAATTCCCATACCCCAAATCAAAACCACTCCAAAACCATCTACATTGAATCCATAAACACTACCTCCAACAAAACCCACAGAAGTAGGTACATCATCATTCAAATGGTTGAAGCAGAAACATCTCTTAACATATCCAATCTAGCTGAGCAAATGGAGAAGATTGCTAAAATCACTGAAACAGAAACCTCAAAAAACCAGAAAAAAGAGACTGGAAGTTAACCTTCATAGGGAGACTTGCAAGCCCAAAAAAATATATTATGATGGATCTCACCAACTGCATCAAGAGAACATGGGATATCTCTAATGGTTTCAACATCACAAGATACAACAGATGGTTTAACTGCTACACAATCAAGGTCAACATTGAAGATGAAAATCAACACCTCCTCACTAGAGGTCCATGGATAGCTCTGGGAAGCTTCATGGTCATCAAAGCTGTGCCAAGAAATGGCCCATCTGAAATGAAGCTAGAATGGTTCAACCATATCATGATGAAGATCCATTTAAAGAGAGTTCCAACAAGACTAACATCAAGGGAAGCACTTTTTGAAATATGAAAACCAGCTGGAGTCCTATAAGAATCTAAGAAACCTTATGGGAGGGATGATGAGGAAAAAAATGTAGATGTCCTAGTTCTTATAAATGTCAAAGAAAAAATGCCAACAGGAATGTGGACTAAAGTGGGTACGAACAAGACAAGAATTGAGTATTCTTATGCAATCACACCTAAACTGTGTCAAACTTGCAGAACTCCTGATCACAACATTCTAACTTATGAAGAAAAAGCAGCAAAGGAAAAATCCATTCAAGAAAGCAAAGGTAAAGGAAAGGTGGAAACATCTACAAAGGAACTTGAACAAAGAAACATGGAAGAAGATAATGCATGCTCCTCTTCTGATTCACATCATGTCTCAATTCAAGTCACAAGGAATGAAATCCCAAGAGTATTGAGGATTATGGGCTTCACAGGAACTATAAAAGATGCTGAGAAAGAAGACAATGAAGATACTAGCAATGAAAGTGAAAGCACAAAGGGAGAGAACTCTAGCAGAGACTTGATGAACAGCATAAAACCTGCTGATCTAACTGACCCTTTTCTTAACATACCAAATAAAAGGCATTATGAAGAGAGTGAAAGAGAAATGATGTTTAATGTGGGCTCTGCAAATGCTACTGAGAAGATCACCAACAAAGCTGAAAGAAGAATAGTCATAACTCAATCAATCAAGAAAGCTGCCAGAAACAACAAAATAATACCAAAAATTTCTCCTTCATCCATCCCTCTAGGCTTTGAGAATGTCATCCCCAATAACCATGAAGGCAGGTAGCAACAGGAAAAGGAAACCTGGTACCAGAAACTAGTGAACCTCCCGAGTACCTTTGAGGAGCAGAGAACAAGAGAGACAAATCCAAACAACTCTAAGAAGAAAAGAAGCAACATGGATATAGATAACCAAATAGCTCCAGTTGAGGCAAAGCAAGGAGACAACAAAGAGCAAAAGATTGAGAGTCCAAATCCTTGGTACAACACAAACTTTGGAAAGGTACCCCTTAACTTTCTTTTACTGCATTATTTAATTAAACAAAATCCTAAGCTAATCCCAAACAACAACCAATCCAAGTTATGTTAGATAATACACTACCAGGAAGAAATGGATTATCCAATAATCTCTTTTTTCTGGGAATTTGTTATTATTCTATCCTGGAATTGTCAAGGATTGGGACAAAAAAGAACTCAATATTACCTGAAAGATCTCCTGGATTTTGAAAATCTAGATATCCTGTGTCTATTAGAAACTAAACAACAAAATAAAATATGCATGATATTCTTAGGAAACTAAATATGCAGAACTATTGGCTTGTACCACCAAGGGGACAAGCAGGGGGAATGGCTATGATATGGAAGAACAACATGAATGTTATCATACAAAACCATGAACACAACATTATAAATGTTGTAATCATGGATAATACCACCACTAAAAGTTACTTGGTCACTGCTTTCTATGGAAGTCCATATTCTAATAAGTTAGACTCCTGGAATCATGCCATGAAATTAGTTGACAAAGTTAAAATCCCATGGATAATAATAGGAGACATGAGTGTTGTTCTTACTAATGAGGAGAAAAAGGGGCTCAGACCCTTTGACAGAAATGAAACTTTAATCTTTAATGATGTAATATCTAACATGAGAGTCAAAGACATTGGATTCACAGGGTATCCTTTCACTATGTGCAACCAAAGAATGGACAATGGCAGAGTTGAGGAAAGGTTAGATAGAGCCTTATGCAATGATGAATGGATAGAGTTGTTCCCACAAACAACTCTATTTCATCTTGTTTCTAGAGGTTCTGATTACTGCCCTATCATCCTAAAAACCAATCCTGGTTGGAAGGATGGAGCTTATCCATTTAAATATTTTGGAGGATGGATGGAACACCCAGACTGCAAAATACTAATAATGGAAGCATGGGATAACAACCTAGCTGGCTCTGCTAGCTATAATGTGGCAAAAAACCTATATAATGTCAAAAATATCTTAAAGAATGAAACAAAAATGTGTTTGGAAACATCAAACACAGAATTGATACCATAAAAAGAGAGATAGATACTTTGTCTAAAGACATAAATAGATGTCCTACTACCATAAAGATACTTGATACAACTCTAAGCCAATGGAAAGATATTGAGGAGGATTTTTGGAAACAAAAAGTAGAAACAATACTATCAATTTGGGTGATAGGAATACCACATTCTTTCACAACTCTGCCTTAACTAGATATAGAAGAAATAGGGTGGATACTATCAAAAGTAAAAATGGGAAATGGCTGCATGACAGAACTTCTATATCAAGTTGCTTCACAGACCATTTCAAGGAAATACCAACTACTTCCAATCCAACTCTCAACATGGATATGATAAATCTAATTCCTAGTATTATCAGTGAGGAAGATAACAAAAAACTCCTTGAAACTCCTATGCCTCAGGAAATCAAAAGTGCTCTCTTTGAAATGGAAGGGAATAAGGCTCCAGGGCCAAATGGTTTCCCTCCAAATTTCTTTCAAGATAATTGGGAAACCATTGGACCTGACCTTATAAAGATGGTGCAATATTTCTTCATCTTTTGATATATGCCTAAGGAAATGAATTCTACATTCATCTCCCTCATTCCCAAAGTTCAATTCCCAAGCTCTCCAGTGGATTTTAGACCAATAGCTCGCTGCAACACCACATATAAGATTATATCTAAGCTAATGGCTAAAAGGATGAAACCTCTTCTCCATAAAATTATTTCACCATATCAGTCTGCTTTTATCCCTGAAAGACAGATAAATGACAACACAATGGTTGCTCATGAAATAATTCACAATATGAGAACAAAAAGGGATAACCAGGGATGGATGGGACTGAAAATTGATATGTCAAAAGCATTTGACAGAGTAGAATGGAACTTCCTTATAACTGTCTTATCTAAAATGGGATTTTCCACAAACTGGTGTAACTTAATAATGCAATGCATTTCCACCACAAACTTTGCTATTCTGTTAAATGGTGTCCCTTGTGAGTTCTTTAAGCCTACTAGAGGGCTGAGACAAGGTGACCCAATTTCACCATACCTTTTCATACTATGTATGGAAGTCTTATCCAGAACCCTATTAGAAACTGAGAACAAAGGAAAAATACATGGTATAAAAATTGTTAAAAAGGCTCTACCTGTGAGTCACCTTCTCTTTGTAGATGATTGCATAATTTTTTGCAAAGCTAATAGAGAAGAAGCTAAGAATATCCTTCATATTTTTGAAAGATTTAGCTCTTTCTCTGGCCAGATGATAAATATGGAAAAATCTGTGATCTTTTTTAACAAAAATACTTCCAAGGAAATGGTTCAAGAAATCACAGTTCTAATGGAGATTGAACCAATTCCCCTAACTGATAAGTACCTGGGTTCCCCCCTATTCACAAACAAATCTAAATTAAAGTCTTTCTATCCAATAATTGTGAGCTTAAAGGGGAGACTAGCTGGATGGAAAGGAAAAACTATTAACCCAACTGGAAAAATGGTCATGATAAAACATGTTACATCCACTCTGGCTAACTATCAAATGAGCACTTTCAAAATACCAAAAACCACCATTGGAGAAATGAACAAAATTCAGAGAGATTTCTTTTGGGGAAAAGAAGAAGGTAAGAGTAAAGGAATTTATCCAAAAGCTTGGATAACTGTCTGTAAAGACAAAGAAGAAAGAGGCTTGGGTTTTATGAACCTGAAAAAATTCAACAATGCCATGATATCTAACATTGGTTGGAGAATGATGAAACAACCTGACACTTTAGGAGCTCAAATAATGCAAGCAAAATATTTCCCTGAGGAAGATATTATGCATATGCCTACCAAATCAAAACCCACTGATTCATGGGTCTGGAAAGGTATTCTATATGGAATTGAAAACACCCAAAATATAAGCACTTGGAAAGTGGGCAAAGGCAACAAGATACACATCTGGTCTGATATTTGTCTCTTAAATCAAAATGCACCTCTAATCAAACCACCAAACTGCAATGAAAACATCCAAAGAGTAAGTGACTTAATAGTCAATGATACTCAATGGAATGAGGAGCTCATAATTGAAATTTTCAACAATGAAACAACCAATCTAATTCTAAATATTGAGATTCATAGTAATCATGAAGATGAAGTAATCTGGCCACTTACCAAGGATGGGAAATTCACTGTCAGAACCTTATATAAGGAACTGACAAAGAACAGAAATACTCACCAAGTAAGGAATAAAGATTGGAACACAGTTTGGAAATTGAACACAAGCCCTTCAATCAGACTATTCCTCTGGAAGGCAGCTCACAACATCCTACCAACATGAGAAAAAGTAGGAAAACATCTCACCTACATTGAAGATATCTGCAATATTTGCAATTTCCAAAGGGAGACTCTAACCCACCTCTTTATGAATTGTCCTCTTATTATTGATGTTTAGATAGAGTTAAGAATTAATCCTAGAACTGTTTATGGAAGATACACAGATTTCCACCTATGGCTAACAAACCTCTTAGAGGAAAAAAGAAACCTAAAGGATACCAAAGAATGGGCTGAGCTTTGCATCACTGTCCTATGTCATGTCTGGAAAGAAAGGTGTAATGTTAGTTTTAACAAAACAACAAACATAGCTAAGAATGTAGCAAAAGACATTAAACACTGCATGAATACTAGACAAGCAGCTAAGGCCAAAGACAAGAAAAATTTCATGCATATAAGCTACAGTAAACATGCTACTGAAACAAAAATTATTGAATTTAGAATGCAGTGGCTTCCACCACCTATTTTTACCCTTAAGCTAAATGTTGTTGTTCACTTTAATGATCACTTCAACTGTTATGGAATTGGCTTAACCCTATATGATTTCACAGGGGAGTGCACAGGAGCAAAAAGCATTGGGCACCTCCAAGGGAGCAATATAGAGATATCTCAGATGGCAGCTCAGAAGACTTTTGATTGGGCAGTAGAGCTGGGAAGCAGGATAGAGATAGAATCAAACTCTTGCAACCTCATCAAGCTGACAAGAAAACTTCATGCTGACCAGATGCACAAAAGGTTTAAACTAAATCAACTACTTATTTTGAAATAGCAGAGTGGAGTACCATAAACTCAAACCAAAACTCTATGGCTTTAAATTTAGAAAAATTAAGTTCAAATTGTAATAATTATTGGCAGTGGAAAGGATCTGCGATCCAAAACTTACTACAACAACTTAGGGGAGACTCTCAAGACACTATGTCTGAGAATCAAAGACTCCGTCTATTTTGTACTAGCTTGTTTAGCTAGATATCTTATTTTCTTATATAAAAAAAATACTAAAAAAATTTAAAAAAGAAAAGTCTAAAAGGTTAGACGAATTGGGACTCATGCGGTCATGCTTCGCACTTCATCACCTTACATAAGGTTCCAGCGCATCAAATGTTGAAGCTTGACCTTGGTAACTTCCCACGTGGACGGCACCCAATGCCTGCCATCCAACAATTAACGTGATGGGAGTAATAAAAAGAGAAGGATGTATTCGTAAGTATGTCGCTCCCCATCTCCATGTTCTCTATTATCTCCCCCTTAATGACAACAAGGGATTACAAAACTCAAGTAGATATAACCGTTGGATCTCCAAACTTTAAAATCCCACCGTTAGATCTCACAAATAGATTTCCATTCGAACTATTGTTATTATCCGTTAGATCATTAGACTTCCTCTTTCTTATCAGCTGTTAGATTTTAAAGAAGTTGTATAAAGAATATTTACAGGGACATAAGAGTAAATGCACTTTTTATATATTGAAAAACCTCATATCTTTTAAACTACACGTCGGTTTTTTGTAAATTTTATATATTTGGAAAGCCCTTTAAATAATCTACGCAATGAGCATAAATAATGATATCAAATTTTTGTTTTTCAATTTTTTTTTATTTCTCCAAATTTTATATGTTTTCTCCTTAAAAGTTAGACATAGCTTAAAATTAGACATAACTTAAAAATAAATTGAAAAAATCTACAAAAAAAAAAAACAAAAAACAACAAATGATTGATTCTTAAGTACAAAAAACAACTAATTTTCAAAAAAAAAAAAAATGGTGTTGAATCACCACTAAATTATTTACGAAGTAGAAAAATAGCATCGCCGACGTGCAACGCATGTGCTCATTACTTGTTTCCTTTAAAGTACAGAGCAAAAAAAATAATCAAAATCTTCTCTGTATTTCTTAATTTTGGTTGAGATGGATTGCATATTTTAATCAATTACCTTAATTTGCTTATGGATTGCAATTTGAGTTAGTAAAGTGAGTCAAACCGGTACTGCTTCTTTCAATTAGTAAAGGATTCATAGTCTAGGTGTATTTGATTTTAGAAGATCTGTTTGTTTGATTGATTAATTGAAAGGAGAAAATATAAGATTCTGTTGAAATTGAAATTATAAGTCTGGGAGTTAGATTAAGGTGAAATTGCTGGTAGTGATAGTGGGGTATTATCGGAATCGAAATTGGCATGGACTAAAATCCAATAGGGTTCTGATCCTGAATCCTGATAGTGGTGGAGGCGGCGGAGGTGCTGGTTACGATGGTGGTGATGGAAAGGAATGATTAATTGTTTAATTAGAAGGTGGTGGCGGTTCTGGTCATGATGGTAGAGGTTACAGCAGTGCAGGTTATGGTATTGGTGGGGAAGAAATGATTAGTGTTTACGGTGGTGCTGATGGTGAATAACTGACTGATCGGTGGCGGAGGTTGGTGGTGCTGGTTAGGGTAGTAGTACTGGTTATAGTGGTGGCGATGGTGTTGGTGGAAAAGAAATGACTTGAGTGTTGTTTAAGGTGGCGGAGGTGTTGGTGACGGAGGCTGGTGGCGCAGGTTATGACGGTGGTACTGGTTGGCGATTGTGTCGTCCGAACGATTAATAGTGAGAGCTGAAATTTTGGGACAAAAAAAGAAAGAAATAGAGACGAGGACAATGAATGAAGTAGTTTTTAAATGTAAGGGTATTTCGGGCTTTTCAGGTCCAAAAGACTACCACCAAAATCAATCTTTTTATCAAATTGTAAATTAGTGTTAGGTTTCATTTGACAAAAAAGTGGTCATCAAATGGACTCCCTCCCTTCGGCCTTTCGGGCCTACGGTCGATCGGCCCAATTAGATCTATGTTTATAAATGTATAAGAAAAATTGTAATTTATTTAATCGTTGCGAGTAATTCAATAGTTACTAAGAAAAATTAGATTTATCTTTATAAACTGTATTCCATCTTTCTCTGCAATTGTAATTTATGTAATCGTATGTGAGTAATTCAATAGTTACTAAGAAAAATTGATTTCTCAAGGGATTCCTTATTTGATCTGGATGTTGGTTACTAAAAATTTGATCTAATTATTGGTTAATTAAGATCATTAAAATTAAAATTTTAAATCCAATTGCAGATTCATGAAATGATAAAACGATTCTTTGGTGGTGGCTGGTGGCTCTGGTGACACTCAAAGTGGTGGAGGGTGGTGATGGTGAAAAATAAGTTGGGTTTTATTTCAAAACTTTTGAAGGAGAAAACGATTCCTTGGTGGTGGTACTGGAGGTACGGGTTTGGCATTGGTTGTGGCAGTGATCGGAAGAGAATAAGTTTTTGATTTGGTTTAGAGGTGGTTCTGGTGGTGCTAGTAGTACTGGGGAGCTGACGGAGGTGTTGTTAGTGGTGGCGGTGGTGCTGAAGGTGTATGGAGGTGCTGAAGGTGTATTGGTGATGCTGGTTAGATATGGTTGTGGGAGCGGCGCTGGTGGCGCTGGTTATTGTGACGGCAGCGATGGTGTTGGTTATGATGGTGTCGACGGAGGAGGAATGAGTCCGACAGAATAATAGTGAGAGATGAAATTCTGGGGAAGAAGAAGAAAAAGAAATAGAGATGAGGACAATGAAGGAACTGGTTTTTAAGTGTAAGGGTATTTCGGGCTTTTCAGGTCCCAAAGACCACCACCAAAATCAATCTTTTTATCAAATTGGAAATTCGTGTTAGGTTTCATTTGACAAAAAAATGGTCATAAAAGGGACTCCCTCCCTTCAGGTCGTTCGGGCCTTCCGGTCGGTCGGCCCAATGATAGTAGTTGTGATTCAAAATTAGGATTTGATTACTTGAAATCAAAAATTTGATCCGAAAATTTTCTTGGATTTACAGTAGCAGAAACATAATCGGTAGATAACGATCTATTTTACCTACGTATTATGGTCGATGTTCTTGGATTTACACTAGCAGAAACATAATCGGTAGATAACAATCTACTTTACCTACTGATTATGGTTGATGTTCTTCGTTTCTTAAGAACATCAACCATAATCGGTAGGTAAATTGATCGTTATCTACCGATTATTCTTGATTCAAAAAATTCAATTTCTATGTACTAAAAGTTACGCACAATCGGTAGATAATGAACACCATTAACTACCGATTGTGAACGTAGAAAATTTCGAAATTTTATTAAGTTTTGAAAATTTGAATTTGGGGCCATGAACACAATCGGTAGATAATAAGCATCACTTATTAACACAGTTTACTACCGATTATGGTAGTACTAAAATTCGAAAATTGAGTATATTTGGAGGTTAAAGTAACACACGTTACTACCGATTATGGTAGTACCAAAGTTCGAAAATTTTAAGATTTTGGCAAAATCACATTTCGGGGCCAATATACATTCAGAAGTTAAATTTACTACCGATTATGGTAGTGCTAAAATTCGAAAATTTAGTATATTCGGAGGTTAAAGTAACACACTTTACTACCGATTATGGTAGTACCAAAGTTCGAAAATTTTAGGATTTTGGAAAAATCACATTTTGAGGCCAATATACATTCGGAAGTTAAATTTACTACCGATTATGGTAGTGCTAAAATTCGAAAATTGAGTATATTCGGAGGTTAAAGTAACACATTTTACTACCGATTATGATAGTACCAAAGTTCGAAAATTTTAGGATTTTGGCAAAATCTCATTTTGGAGCCAATATACATTCGGAAGTTAAATTTACTACCGATTATGGTAGTGCTAAAATTCAAAAATTAAGTATATTCGGAGGTTAAAGTAACACACTTTACTACCGATTATGGTAGTACCAAAGTTCGAAAATTTTAGGATTTTGGCAAAATCACATTTTGAGGCCAATATACATTCGGAAGTTAAATTTACTACCGATTATGGTAGTGCTAAAATTCGAAAATTGAAATCATTCGGAGGTTAAAGTTACACACTTTACTACAGATTGTGGAAGGGCAATTTTTCCATTACGAAATATGCGAGATAAGGGCTAGCTTCAATTTACGTTTGGGTGACCCTATTTTGTCTTATTGTTGGCCCCTAATTCCTTTTGGGTGGCCCCTAAAAATGCTAGTTTTTTTTTCTTCCAATTTGACACAAAAAGATTGGATTTGGTGTTTGTAACAAAAAAAATTCAATCAACAATGAAATGACTAACTTGTCCCTCCTTTTTAGTCCAATTACTATAACTGCATACGTATCCTATCTTTTTAGGGGTATAATGGGCAACCAAACTTTAATATAACATATCTAAAAATCCTTGCCTTGGAATTTTACAATTTTTTGTTGTTGGAATGTTATTAAAAAAATCTACGCAATGAGTACAAACAATAATATCAAATTTAGAGTTTTTACAAAAAATTCGGAGGTGTTTATCATTTCAGGCACAATTTTCGAAAGGGGAATTTTATTTGTAGCCCATTTCACTTTTTTGTAATATGTGAAACCCACCATTAAAATTTCATGTACGAAGAACCCATATTTATTTATAAATAGGTGTTGATTACACAAATAACCTTCATTTAAAGAAACTAATTTTGTTTTTTCATACAAAAAATAAATAAAACAGTTATAACAAATCATAATCCCTAAAAAAATTCCGTAAATAATTTGTTTGACTTCCGTAAAATGACTTCTTCCTAAGATATCTCCTTAACCAAACCCCAATTATCACCTCTGAAATAACTCCGAATTACAGTTTTCACATAATGCTAAAAAAATAATTCTAATTATCACAAGCATTGGTGAAAATTCCAATGATAAAAGTTCAAATTTTCACTTGAGATACTGTTGATATTCTAATTTTCACAAATTGGCAGAAATTCCAATAGGAAAAGGCGAATTTTCACTTCTAAAATAGGTGAACAACGAAATTTTCACTTGCATAACAACGATGAAAATAAAAGATTTCACTTGAACAAATGTGAAAAGGGAATTTTTCATTCAAATTCAAGGGTGAACATAACTTTTTCATTAAAAATATAAGGAATACATGTTGTCGCAAAACCATATAAATTAAAAAGATGCATAGACTTTCTTCTTAATGATCTCTTTTAGCTTCCATATTTAATTTCGTCTGCTTCTTAGGCTTGCATAGTAATCTTGCTGTTTAGCTTGTTTAGACGATTAGACTTCAAGATTAGTTGTAAACGACAACGGTAATACTCATCATTCTTATGAGCTATTTCTTTAGAGTATGTATCAAACAAAAGATCAGCAAGGCCCATTATGATTCATTGATCACTTGTTCTCTTTTGCCATTGAAATTTTTTCTTAGTATACTCAGACGGCATAAGTGATAGATTCTCTTTTAGCTCCTCCTCTTTTGATCTCCCCAAATGATGCTGAAGAACCTTCTGTACACAGTGGCAATGAGAAGGGTTGAGTG
Source organism: Papaver atlanticum (assembly GCA_023531105.1). NCBI lineage: Eukaryota > Viridiplantae > Streptophyta > Magnoliopsida > Ranunculales > Papaveraceae > Papaver > Papaver atlanticum. The sequence continues at coordinate 5,916,220 of JAJJMB010007708.1, forward strand.
ATAAACGGATGGTGATGAAGAACCTCCCGTATTTGCTTTCACTGGCAAAAAAAAAAAAAAAAACTTCGAAAACCTATAAACCCTAAAAAGGGAACAATATTGCCCCGCTTAGATTTATAATAATAGCGCCCACAAAAAACGCTGAGACTAAAGGAAAAAACTCCCCATGAATAGCGCCCGATTTCGGATGTATTTGACCTTTTACCGGGATTTTTTTTTAAATGTTTATATTAATAATTCATAACTAATTAAGGTTAATTCAGTCCTACACAAAATGTGAAAAATTTAAATTCAATCTAAACTACTGATCTTAACCGTAGATTTTGTCATTTGGGCTACACATATATACAATTTTAATGACGGGTTTCTGGAAGAGAGAGGAACCAAACTTGGGTTCCTCCGAAATTTCCACATTTTCGAAAATTAAATGTGTATTCATTATGCAAATCACCACAAATGATATATAATACTTTATGTAGCCATATTTTGCTTTATACATCAGCTTATTTTCCATTGCAACTAATAAAATGATGTACTCCCTCCTTTTCAAGAAAAATGATACTTTCACTTTAGGCACAACTTTTGAAAATTGAATGCATAACCATTATGTTTTTTTTTTATATACAAAAACTTAGGCTAAACCGAGCCTATGACCAGTATAAATTGTTGGCATTGTTGCTGATGCAATATCTGCCTACATTGTTCTTACAATACAAAGCATCATTAAGAGTATCCAAATTTTGAAGTTTATGGATAACTTTAAGATCAAGTAAAACAAAAGTAACTGGTTTAATTCTGGTAATATTGTCTTCATCATCTTCATTGTTTAACGTTTCATGATAGCTCGGATGAAATCTTCCCTTAACTGCTTTATGATATAGTAACTTAAATCGCACCAGGATATCCATGGATTCAGCATGTATCTCTATATTTGTTTGCTGCATTTCCATGGCACATTGAAAAGCTAAGTCCGCTCCTCCTGTTGCTCCTCCAGCTCCAGAGTGTCCTGGGTGCCCTCTGGTACTGATAGAGTTTCCTGCAAAATCCATCAAAGTTAGTGCTGAGAAGTATGTCAAGCTGTCAGGGTCTTGTACCGTGCAA
>JAJJMB010007708.1:5917330-6059094 GCA_023531105.1 Papaver atlanticum
CAGATTTCTTTTCCCTTGGTAGGTTCAGGTGCGAAGATATTCTCCTTCTCCTTCTTGGGTGAACTAAGGTCCCATCGGAGAATGATATTGGATAATCGTTGGTGTAGCCGAGATGGAGGCTCATCGAGACTTAGTCGTACAATCGCTAGGACTCCTTTTCTTTATGACGGGACGGGTGTTGAGATAGCATATCGACCGGCGGCTTGGAATCTTCAGATAAGTATGAGCTTTAGCCAAGCAATATCTTGGAAGCTAGTCTCATCTTATACTTTTTCGTGTTCTGGTCACGATCCTCTGAAACACGAAAATGACAAGATGCATCTCGACTGGCGATTTATGACCTTATGTGGCTCTGCAAAGCTTTTGTCTAGGTCACGAATTTTTTGGAACCTTTCCAAGTGTTCGCTAAGTTTATCTTGTAAACGACGAAAAGATAAATCCGACATAAAAAGAACTAGGTCAATCTGATACACAGTGAAAGAGTTATAAGTAAAATAGTAGAGTGAAGTAAACTTCCCGAGTCCCCTATGATCAGGTTGAGTTCCCTTGACCTAAACAAATTTTGGAGCAAATATTTCAGAATCTCCAAGTTTATAGCGTTATCTAGTCCTTGAGGTCCTTGAGAGTGATAAGGTCGGCTGGATGGTTGCTCCTTTGCTCTGTCGCGTTCGTAATGAGCTTTATCTTCTCCGGTGAGGTCGATTGCAGGCAAGATCCCGTCAGTGCTATTCTCAGTAGTTCGTAATGAGCTTTATCTTCTCCGGTGTACTCAATTTAGATTTGTTGGATCTATCCCTACTGGTAACTCTAAAGGCGTTTTCAGATAAGTCTAGATGTCGATCTGAGATTTTACAAAATTCTGTTGAGTCTCCGGGAGTTCTCCTTGGTCCGTATCCAACGTTTTCAAGGATTAACAGTAGATTTTTATGAAAATAGGTTACTAGGGCGTTTTGTTATGCAGGAAGAGATCCATGTGATTCGGGACGCATTAACCTATTCACTAAGGTCAAACTCGAAAGAGAGAGAAAGTGCTGGTAGGGATAAATCTCCCGGCTAAACATGTAATGGATTTACAGAGACTGAATCAATATAACGTTTTTGTGTTTGGATTGGTGGAATCGTCTTCCTTCCTAAGAAACCATGATTGATATATGTAACTGAGTGAACAACCTTCCACTGTGGTCGCCAAAATGTAGTTACCTAAAATCTGAGAGAGGCTAGAAGTGGGATTCTAGGGATTCTGAAAGTGAGTTACGGGAGGTTGAGCACGAACAGTCTTCGCCTAAACCACTCATAGTGGCCGTTCAAAGGATGCTTCAATCATAGGGAAGAGATTTAGGGATGGTTTTAGGGAGGGAAGCAGATGAAGAGAGAGATCAGGGAATTCTAGGGTTTAAAGAAGAATTGCTCTGAGAGGTTATGAGAAAGATGATGATAGCTTGGAAAAATAGAGGACCTATTTATAGCTAAATTCTCTAATCTCAGGTCGGTAAAGATAAGGATTTCTTTCCGTGCCGTGCGGAGCAATTCTCCCGTCTCTTCAGGAATAGAGATAAACTAGGTTGAGTTTATCTTATTATTCCACCGCCATTACTCTTTTCTGCGGTGAGAAATAAGCCGGGTATTTCTCACACGTGCCGTAAACCACCAGACCAAAACCCTAATTGATATCCCCCCATTTGTGTGAAGCTGAGTCATCCTTTGTGATGATGTGTTTAGAGAGAAATATTCTCTTTAGCCGAGTTGGCCAATATGGAGAGATATTCTATGATTTGTGTGAATGACTAGGATGAGTCACGTGAAAAGGCATGAAATTCCTCAGGAATCGTGTGTAGAGTGTGAGATGAGCTGAGGATGATCTTCCTTTTTCCATGGCCAGTCACATATGTCATGTGAAAACTGTATTTTTTTTGTAGGTCCCTTTGTTGAGCATGCGGAGCTCAAGAGAGCTTATCTACGTTTTTTGATAGCCTTGTATAGTTCAGGCTCAATTTACTAGCCATGAGTGTATTTGAGAAGCTGAGAAATAGGCTTGAGCACTAGGTAAGGTGTGTGTCTATCATGTGAATATGTCCGAGATTTTGAGGAGAGATTTGAATCTCTTCGACAATTTTGCAGAGATTTGTATCTCTTCGAGATTTTGTGGACGGCTCAAAATCTCTCCGTGATTTTGCAGAGAGATTTGAATCTCTCCGAGATTTTGCAGACGGCTCAAAATCTCTCTGTGATTTTGCAGAGAGATTTGAATCTCTCGGAGATTTTGCAGACAGATCAAAATCTCTTCGAAGATTTTCTTAACGGATCTGTATCTCTATGTGGTCAGCTGGGACTCGGCCTAGAGAGAGAGAAAAAGGATTTTGTACGCACGATTAATGTCTCTGCGAGACTTTGGCTCACTTGTCTTTGACCAGCGTATCTTGCAGAGATGTGCTAGGAATCAACTGTGTGTCCATTTGATGAGCCAACAAGACCAGTGTATCTCGAAAGGATGTTCCAGGAATCTGTTGAAAGGGCTCAGAGGTAGAATAACCAGCGTATCTCGCGGGGATGTCCTAGGAGTTATCCGAAAACCTCAGTAAGTCGAGTCAGAGCCTAGAGCATACATGACCAGTGTATCTCGCAATGATGTACTAGGAATCAGTCCTTGATCTCAAATAGGGTGTGTCTTGTGCACAGGAGATATGCAAATCTCCGCCATGGGTCATAAGTCCGCCGGGGACGTATTTACGCATCTATAGAGACTCATGATGAACAACATCTCGTTGGGGATGTATACTAGGAATCATGGAATCACAATCAGCTTCGTCTCGCGAAGACATGCTGGTATTGTGGATGTTCTGGTTCATAAGTCCGCCGGGGACGTTTTACGCTCTACAGAACCTACGTGACCAGCAGTATCTCGTCGAGGATGTGCGCTAGGAATCACGGCATCACGACCAGCAGTGTCTTACGGGGACGTATACTAGAAATCCTGGCTATTGGTGCCTTGAGGACCAAGGGATTAATCTCTCCCGTAAGAGTTTAGTTTTGTCTATGGTCTCAAAATGACGCTTTTGCCCCGTATCCAATTTTCACCATCTACAGTATCATTCTTGTATAGATCATCCATCTTAGCTTTGAGAGAGACTTGACAAAGAATTTTCTAGAATCATTCAGATTCCACTGAATCTTTTCTTCCTCCCCAGGATGGGTATCAAGAGTTAAAATAACTTGAGAAGTGATGGGGTTGAAGTAGTTTTGAACTAGAGTTTGGTTCCAATTTCCATTAGGAAGTAGAAGGTTTCCAACTGTCTAAATGTAATGTGGACACTGGTTTGTCTTACTGAGTTTTGAAGGGATAGTTGGGATCCATATATCCTCCCAAATTTTGATCTTTCTCCCATCTCCTATTCTCCAAGTACAATGTTGTTGTATATTGCTGATGCCTTCCAATATTCCTTTCCATATCCAAGAATCTCCATCTTTTGGCTTAGTATCCATATTAAGGACATTCCTGCCAGCTAGGTATTTTTTATCCATTAGCTGGTACCAGAGAGAGTCCTTGTCTTGCTCTAGTATCCAACCAATATTAGTGATCATAGAGCTATTGAATAGTTCCATGTTCATGAAACCCAAACCTCCCAGATCTTTAGGCTTGTAGACTGCAGTCCAGGCCTTTGGGTAGTAACCTTTGGGATTTTCTAAATTTTCCCTTTAGAAGAAGTCCCTTTGAAGTTTGTTGAGGTCTTGGAAAGTTTTCTTAGGGATTCTGAAGCAGTTCATCTGGTATATACTGGAAGTAGAAGTAACAGATTTGATAAGAACTTCTCTCCCTGCTGGATTAAGAGGGACATTTTTCCAGCTGGAGAGTCTTATCTTTAGTTTGTCAACACCAGGCTTGAAGGACTTGATTTTGCTCCTGTGAGTAAATAGAGGGGAGCCCAAATACTTATAATCAGTCTGGAGAACTTGAACACCCATAATGTTGCTGATGGAAGGGATAAGATTCGGGTTGGTGTTCTTACTGAAGAAAACTCCTGATTTGTTGAAATTGATTAGTTTGCCAGAGGTTTTCCCAAAAATATTCAGAATATCCATTATGTTCTATGCTTCAATCTTGTTGGCTTTGCAAAAGACCATACAATCATCAACAAACAGAAGATGATTGATAGAAGGAGCAGTCTTGCAAATCTTAATCCCAGTTATAAGACTCGTTTCCTCAGCATGAATGAGGGTTCTAGAGAGAGCTTCCATGCAGAAGAGAAAAATATAAGGAGATAGAGGGTCACCTTGTCTTAGTCCCCTGGTAGGTTTGAAGAAAGTATCTGGAGATCCATTAATAAGAACAGCTGAAGTAGTGGTGGATATGCACTACATTATTTTGTTGCACCACTGAGCATTGAAGCCAATCTTCTTCATGATTGTGATTAGGAAGTTCCAGTCCACTCTATCAAAGGCTTTTTCCATGCCAATTTTGATGCCCATACTCACATTTCCCCCCTGTTTCCCTCTTTTGGTCCTCATAGAATGAATAATCTCATGAGTAATAACTATGTTATCAGAGATTTGCCTTCCTGGTATGAAAGCGGATTGATATGGGGATATGATCTTGTTGAGGTAAGGTTTCATTCTATGGGCTAAAAGCTTGGAGATAATTTTATAAGTAGTATTGCAAATGCTAATAGGTCTGAAATGACTTGGGGAAGAGGGATTGTTTATTTAGGGAATAAGGGAGATGAATGTGGAGTTCATTTCTTTAAGCAAGTGCCCAGAGGTGAAGAAGTATTGAACCATTTTCACTATGTCATTACCTAGTAGCTCCCAGATGGCTTGAAAGAAATTTGGAGGGAAGCCATCAGGGTCTGGAGCTTTGTCACTGGCTATGCTGAATAAAATGGACTTTATTTCATTGAAATCTGGTGTTCTATTAAGGGTATCATTGTCAGCAGAGGTTATAGTGGTGGGTATGAGATTAATAATTTATGGGTTTAAGATGGTAGTTTCAGCAGTAGCCATGCTAGAGAAGTGGTTGGTGAAACAATTTTTCACTTCCTAGTAATCTGTTATCCAAACACCTTTACTATCTTAGATTGTCTCAATCTTGTTTCTCCTGATTCTGCTTTTTGTGGCTCTGTGGAAATAGCTAGTGTACCACCCGCACCAGCAATGGGACCTGCAAGAGCTCCAGCTGAAGCTGCATCTACAAGAGCACCTGCAAGGGAAAGGAGAGGCCAAGACTATCCTCCTATATGACCAACTGGGAGAAATGCAGAGAGAGCTCGTCAAAGGGTTCAAAGTGGTCGATTCAGCCGGTCTAAATCTATTTAGCCAGGTAAGATTATGATCTAGATGCTGAGGGATTTGAGGCTTAATAGTATTGCACTTAGAAATTCTGGTAGACTTGAAGTATTGTGGGGTACTGGTGACAATGCATACTTTTCTTAATTTTATTTTTTGGGTGTTAAAGTTAATAGACAAGTAAGAGATACTGTGGTGGAGAATTGTTTTGAACCTGATATCTAGATTGACATGTTTATGTGTGTTAAATCTTTTGTGCAAGTTTATGAAATTCTGAATTCTAAGTTCTATGAGCAGAGTGAGAGCAATTAGGTAGAGATTAGCACTGAGCATGAAATACACAGGGCTGTTAATCATTTTGTTGTAATCTTTTAGTCTAAATTGATTGTCTGTAGAAATATGATAATTGATAGAAACACAGTTTAAGTAGTAAAGGATAATACTCAGAATGAATAGATCATTAGATGTAGTTACCTGGTCAATCCATGTAATACTTTCCCACCAATAAGCCAATTGGTGCAGATAGATGAGGTTTACCTGATTAGAAGATGAAGAAGGTTATTTTTTCGATATCAAATCCTTGAATAGAATCTTTGAGATAAACTTGGGAGAATACGGGCTGAGTGAGAGAATCCATTCAAGTAGCAGTTGGTTAATAGTTTCCCATTGATGAATTTGGGGGTGATGATGTACTACAAACCCATATAGAACTTTCATAGAGTAGTGCACTTGATTAATAGTTGATGTTTCTTCAGAGTTGTTTCCCTGCCAATTGAGCATAATTGGTTCATTTACTCTTGGGGAGAATAGGTCCCTTGCCTTATATTGAAAACTTAAGGGATGATTGACTTGAGAGTTCCATCCTCCATTCTGCGTTGGAGTAGAGATGCTGAGACAATTGCAATTACATTGATGTTGGTGATCTGAGGATTTCATGTGATTCAAGGGTTTTAAGAGATTGCAGATGGTTTATGTGATTTGAGTGATTTAAAAAATTCCGGTGATTCAAAAGCTAAGATAAAGGTGATTAGCAAAGAGGGAAACCAAAAAAGGGGATTCAGGTGTGGGTTTGAGTGATTTGGTTAGTCTTCAGCTGTCCAGAAAGACAGGGATCCGGTGCAGCTCTGGCAGAAACTAGCTGTTGAGGGGTAAAAGACAGGGTCACGGTCAAATAAGAGAGGCCGGAACTAGGAGAAAACAGATGAAGATGAGAGAACTCAGGTGAAGAAAGACAGGGTAACGATCAAATAACCATTATGCAAACCACCACAAAAGATGCATAACACATTATGCAGCCATATTTTGGTTTATGCATCGGCTAATTTTCCGTGTCAGGAAAAGTGATACTTTCGCGTCGTATCAGGAAAAATGATACTTTTGCGCCCATTTATTCGGTCGGCCGTCCCACCGTGGCAGCGGTCATCTAGTTGGGCCGACCGACCGGAGGTCCTGAAGGGCCCGAAGGGAGGGAGTCCCTTTTATGGCCATTTTTTTGTAAAATGAAACCTCACATAAATTTGCAATTTGATAAAAAGATTTTGGTAGTGTGCACTTGATAATACCAAAATATCCCTCCCTTTTAGTCCAATTACTATAACTCCTTATGTATCCTATTTATTTAGGGGTATAATTGGAAAGCAAACTTTAATATAACATATCTAAAAATCCGTGCCTTGGAATTTTACAAATTTTATCTCGTTTGAAAGTTTATAAAAAAATCTACGCAATGAGTACAAACAACAATATCAAATTTCGAGTTTTTACGAAAAATTCGTAGGTGTTTATCATTTTAGGCACAATTTTAGAAAATTAAATGTATATCCATTATACAAACCACCACAAAGGATACATAATACTTTATGTAGCCATATTTTGGTTTATGCATCAACTAATTTTCCGTTGCAACTAATAAAACGGTGTACTCACTCCGTTTCAAGAAAAGTGATATTTTCACTTATGCCTCAAAAATAACATTCCGGCAAAAAAATAATATATAACGCGCTATGCAATCAAGAGTGTTTCGTTTTTTTTTTTTTTTCGGTCGGCCGTCCCACCGTGGCAGCGATCATCTAGTATATGGTGACTTTGTGTCAATGTGAAGCATGACTTTTTTTCTTTCCAATTTGACACAAAAAGAATTGATTTGGTGTTTGTAACCAAAAAAATTCAATCAACAATTAAAGGACTAACTTATCCCTCCTTTTTAGTCCAATTACTATAACTACATATGTATCCTATCTTTTTAGGGTATAATGGGCAACCAAACTTTAATATAACATATCTAAAAATTCTTGCCTTGGAATTTTACAAACTTTATCTTATTGGAATGGTATTAAAAAAATCTACGCAATGAGTACAAACAATAATATCAAATTTAGAGTTTTTACGAAAAATTCGGAGGTGTTTATCATTTTAGGCACAATTTTCGAAAATTAAATGTATATTCATTATGCAAACCACCACAAATGATATATAATACTTTATGTAGCCATATTTTGCTTTATGCATTAACTTATTTTCCATTGCAACTAATAAAATGATGTACTCCCTCTTTTTCAAGAAAAATGATACTTTCACTTTAGCCACAAGTTTCGAAAATTGAATGCATAACCATTATGCAAACCACCACAAAAGATGCATAACACATTATGCAGCCATATTTGGGTTTATGCATCGGCTAATTTTCCGTGTCAGGAAAAATGATACTTTCACCCCGTGTCTGGAAAAATGATACTTTCGTGCCGATTTCTTCGGTCGGCCGTCCCACCGTGGCAGCGGTCATCTAATTGTATCCTTCTAGAGACTCCCAAGTAAACAAAATTTCAAAGACTCCCATCCAGGGAATTTTTTTTTTGCCGCAAACAAAAAATAGGATTTTTGGATATAACTAAAGAGTCCAAATATCTTATTTTACTGAATGTGAAATAATACATCTGATTGGTTGTTTTTATATATATTTGTTCCCTTCACATTTTTATGACCCACCAAAGAGGATTACAAGTTACAACAATGAAGTCTGAGGACAGTGACGCTGAACCAGAACAAGACCTTTTCAAGTAATGACTCGATTTTGGTGTGCGTACAAAGTGATCCAATTTCTATAATCTTTATACATGGGAATAAATCTCGATATCTTCCTATCGTGACCAGCTACTTTATGACAGGAAGTTCTACGAAGATGGAGCACATAAACCGTTGAGGTGCTGCAAGTTGCCAAGCTGAACTCACGAGTTTATCTTCAGGGTTAAGGGTTCAGTGTTTATGTGTGTGTGCTTGATAAATTGTAATAATAATTCAAAAATTGCACACTCATTAGATTCATTTAAATGGCAACAACAGTTATCGCAACGTTATGTTTTTGCCTCACAGAGCATGTAAGTCCACTATAATGTCAGGCAACAAGTTTATATTCCTCAAACCTGATGGACATTGAAGTGTCAAAATGGACACAGTTACAGACTGACAACACCAAGAGATTTCTTTGCATTCAACTTGATGTCGTATCTCCATCACTGCTAAAACTTTATCCTAAAAAACTTTTAGTTCTGCAACTGTTTTTCTTTTTAATCCTTTGCGCAACACCTTCACACATAATATTACATGAGTGAGTTAGTAATTGAGTAAAACTACAAGCTCTGCAAAAATTGGTAACTATTTTGACCACAGATTTAGAAAACTCGCGAGCGAAGTATAAGAATCATGCTCTAACTGCTGGTGCCATGTCTGTATGTGAAGTAAAATTTAAGTTCATCCTGATGGATTATACAGGTGGTTACTCTTTGTAGCATGATAAATTAGTGCGCAAGTGCTGAAATGTCATAAGAGAACAGAATATGAACCTTCTCTATCTTCTTTAAGAACCACCCCTTTGCCTAATTAGACCTAGCAAAATCCGTCGCAGTTGAGCCCATCAACTTTTGAATCTGCAAAACGTTAATAAGTTATACATTAAAATGAAAGACAGGATGCAATTAGCATTATCAACCCATCAGATTTTGAGGCAGCACAACATTAATAAGCAGACATGCAGTTAGCAAACAATCAGAATTACAATGATATCGGCGTTTGAGATGTATCACCTAAAAAACCTTGACTAGTGGAATTCAAGAATTGTTACTCCACAATGTCTAGCAAGAAAAGGAAGCATGACGGCCTAATCCGAGATTTAATAACAACTAAAGTTCATTATAGATTTCCATGAAGAGATCCATCTTTAATTCAACATATCCGACAAGGATAGAGTGATCAGTATAAAGTTTGAGTTAGTGAAAGAAAAAAAATGAAATTTGAGCCCAATTATGCCAGAATACTAATCTATCTCTCAATAGGGGAACGGGTAAGTACAAAGCACAATCACTAATCATAAGAGAGAAAATTATTTTTTATATTACATTCTCTAGCCAGAATTGTTCCAATTAACCAAGATCATATTCAAAATCCATCGAAATCTACAAAACTAGTTGCCATCTTGATGGTTTTTGTTTTTTCTGATTACATAGAATAGTGGTTCCAAGACTACTCCTAAATCCATTCATTTGGACTATTACAAGGGTTCGAACCCCGACCTCACCTAAGGGAGCATGAGAACCATCAGACCAATTGGTAAAATTTAGAACCCACCTCCAGTAAGTCTCATTCCAAAACTCAGAAAAATGCAAAGAGATATAAGAAAATGTACCTCGATCATGTTCTGTGGCATTGGTTTCCCTTCTGCCTTCAACTTATCCATCTTCTTTCGTGCTTCCTTAATCCATCTGAATCTCCCTAACACATTCTCTACTTCTCCTAATGTGCAATTACACTCTTTTGCAGCCTCTTTTTTCTGACTTGCTTTTAAATTCTACAATTAATTTTTTTTTAAAATAAATTCAATACAAATATTCCATAATTGTCCTAAAAGACAACGTTAGAATGCAAGCATTTGCAAAAATAAAATAAAAAAAAAAAAAAAAAAATTCTACCTCTCCAGTATTATCGAAACATCCCAGAACTCGAATTAATGATTCTTGTTTTAATGAATCTGCAAGTGTCTCATCGCAAATTCTCCCTACTTCGAATTGCTTACATTGTAATGCTTTTCTAGCACTCATTATCTCATCAGCAAATCCTAAAAGAATGAGTAGCATTTTCTAAATATTAAGAAATCAATTTTGGATAAGAAAAAATATCAAGAAATTGCGACTTCAAAGAGAGAATTCTTACTGAGTAGGGTAAAAGAATGTGGATTTGCTTGTGTATTGATAGGATCTTTTGCCATTGCTCTTCTGATTTTATCAGCAAAAGACATCTCAAGATGTGATGTTGTAAAGATCGAACGGACTTGAGAGAAAATGAGTCCATTTTTGTAGATATTGATCAAGGATCGATGAGAAGCCATTACTGTATTTCTCCAGAGCTCTGAAAATGCGAGGAGATTTCGAGGAGTTAGGGTTTTGATTTAGAACTTCGAAGTTACAAGTTTGGTTCTGATGTAGGACCCCTTTTGAGGCCCGTTTTCTCATTAGTGGTATTTAAGCATAATTGGGTTTATTTTATTTATTTTTTAGGCCAGGCTTGATTTTTTTTTTTTTTGATGATTAGGGATTTGAGAATGCTGTATTTTTTTTATGAGCGAACCTCTGGAATATTAGTTATTCCGTGAAAAGGTCCAAAAACAGTTGGACTCTTTAAAAACCAAACAACCATGTGCGTGTTAGAGAATCGGGAGAACGGACGAGTGAGTTATTCATATTTTTACCAGTTTAACCTCCCGGTCGAGTTAGGTAGAGTTCTTGGGTTAGGTTGGTTGGTTGGTTATATCTGGATAAACAGGTTATAATAAATTGGATTAAAAAAAAGGAAGAAGAGAAACAGATGAAGAATATAACAACTTTGATCAGTCGATTGAGTTGCTTCCATTGATTGGATTTTCTGTGACCATGAATACAACAAGTAGCAGCTGTAAGAAGATATGTGTCAACTTTGAATGAGAAAACAGGGATCAAGATTAGCTTGTTGTCGGTGATATAAGGAGTGAACGGAGATGATCGGGAGTGGTTTTTGGTTGCTATTAGAACAGGTTTTCGGAGAAGTGAATTGGATCCGTACAATTTGTGGAGACTAATGATGCGTTTTTAGAGGTTGAATACGGTTAGAAATTGGGTTTGTATCGAATATGTGTTCTGCAGAAAAGGCTTCACTCAGCCGTGTCCAAAGTGCAGCTGGTATACGTATCCTCATCAGTTGCGAGATGCACATTTAGTGCTTGAAAAAAAATGAACGATGTTTTGGGGACTACCCAAAAAGGTGGGGGACTACTTTGTTATATGAATATCCAACCCAAATTTTAAGGGGTGTCCTAAAAGATTAGGGAAGACTAATATGCCCTTATCCTAATTAAGGTTATAACTAATCCTAATAACCCACTAATCTAACCCCCTAAATTAAAACATAAAATCAGTTTTAAAACCCTTTTCTTTTTCTTTTATTCTTCTTCTTCATCTTCTTCGTATACATCCACGTTAATCGTCGATTCGAAAAAAATTCATCGTCGATTAATCAATTTTTATAAACAATGCGTTCTAAGCAGACACCAAGAATTCCCGGATTGAGTCCGGGTTTGGCTAACATAGCGAATCTCTCAAATCAATTTGAAGTTGATAAACTACTTCAAGCAAAGTTGGGAGACGAAGTCAAGCATCCAACATCAACCAAGAAGTCCGATTCGATTAAAATGAAAATCCGCAGGTAATTTCCTTCATACCCATTCCTTTGAATCGTTTTTTGTTGAAGAAATCGATTACAAATCATCAAAAACCACTGAAAATGAAAGTTACAGTAGAGTTTTCGGCTAGGAGAAATTTTGAAAACCCTAGATTTTGGTAACCGAACTCTCAATATGAAGAACCTAACCGAACTCCTATTTTATATGAAAAATTTGAGTTCGGTTTAGTCGATAAATTTATATAGGTAACCGAACTTTGATAAAATATAGTTCGGTTACTTCGCAGTTTCTATGTGGTAACCGAACTTTGATAAAATATAGTTCGGTTACTTCGCAGTTTCTATGTGGTAACCGAACTTTGATAAAATATAGTTCGGTTACTTCGCACTTTCTCTGTGGTAACCGAACTTTGATATGTCTACACCAAACTTGTAGTTCGGTGACTTCGCAACTTATACCAGATAACCGAACTTTAGTCTGTTAACATTTTGTGTTTGATGTAATCCCATGTTCAATATTATTTGATAAGACAATATTCTGTTTAGATAATAATGTGGTTTTCATTCATTAGGAACAAAGGAAAAAAATCTAATCCCCACATAGCCGAAGATTTGAGAACTCCCACCCCTCGCGGTAGAATACATTTGGATTTCCGAAACCGTGGTACTAAAAATGCTAAACATGGAGGGGGATCATTCCAGGAAGTCAATCAAGAGGTGGTGGAGAATACAATTGATAATGTTATTGAAGAAGAGAATGATGATGAAGAAGAGCAAGGAAATGAAGAGCAAGGAAATGAAGAGGTTGAACAACAAAGAGAACACGTTGAAAATGTAGAGGAAGAAAAACAAGGACCGGGCAAAGAAGGAGAAGGACAAGAGGAAGAGGAGGGAGAGGATGAAGAGGAAGAAGATGAGGGAGAGGATGAAGAGGATGAAGAGGAGGAAGAGGAAGAATACCAAGAAATTGTTCCTGTTAAAGAGAAAAAGAAGCCGAAGCCGCCTTGTGATAGATACTCACACATTCCCCCTGATAATTTGTGTTTGCCACCAGTGAACCCAACTTATGGTACTCCAAATGATGGAGGGGCCACATTGTTTGGCTACAAACACTCATGGGATGCGAAGATTTATACGACAAAGGTATTCTTTAAGTTCATTCTTAACTATTAAAACGTTTTTTTTTTGGGACATGTTTCGTCAAGTATTAATAGTGTTATGTTTTTTTTCATAGGATCATAATGATGCAGTTCGTCTTATTCGTCGTCAAAAAGCGTCCAAATGGGATCTTTCTTTGGAGTGTGATGAGTTTCAAGCGAAGGTTAAAGAGTGTGTGTTATGGAGAGATATTGAGTACGCACATGTGGATTTTGACATTGTTGCCGTATCCGCATTTGTCGAGAGGTATTATCCCGAGACATATACAATGCATCTTCCATTTGGCGAGATGGGAATTACTCCTGATGATTGCTCGAGAATCACCGGCTTACCAGTGGAAGGTAAATGTCTTCGAGAAGGCTACAACCCCTCGATGCATTATGAAGCTCTTGAAGAATTGGCTCTAAAATGTCTAGGATGGGATGCAAGAAAGGCTCAATGTGAGTTTAGACGTTCTGTGAGGTCCCCTAAACGTGGCGATGAGTATAATCCAAGAGAGGTAAATGGAGCCTTGAAGAAGATGTTGAAGAAATTCAAGTTGGTAAAGTTGAAGGAAGCATTTGGAGGGACAAGAAAGAAGGTGGAGAAAGGAAAGTTGGTGATGGACCAGGAGACCCTTAGGCATCATGTCACCGCTTATTGGTTATATCAGCTAGGAACCGTCATTTTCCCCGACACTTCTGGAAATAGGGTGGATGCACATTATCTACAGCTTTTGTTTAATCTCGATGATATTAACAAATACTCTTGGGCCACTGGGGTGCTTGCTTTTGTTATAGGAAAGATGAGCAAAGGGTCGAGGATTAAAACAAATCAAATTAGATGTTACTTAACTCTTATTCAGGTAACTTTCTACATTGTTAGTTAGCAAATTATTCCCCAAAATTTTCTGCTTCCAAATCAATTTTCATGTATGTGGTTAATATTTTCGTATTTTCGCATAGGTTTGGATTTATGACCACTTCCCTTCATTGGGATTGGCTAGGGAAAAGACACCTTATCCCTATGACGAACCTACAACAGGAAAATGGTTGTTTTTGGACGCACAAAAGAAGTCTAAAGAAAAGCAATTGACTTCGTTAAAGGAGAAACTGGATAAACTTACGGTGAACGATGTGGTATTTCACCCATACGCCGTACCCGATGATGTCTCTTTAGATGAAGAAGATCTGAATGGTTTCCCTACCATCTCATCTTACTATGGCCCAATTTGGTATCCTAATGGCTACGCAATATATAATCCAAGGAGAATACTAAGACAACTTTGTTGTGTCCAAATGGATCCCGACGTGGAGAATGAAAATTTCAATTTGGTGGTTCAAGGAACAAAGAACACCGAGAAATATTTTGTTCCAAAACATGAACCAACTCCTATGGTAGGACATTGGAATGCACTTCATAACTACTACTTACCTTTAGGTGATTGTGTACCTTGTGATGGAGATGTAAATGCATGTGATGAAGATTATATGGTGTTTTATCAAGAAATTAGTCATCTTTTTGTGATAAATAGAGAACAACAAGCTAATACTGATAAGGCGAAGGGGAAGGAAAAAGATAGGGAGGCTAAGAGAGGTCAGAAGGAGATGCCTATTTGTGGAGAAGAAGCAAAAATGTTATGGGATAATGTTGTAAGAAAATGTCTCCTCTTATACTTCCTTGTTGTTTGAAAGTATTGAAAATATATTTACTTATGCTTTAAATTGGAATCAGGTGAAGAAGGGTACGAAATTGTTGAAGAAATGGATGGCTAAAATCCGCAGTGGAGAGCCGATGTCGACTAAGGAACAAACCTACTACTACGGCGAGTGGGAGGGTCTTATAACTAGAAGAATGATGGAGTCAAGTAGGTCTAAGCAATTGAAGAGGGGGTGACAACAAGGAGAATGTTCAAGTCGCGCCGTGGAGGAAACCGGTCGAGTAGATGAAACCCCAAGTGATTAGGAAGTTCAACCTAAAACTCGTGGTAAACAAGGAAGTGGTAAAAGGGTTCGTCGTGGTGATCGTTAGTGATTTCGTATGGTTTTAGTTTAAACAAACATCTTAATTATGGATTTCATATGTTTGTGTGTATAACAACTTTTATATTTGTTTTAGAACCTTGTTTGTGTTTTTAATTTTAATTGGGTTTGTGTTTTCAATATTATATGGAAGAAATTTTGAATACAGGATGTATTTCTGCAACCTGAAATTTAAACACAGCTAATTGGAGACTTAAGCTTCACGTCGCCGGAAAATGGTTGGCTTGGTTGTGATGGACACATCGTACCTTTTTTCTTCAAATCTCACTCACTTGTTTCGCCTTTCTCCTCAATACTCCTACCCCGTTTCTTGGTTTGCTCCAAGTACATTGCCACGGTATACTCATGGGCCGAAGGATCTCTAGTAAATGGGGTTTGCTCACTTTTCTTCTTACGTAACACCTTTGCATATTCTCTTAGTTGTTTTTTAGTTTCTTTTTTGCTTGGCCAACCTTTGCGTTTGCCTTTTGACGGTTCATAAACATTCTCCGAAGTTTGTGGATATATGATTTTCCTCATGTCATCCCAAAATATTTTTTTTTGGAGCTTGTTCATGCCACGATACATCTCTAGTACGGTTCTACCCATTTCGTTATCACCAAACTCCTCTCCGGATTCTTCTCCCTTTTGAGGAGGGATGAAACTTAGATGCTTCCAATATGGATCAATGTCGCTTAAAGGGATTACGCCATGCTCGTAGTTGATTATCATATGGCGACAAGGGAGTCCCATAGACTTCTTCATGTTACATACACACACTTTATCCCTCTTGGTTTCCCACTTATCAATCAACTCGACTTCTATAATCAACAACTTCATACATTGGCGAGATACGTTGTAATGGATTCCCTTGAACAATGGGTGGTCGGCATATTTTCCGGTTGTTTTCAATATACGGCTTTTTTGGAACTTCTCTTTAATTCTATCAATGTCGCGCTTGAAGTAATTCTCCATAGCATTCCACACGGTTACGAAATTATCAACACATCCAAAGAGATTCTTCTTCAACCGATGGTGAGCCTACTCTACTAAACTTGTCGCTTGATTTCCCAAGTGTTTATATTGGTTGATATAGGCATTAACAAACCTATTTTTGTGTGGTTCCAACCATTGGCGAAGAACATACGATCCAACACCGGGATAATCGGGAGTATCTCAATGGGCGATAAACTCCGCAAGATTTAGATGATACTCTTCCTCGGTAAGAGACCAACACAATGATTCCCATTCACCGTTGAAAGAAACCCATTTAGCGTAATTTAGATCGTATTGTTTTTCAACTTCCTCTTTTGCATCCGCTCTTTCATGTTCCGGTAGCATCTTAATCTCTTCATATCCTTTTTTCTTGGGTGGACAAATTTTTGGCTTGCACCTATTTATCAAATTACACCATATATGGAACGTACAAAGCATATTGTGTGCTAATGGAAACACTACCTCTATTGAATTCATCACCGCGACTTCATTGTCGGTGACTATAACCCTGGGAATATCATCACCTTGGAAGATTGCCTTAACTTGTTGTAGTGCCCAAATGTAACTAGGTTCTTGCTCGTCCCTTAAGAAATAAAACGCCATGGTAAACGGTGACTGCATCGAAGTACGCCCAACAATATTCAACAATGGCATCTCGTACTTGTTCGTCTTATAAGTACAATCCATTATGAGAAATTCATGAAAGCATTGAGCCAATTGAACACTCGTTGGATGCGCAATGAAGAGTTGTGTTATCTCTCCGTCTGAATCCACATCCTTTTGAACCGCGTAGTCTTTCTGTTTGGCCAAAAGAAAAACAATTGTTGCATCACTTGTCTATCTCTCCATTCCTTCTTTCTAATTGTCACAATTGCATTACAAACGGTGGACAAAGATGAGTGGTTATCCTTGTTATCCTCCTTTAGTATTTGGAGCATTTGAATCGGTGAAAGACCCATTTTCCTCATTTTAGCTACCTTGTCCATCTCTTCAGGAGTTAGCTTGGCCGCCATGAAATATCCTTCAAGATGCTCCGGACGAGAGTGGTTATGATAACCTTCCATAACCTTGTAGAGAACCCATCCACCCAATTCTTCGTTGTAATTAAATGCAAGCTTGAATGGGCATTTAATCTTCTTTGAGAAAGTTTTGTTCTTCCTATTTGTCTTTCCTTTATAAACATAACCCTTCCTCTTGTGGCTTTTATCGGGATCACCGCTTCTCTCACAAACCATTTCAAAGCGGGTTTTGCTTTCTCTCCCATTCAATACTAATACGCACATGTCTTTTAGTGCATGTTGTCTAGCCCAACTCTTTGCCTCTAAAGGACTTTTGAATACCAAGTCATTCATGTAGTGATGGGACGTGTCATCGTACAAAATATCAACAGGGGTAGGTTGATTTTCCATTGGTTCTATTGGATCAGATGCAACCTACGAGTAATAGCACAACGTCAATACCAACTAAAAATAAGAAATACTTAAATTTTCGGCAATGTAAAAATAAAAACGATTCTGCCGAACAAAAAGTTCGGTTATGAAAAAAAAATTGCGATCTTGCCGAACTTGTTCTTTGGAATTTTCTATGGTATAGTTCGGCAACATAATTACTACTATCGACTAAACCGAACTTCAAAGTTCGGTTACCTATTCAATGAACGTGATTTGCGAGATTGCCGAACATAAACTTCGGCAACAAAGGGACTAAACTCGACTAAACCAAATATTAACTGTATACTCTATAAAATTAGTTCAGCAACGTTTTCTGGAAAAAGATAACCGAACTCTCAAAAACCTCCATTAAAACAGAGTTCGGTTACATGCGTATGCTGAAATGAGTAACCGAACTGCACATACAGGAGAGTTCGGCTACCAGTTCTGCAGGATTGCTAACCGAACTACTTTGACCTAGCCGAAATTTCTTCCTGAAATTTTCGATTTGGCCAATTTTATGCACAATTCAAGCTACATTAACTAAATTTGAGACATACCTGAGTACCCATAACTTCATCTTCTGGTTGTGGATGATAAAATTCATCATTTGGGTCGTTAGGTTGAGTTTGGGGTAAATAGCTTTCATCATCTAACAAATAACTCATATCCGGATCATTAGAAATATTAACAAATATGTTTAGAGATGAAGGAGGTTCTGATTCTGAGGAGGAGGTATCATCACATGAATCACTCATATCATATTTACTAAACTCAAAATAAGATTTTGAGGGTTCTTCCCTCTTTTTCTTCATCTTTTTTTCTTCTTCTTCTTTTTCTTCTTCTTCTTCTTCTAACAAAACTATCCTATTAACAACTCACTAATCACTAACTAATCAGTAATTAATCATTACAATAACCCTAACTAATCAATAAACTAACTAATTTAATTACCAAGGGTAAATTTGGTATTTTTTTTTTTTAAAGATAAGGGGTGACCCAAAATTACTTCAAATATCCACCCCAAAATAGAAGAGTAGTCCCCCACCTATTTGGAGTAGTCCCCAAAACATCATTCAAAAAAAAAATGCTTGAACCACATATCCACGGCTCAGAGCCTCTAATTGATAGCCCAGCACATGCTGGGACCATCTAAATACAATGGGTTTTGCATCTAGCTAGTTAATCGTTTGGTGACAAAGATATGTGCTTAGCTTGTACATCTGGTCATTCATTGAAAACGAAAAAAAGATGGTTATTTTCCTAGTTAGCCAATAAATACTACTACTGCTTTATTGGTGGTATGTTACTAAAAACTCTAGGAGAACTTCATCTACAGTACTTAAATTTCTTCATATATAAATATGACACCCTCTTTAATGTGTAAACTTTGCAAATTACAAGTGCAGATTCTAATTGTGTGGTTTATGCTTCCTGTAAGAGCTAATAGCTATTTCCTAACATTGTATCCATCTTTTTCCAGATTTTGTCAGATGAGCTGGGTTGTGGTGTTGAAGAAATTTTAAGCATGGAGTTGAATGTTTGTGATACCCAGCCTAGCTTCCCTGGAGGCGGAAACGATAAGTTTATTTTTTCTGGAAGACTGGACAACCTTGCTTCAAGTTATTGTGCATTAAGAGCTCTAGTTGATTCTTGCGAGTCACCTGGATATTTGTCAAGTGAAGAGGCCATCCGGATGGTTGCTTTATTTGATAATGAAGAGGTAGGTTCTGTTAGCTATTCTACATTTCCTTGCACCTGTTGTTTAACTTTTAGCCTTTTCCACGTATTCTTCATCTAGACATTTTATAGCTCCAAACTAGTGGCTCTCCTATTCATCAATGTTCTTATGCTATTGCCAAGTTATGTATTAACTCACAAGGTATTCATCATAAGTTCCATCTCATCTCTGTCCAGGTGGGATCTAATTCAGCACAAGGAGCTGGTGCACCCACAATGTTTCAAGCCATGAGACGTATAGTTAGTTGTTTGGGAAATGAGTGTGCGCGTGAGGGTGTTTTTGAGCGTGCACTTCATCGATATTTTCTCGGTGATGTCAAGTTTTTCATTGTTCCTGAACTTTAGCTAAAATAGAGAACACTGATCCCTTGTCATTCCATACAAGTAATCGTGATATATTAGTTTCCAAATATTTATTTATTATTTATGAAATATATTGTCTTTCACAAGGTCTCCTAAGAAATTTTTATTGACCCTATGCGGCCTGTTACCAGAAACAAGGAAACGAGTTATACCTTAATGAATAGCTATGGCGAACACCTGTATCGAGAATCTAATCTCGTTTGGGCATAGTGTCTGCGGCAAAGTTCACTTTAGTAAGGAAAGTAGTGCATATCGTCGTTAAGATGGTCCTATAAAATAAATTGGGTACCAAACTAACAGTCATATAAATTTCAATGAGTACCTTATTTTTCAAAATACTATAAATTATATTGGGTAACTCATTTTGATGGTTGTATAAATTTAATTAGGTACCCAAACCCTTATGTACCACAAAAATAATTGGGTAAATTGTTTTAAGTTCTAATGAAATTGTTGTTCAGGTAGATATGTACTACAACTTACACATCGAGGAGGTGATGGAAGCTAGGTGTGTGCTTGCAATATGCATGCTTAAATGAATAATGTATATGTACATAAGGAACCTTGTGCAAGAAGTTGCAATGAAAATGATTAGATAATTACAAAAGATGATTATATCGCGTTATGCACTATTTCATTGACAAAGCTATTCTTCGTAGTCTTTCACTATACAGAGTACTACCAACAGGTGACATACGCTATACAAATGACTTTAAACCAAGTTTAGTTATTCTATTTGAAAATCATTCCATGAATCTGATTCCACCCAACAAATCTCTGCCATTTAAAAACAATGTAAGCTAAGTTGCAAAACTACTGACTCTGCCATTTAAAATGGATGGGCGATAAAAAAAATTTGTGCTGACCATGCGTATGTGGTGCAGTTGGCTCACTCTAATAAACATGATCACTCAGGTGTTGTTTTTGGTTCTTTATGCTACGAGGCATATTAAAACAGAATCGAAGAACCACGCATACATGTATTTTTTTGCGCATTATATACGGCTCGAGAATATTCCATGTTGAAGGTGTTGAAGATCTCCTTACCTTGTAAGCTTTATCAATTTCTTGGTTGTAAACTTCATTCTTTCCTCTGTTTTCACGGGCTTCAAATTCTAATTCCTCACAACCCCATTTTTCCTAATCCCAAACTCTAAAATAGTTCCCAATCCGCCCGCTAACATGGCAAATCTGGTGGTTCAGGCATTTTTTCAAGCACTAAATGTGCATCTCGCAACTGATGAGGATACGTATATCAGCTGCACTTTGGAGACTGCATGAGTGAAGCCCTTTCTGCAGAAGACATATTCGATATAGACCCAATTTCTAACCATATTTAACCTCTAAAAACGCATCATTAGTCGCCACAAATTGTACGGATCCAATTCACTTCTCCGAAAACCTGTTCTAATAGTAACCAAAAACCACTCCCGATCATCTCCGTTCACTCCTTATATCACTGACAACAAGCTAATCTTGATCCCTGTTTTCTCATTCAAAGTTGACACATATCTTCTTACAGCTGCTACTTGTTGTATTCACGGTCACAGAAAATCCAATCAATGGAAGCAACTCAATCGACTGATCAAAGTTGTTATATTCTTCATCTGTTTCTCTTCTTCCTTTTTTTTAATCCAATTTATTATAACCTGTTTATCCAGATTTAACCAATCAGCCTAACCCAAGAACTCTACCTAACTCGACCATGAGGTTAAACTGGTAAAAATACGAATAACTCACTCGTCCGTTCTCCCGATTCTCTAACACGCACATGGTTGTTTGGTTTTTAAAGAGTCCAACTATTTTTGGACCTTTCCACGGAATAACTAATATTCCAGAGGTTCGCTCTTTTTTGATTTACTTAATTTAATAATTTAAGGATGTCAATTCCACTTAGGGCTGTACATGTATTAGTACCTGAAAATTACTTCCAGGTAAAACAAATGCACCGCTGTGGTACTTTCTTTTAGGTTCGAAAATCAAAATCGAACAGGACAAGCCTAAACCATTATAGCAGCCGTTCCGTCCTACTTCGGTCACGATGTAGAGGAAAATGGGTTGATCTTAGGGGAGGGAAGCAGAAAAATTTGAGAAATTGGCAATGGTATTGAATTGTGTGTGTGTTGGATATTGAAAACTATGAAGAATACAGAGCTTTTAGGTATGAAAGCTTGTTCTGTCTTCTGAATAGGTTAAGCCACCTATTTATAGTAGTTTAAGATACACAATGTCAGTTTCGTAAGTAGTGGAAGTTTTGAGGTATGGAGAGATAGAGATGATGGGTTAACCCCTTTATATTGCGCCCACTACATCTCCTACTAATGTAACTGCCACACCACTCTAACTTTTCACATAGGGTGTTTCCACGCCGCATGTTGCCGTAGACCACCAGACCTATACCCCATGAAGAATTTCCCACGTGATATATTTTGATATTTCTTAGGTGTTTTTGATGAACCGTAGATCTCATCTTAATTACGATAAACCGTAGCCATTGATATGTCATATGTTTAGAGCACAATCGTGTCTTGTTGTGGCATAGGCTATCATGGCCGAAAATAGTGCACAGAGTCTTGCAATTTCTTTGGCTTCAATTATGATGGCCGAGAATGGCGCATGGAATGGTGCCATGGCCTTGGCCTAGGCTTCCAAGGCCGTGGATGTCGCACTGCAATGTGCTGCGGCCTAGGCCAAGGCCGCAGCACGGTGCCACGGCTTATGTTTTGGAACTATGGTGAATATGCCACAAGCCATTTTTGCCAAATTGTGTTAGGGACTTAGTCAGTTATTTTGAAGTAATTTCTTCTGAGTTATTAGTACATTTTCTTAGCCAAAGCGCTGTAAGCTAAAATGGCTATTCCATGGCCTTAGCCACGTTTGGCTAAGGTACCTTATGAGATATGTGGTGTACGCCAATGACTTGATCATGTCTAGACAATATGCCGCGATGATGTGATCATCATATAGCTGCAATCTAGGGTTTGAGTTTAAGGCAACATGCCAGATTTAGATTTATAGTTAGAATGTTATTTTGGTATAAACTTCGAATATAATAGTGCCGCTATAGTATGCCCAAGAAACTCGGCCGCTGGAGTTTTTGCGACTTGGGGCGATACTGATATGATTATATATTAAGCATAATATTCTTAATGACTCATTAAATGATGCCTAATTCTGTTCCGAATAAGACTAATACCATGTATACGGCATAAAAGACATGTATATTGGCGTACATGAAATAACAAGGTTTCTGCTGGGGAAATACGTGAAATTTGGCATACGTATACACTTTTAAAATAGCTTTAGGACTGCTGAGCCCATTAGCAAAATACAATTTATTGACTCTCTTGCGGAATACAAAATTATACTTATGCAGATTCAACAATCCTGGTGCCGGGCCAGGGATTATTTATACAACTAAATCAAGGCTAATTTACTACAAATACCATTGTCAAAAACTCACCATCAACATTAGTCCCCTGGTTAGCATGGAACAATATCGTGTTGCGTGGTAAACATCGGATGGTGACACAAGCATCACATAACCTAAAATTTCATGGGCGAAGGAAAGCGTTACTTATCTACATGGACGGGATGCAATATGGTGTAGCAGGCGTGGATGTGGAGGCTTATGACGCGGTCATGGTGACGGGCCGGTCTTCATACTTGCTAAGGCGCGACCTCACATGGGCCCGTGCGGTTTGGACGACCACCTCTTGCCTAATTCGCGACCTCACATGAGCCCGTGCGGTTTGGACGACCACCTCTTGCCTAATTGGCTTTCCTAATCCAACTAGGAATCTTTTCTTTACATGCGTATATATATATATATCTACCCGACTTTGTGATAGAGAAAAAATATACCAGGCGACATCAAGGATAAAGGTAAATCTTCACCAGTATAACCCACTTTTACCATAATTACGGAGAAATAATCCTCTATATATAAGCGGCGTATGAGATATCCCTTTTTAGGTTCTTCTTTCCAGTTTTCTCTTCTTCTAGGTAAGTGCTCTAATGATTTGTCAATCTTACTTTGTTTGATCGACAAGGAGCTAACGCCATTGCTATTCTGTAATTCAAGGAATTCTCCCGCTCCTTATTTTCTCACTTGACCCAGGTAAACTAGGGTTTACAAGTATTCGTACGTGCATATCATTGAAGCTTCAAGGATTGACTGATATTATATCTTATTTTTCTCGCAGATGTCTTCTAATTGCAAAGTCGATACAGGTTCGACTCTTAATCGTGCCCCTGGTTCCATTATTCCAGAGGATGTTCCAAACATATGGGATAATCTGTTTGATGGCGTGATTGGAGAAGTCGCAGATTCTGACCACGCTAGTTTTTTTATCCCAAGTTTTGACGGTGTTACTCAATCTCATGGCCTCGTCCCTCGTGCTATTGTCAGATGCGTCCTGCAAAGAGGAGAGTTTGAACCTTCTTTTGTTGAATTCAAAGATGCTTTAAATCCTTTGCATAGCTGGGCGAAGTGGTCCAAGGTAATGCTGAATAATCCCCACGTTCGATCAACCCCTGGAAAGGGCAAAGATTTTGCATGCCGTACAAGTCTTCGATACGTTGACGATCAATAAGGATATACGCGGCTTACTGACTTTTATTTCTCGTTGGTGCGAGTCTGGACATTCTGCAGTATGTGCTTGGGGTGAATTGACGATTACTTTGGAAGACACGGCTATCTTACTGCCACTCCCTGTTGTCGGCGTTATCCCGGCTGAATGGTCCGTCCAAGAGCAGCAAGATGGCGAAGTCCTTCAAAACAAGATAAAGGAACTACAAGAGTTTGACCGGAACGCTAATGTGAACTATATCACCTGGGTCGAACATTGGTGGAGTGGAGGTACAAACAAGAATGGATTGGATGTTGATCACCGTATATATGTAGCTACATTCCTCCTTCTTTGGCTCTCTAGGGACGTATTTGAAGACTTTCCAGGGGGAAGGATAAAATACTGGCTTGTTCTCATCGTCGTAGGTCTCGCTAATGGCAGAGTTCTTCCTCTGGGAAGTTTATTCTTGGGCACCCTGTATTACCACCTAGACACCTTTGCTCGTGACATGAAGATTTCTAATGGTTATACCAGGGTCGAATCTTTCGTTCATATTGCATTCTTACAGGCTTGGCTTTGGGAGCATTTTCCTGAGTATGCCCCGAAAGAAGGATCTTCAGTTCCAAGTGGCGCCGGTGAACATGCCCGAATATTGTATTATAGTGAGAAAACACCCACCCCTGTAACTCTCATCGACTGGTTAGATGATGAAAAATAGGTAAATTTCAGACCTTAGGGTCCGAAACTCCCCAACATCATTTCGTATGGAACTTTCGCTGGGAATCCCGAAGTCGTTTTTCGTTCGGGTGGTGATGACAACTTTATGTCAGATGGTGAGGCGATTTTCATTAATAGTTGCGTCCCAAGATTCCTGCTGGTTATCAATCGTGGTATTTATGCCGCACAAGGTTATTATGTTAATAGAGCATCTCGGCAGATGGGGTTTGTCTTCTGAAGGCACCCTCTATAAGATTTTTGATGGAATACATGGACATTCGGGCCATCTCTGGAAAGTATGTTCACTTTCCTCAGGATGGGAGAAAAGCATACACCACAGATGAATATGCGCAATACTGGAGTAAACAATTCCATTCGCTCATAAGCTGTATGTCTCAAGCTCCAATACTAGCGCGCAGCATGCCTTCTAGGAAGGAATTGAGTATGCGTCCGAATCTGAATATGATTTCGGAGGCTGATCGTGAGCCGATTATCGTCATGATGCAGGTAATGATTATTTCCTTCTCTTCTCGTTCTTGAAATATTCCTCTTTTCTGACATGTTTCGCGTTTAACAGTCGTGGTTGGAAAAATATCCCTTCCCTCCTCCCTCCAAGTCACTGTTGGACTCTGCAAGCAGTCCCCGGTCCGGGAAAAAAAGGCCACGGATGAAACTTCCTAGAAGTGTTGATCGTCCTCGGAAGAAGGTAGGTATTGTGAATTTGATGTTTATTCACATAATTTTCTCCATCTTAATAAAACGTCATCATCTTTTCTAGCTTGGAACGTCTCGACCTCAGGTTGTGTCAATTCCTCATTCTTCGGAATTTGGTAGACCAGCCGTCCTTTGAATGCCTGCTTCTCAAGTTGTAAGTGAAATCTTGTTCATTTTGTTGCACACTTGATGTCGATTTCTACGTGAACTGATAAGCCATGATTCTCAGACTTCCGCAGATAAGTGCGTATTGCTGGATCTCGTTATCTCGGAGGACGATAAAGGCGGGGTAACCGAGGAAAGGGTCTCTCGTGTTGAATCTGAAGAGACTGATAACGCACGGATGGATGAGTCTCATGAAAAGATAATGCATGTTACTGAAGATCTTTTATTCGAAAGTAGCGCCATGGGCCAGCTAGCCTCTGATGTGGAAGAGATTGATGCTGCAGCAGGAGTTTCCTTTCTTTATGGTGATTCCGTGGACAATATATCCAATGTTGCGGTAGCATCCATTAAGTACCCAGGTGAAGGGGTAGTCCATAACTTCAACTTTGACCAAATTCGCCCTAATTATGAATGCATTGGCGGTTTCACAGTTCCTTCTTTGTATGCTGACTTGTACTCCAAAATATGGAAGAAATTCGGTCACTTCTTTGTGGGTGATTATGGCAGGTATCGGTCCTTGGAAGAGAAGGTATCCATGCTACTGCCGACGGTCCAAGAAATGATGCTTCTTCCTTGCCAAGATATTTCCGATGTAGTGCTCCAGGATTGGAATACAACCTTGGAAGAGGCTGAGGCGTCTAGGCTGGATGTCGGATGGTTGCGTGACTTTCTTGTAAGCGTGCAAAAGAAACTGAGTCTGGTAGGTACCTTTACTGGCCCGGAGGCGATCGAGATAGCAAAAGCTGATATTGATAGGTTGACTCAGGAATTAAAGCTTGCTACTGAAAACCTCGAAAAGTTGGAAATAGCTTATGCCGATGGTGCTGAGACGATCATCAAAAATTTATTCTCTTAATAGTTTTCGTAGGTCTTTCTGAGATACCTTTTTTTTTTGGGTTTTATTTATCTAGGTTTTGAACGGATATATTTGGAAAGGATTTTATGATGAAATAAAATAGATACTTTCAAGTAAGTAAAGTGTTAAATCCTAATCATGAGTGCAAAGTATTGCAAGCATTTTGGAGGAAATACAAATATTACTGAAAACAGGGAAATTGAGAAAAAAGAGGTGAAAAATGCTTTAAGCTGTGATAGCCTTAAGCCATGTCCAATGTATGACTACCCCGCGGGCGTGTCAGCGTTGACGAGCTTGTAATATCCACCTAATATGGCTTCAGTAACCAGATAAGGTTTTTCTGTAGGAGAAGTGGTTATTTTCTCAACTGTGTCACCAACTTGAAGATGATTGGGTTTTGGTATCTCAGGTGGACACATCTTCAGGATGATGGGGTTTCCAATTTCTTTAGCTTTGATGGAAACGACTCCTAGACATCTAACAAACTTTTTAAAAGGATCATCCTCCCATTCGCATCTGCGAGTCAACATGGGATTGATAGCCAGGTCAAGTCCCCAAGTCTTGACCAGCTGCGAGATGGCTATTTCCGATGAGATCTGTGGAGTAGGACTTACTTGTGGTAGCGATCTAAGGGTGCATAGCTTCATCTTTTCCTCAAGCATTGTTACTGAATCGAGCTCAACTTTTTTCTGGAGGGGAGTATCCAACAGGGGCTTCTGACCGGCCAGCATTTCTAGACGAGTCTTTAAGTGGTGGTTTCTGCGGCAGGGGTATGCCGAACTTGGTTTTACTGGTGTGGATCCATGGACGTCCAAGGAACATATCATAACCCATACTTTCCTTAATGATTTGAAATGTAGTATCTGTCTCGACATTCCCTATGTTCACCTTAAGGTTGACTCGACCATAAGCGTTTCTGGACCTTCCCTCGGGATCTTGAATCATGACAGGTGCGTGTATGGCTTCGTGTTTGGAAATCCCTGCTGCCCGTGAAGTCTTGACAGAAATGATGTTGACATTCGATCTAGCATCGATAAGTGTTTCTTTGAATTCAATCTTCCTGGTGTGAGCTTTCGTAAGGAGTCCCCAGTTTGGTTTCTTTTTACTATGAATCTCGATCTTAAGAATAGGCTTGTATGGAGTAATGACCTTTTCGGAAAAAAGCAGGCGCTTACCAGAGATGACTTGATTGAGGGCTGTGAAGATATCCTTACGCTGGCTCTTTGAAATATAAAGAACTTCGCACATACGTTCCATTACACCCTAAACCGTCTGGTTAACGAATTTCTCAGAAAGAGTGAAATCTCGGACAAGGAGTGGATCGCTATGAATTCCTTCAGTCCCCAAGTGGAATTCTCCTGATTCTATCTTTTCCTTGAAGATACGCTTCAGCCCATTACATTCTCGAGTAGGGTGTGTGAAAATAGTAATAATTTGGATCCGCATGTCTTCATCAGTGGGTGGGCGACGCACGGGAGGTAACTTGATAGCTCTATCTTGTATCCTGACTTATGGTAATTCGAGAACCTCTTCCATTGAGCAGGGGAACTCATGAAAGGCCGAATCCGATTTTGCTGGTGGTTGTTGTCGTGCAGCCCTTTGAGGACCCTGTGTGGGTGGCGTCGGATTATGGGCAGGTGCTGGAGTAGACATGGCACATTTTTCTCGAGGAGCTTGCCGAGGTGCGGCTTTTCTCTTCGATACCTCGTTGGTGACAACGCCTATAGAAGGTTGAACTGAGTATTGTTCGTTGATTACACACATATTTCCTCTGGTGTCACAGCCTTCGTCCATGGCTGGTCTTGTTCTTTACAGCAGCGCTAGGGCGGTGGTGGCCGATCGCTTGGCTGTTTCGTGCAATTCCGAGAAAGTTTGGAAATGTACATTCTCGAGTAAGGCGCGATACACAGGGATCATACCGTTGATGCACGATTCTACTAGATGCTGCTCTGTTATGTTCGGATCATGAAAATCGAGGGCTTGGATCCTGT
This sequence comes from Papaver atlanticum, assembly GCA_023531105.1. Classification (NCBI taxonomy): domain Eukaryota; kingdom Viridiplantae; phylum Streptophyta; class Magnoliopsida; order Ranunculales; family Papaveraceae; genus Papaver; species Papaver atlanticum. Next base: position 5,946,011 of record JAJJMB010007708.1, read on the forward strand.
ACCTCTTGACATAATCGTTGGGATGTTCGTTGTTATGTCGAAACATCCTTCCCAGATCCGAGAACGTAATTTGTTGGAAAACAAAAAAATACTTTCGATAGAAAGCACTCACCAACTCGGACCAACTCGATATACTATTTGGGGCTAGATTATTGTACCAAGTTGTTGATGGTGGTTTTTAGTTTAGGGCTAAAATCGTAAAACCCTATGTTTATGTGCCTTGTTCTGTAAAGAAATAAGATCCATTTAAAGCTGACGAGCGCCTACGCCAGTCTTCTTACATATGTACTGAGAAATTCGGTATATTTATACACGAAATTTAAATTAGATTAATGTTGGTTGCAAAAATCAAAAAATATTCTGTAATTTTTTTTGAGCTCCTACTTGCATTCGTCACTAATGCAGGGTTTGTTGAGCATCTATCTTATGCTATGTTCCAACCTGAACTCTTAAATACTGACATTAAATTTATGTTCATTCTCAGCTGAAAAGCATGAATTTCCTTAATGTTCAGATTAAGATATGCATAAAAGGCACTACAAGTCGTTCCACCAAGAACAGACTTGCTACTTGCAAGAGTAGCCAAAAAATAAATAATTTTGTAACAATGTGCAAAATTCACCAAAAAATTGATTAATTTTGTGTCAGCTAGCAAAATTAAGTTTTTTGACCTAATTTTGTCAATTTACAAAAAAATTAGGTTTTCTCCCTAAAACGGAGCCTACACAATATTTCGATCCCTATTGGTCGAGACCAAACCTAGACAAACTAGGAAACTAGGCTATATGTAGCTAGTAGGAGTAGAATCCTACCAAAAATTGGAAAATAAAGAAGAAAAGGAAACCGCGACCAAGTTGGAAAGTAACAAAGGGAGGCGTGACCGTGCAACTTGGCCGGTCGGTTTTCCCTAGTTGGAGCCTCTCCTTGCCGACCGGCCATACCCCATATCGCTGTCGGCCAGCCTCACCTTCCTATCGGCCAATCAAATCACTCCAAAGTTGTAAGCTACACTTTTAATTAAAGGTGAAAGTAGGCTGGTCGACGCGTTTAAATCCTTAAGAAAATAGATATTGGCTGTCCAAGACAGTCGCAATCTGATCACAACCACACGACTTGGTAAGCTCCGTTAGTTAACCCTAGGTCTTACAAACATGACCGAACAAGTTCCATGGTACTCACCGACGGGCCTACTTTTATTTCAACCAATCAAAACTCTCATAACCTGCCGAAAGCATTCACAATTGCTAGCCAAAGTAGGCTAGTTGAACGGCTCCAAAAGGTTTTTAATTAAATTAAGACCGCACGTGGCAGTCTTAAATTGATCACAGCCGTCCAACTTAGTCGACCAAATTGGCCAGCTTAGATTCAATTTTGGGCGACCAATGAGGTGCTGTTATGCTCACCGGCGGCCCATCTTTGGCCTCGACCAATCACGTCGCTCCTAGCCTGCAAGTAGCGCTTCAAATCATCGCCCAAAGTAGGTTGGTCACGTGTATTAAAAAGGATTAATTAGGTTAGCGACAGTACATGGCAGTCTCAAATGATCTCGGCCGTCCAACTTGGCCGGCCAAATCGACCGGCCTAGATCTGATTTTGGGCGACCAATAAGGCGCCATCGTAATTACCGGCCGCCCTCTCCTATAAGGACTGATCCACTCATCCTCAACCCACTCAAATAGCTCCTGGCTGTTGCCCTAAGTAGGTTAGACGCGCCACTCATAAGAGTCTTAAATAGGTTAACGATAATCCACAACTGCCGCAAATCATCTCAACCATCCAACTTGGCTAGACAACAATTTTTGGTTATCAACACAAGTACTCAGAAACCATCTGGAACTTACAACTTACACTTTGCAAGCAGGTTCTACATTCTGATACAAGTCATAAACAACTACACCTTACAGAGTTCATCATTATTATCTCAGCACCTTCTCTGCTTCCCTCCCTAAGATCAACCCTTCTCCTTCCTTTGTGACCGAATTGAATCTGGAACATCCATTTCTTGGTTTAGGCCAGAATCTTATAGATTGATCTCTCGAATCCAAAGTACTCCTGTGCAATACATTTTGTTGAGGGTTTAGACTCCTTTCTCATCGACACACCTAATTTACTATTTTCAGTAGAATCAGTTTTTACCCTACTATAAATTGGCGACCACAGTGGGAAATTAATCTCTCGGTTGCAAAGTCTATTTCTCTGGATTTAGTTTCCTTCATTTACATAGAAAATGGTCGGTCTTTGGTCAGGTTCAATTAATAACCCTAATCTCAAAATCAACAACGATGGTACTCCTGATGCCACTACCACTTTCTCCAACATTGGTACTTCAAGTATAAATCCTTCTATTAACAATACGCCAATACCAGCAATGCAGGCGATACCTCCTTCACCAACACTGGCATTAATACTCGAATCCACATTAATTCTATCAACATACCTCTCTCTAACCCCGACAATGAAGAAGCCAAAAACAATCGAGTTCATTATATTATAGCCGATCTGATGCAGACGCAGGAGACCCTTGTTAATAATTAAGGAGCCCTTTTATTGGAAGTCGTTGATCGTTTGTCATCAAAGAATAACCAAGAACCTTTCCACCACGACACCTGCCTTGTTGGAGAATACAAGATCCACCAAGACTAAAGAGCCTCATGAGACTCGTGGAAGCATACATCTCGTCAACGAGCAATACAACCTTCGACCTTCTGTAAGCAGTTTCACTGAAGGAGCAAGAGGAATGCCACCACTTTAGAGATGCAATCTGTGAGTGCATCCCCACCACCATCTCTAACTCCGGTACCACATGCGTGATTGCCGCAATGAGAAAACTACGTCCAAGCTACAACATACCTGGCTCGACGGCAACAACGTCAACAAGAGAGACACTTTCAAAAAAAATTCTCCCATGGAAGAAGTACGTAGTTGAATTACTAGAGGAGATTGCACTTGGGGACTGAAGGGGTACACATGGACTCTCTCCATGTCAGGAGCTTCATCATAGCACAAAACGTCAATTAAGGTGTTTGCATATAAGAACTTCCCTACTTATCAAAGGAATAATGCAAAGGTATCCCCATCTCTCTTAACTGTATTATGTCAGGAGGACAATTATATTTCCAAATGGAAATGGAATACACCTTGAACCTGCTCAGATGATAAAGGCAAAATAGTGTGGCTGGGGACTGGTTAGCACTAATCATCTCAAAGATGTTGAATTTAAAGAGACACATGCACGCTATCATTGTCATTCCAAGATTCCCAAAGACGTAGGCATACTCAAGAGAGCAGACGTGTTGTCAAAGCCCAGTGATGTGCCTGACCATCCATGAAGCACAACGCAGACGTGAGGAAGGCTCCATGATCGACAACTCATAAAATATCGTCAACATCGGATTCAACTCCTACTCTCATCCAAATTAATTCTTTAGACCCAGCGCGTGAATACCAACTAAAATAAAACATCTCAGATCCTGCAATGAGGTATTTGGGGACTGATGCCTACCTGACGCAGTCATCAGTTTCAACCAGAAGGTATGACTACCTACATGTGTTCAACTTCTCTGGAGGTTTTCATTTATCTCGTTGATCAAGTCAAGAGTAAGGATTACACCCATGCTACCTACCCCACTCAGACAACGGTAATCTACTTCCAAGGAAATGCTTTATCAAATTTGAAGTTTTGACTATCACTGATAACAAGGCAGCCACAACCATCTCCAACCTCAATACTTATGATGATGCAAGCTTCGAGATTTCTCCTGATTAGTGCTATTCTCACCACCCTATGAAATGAAGACAGCCTTCATCATGTACATCCCATCTTGGAACTGGGGACTGGTTATCCATGCATTTCTTCTAAGCGCCTAAACCCTCATGTCAGATGCTTGCTACACCACTTATCATGCTAATGAAGTCTTCGGCCAAAGCCCTCAGGAAATTACTTGGATTCCTTCTATTTATCTTTTCCTCCAGCACCAACAAAAACGTCTGCCAAGTTGAAAGCTCTGTGGGTACTCGTGAGTAAAGGACTGCGTCCCTCTTTTCAACTGCTTCCATAAAGTTATCGTCAACTCTTCTACCAGGCTAATTGATCCTATTGATGAAGCCTACCTTACCATTTTGAGACCGTCATTGAGATTGAAGAGACAATGAGAGTCCATGCTCGACGTCAAGGAAGCCTAATGAGTTTTGCATGCTTCAGTCAACATCAAGGAAGCTACCGTCTCCATTATCAACTTCTCCACACATCTCTTATTCCCTGCCTTGGTGTTAACTGCTACAAGTCGAGTCATCATCTCATGCTATTATTCTCGCTCGATGCGCCTGTCCATATTACCGCTGATAGCTCTAAGGAATGAGATGAGCTCTGCCACTATGTGAGGACTGTCATGTTCGTGCCTATTACTGCAACAAAAAACAAGTAAGACTACCTTCTTTTGGAATACCGTCACTTGGCATATGTGAAACAACTTCTGGAGAGGATGCAAGATCATACATCCGAAGGTTCCAAACACAAGTAAGTCTTGTTGAACAAACCTCTTTACAATCAGCTATTCTTTATCCCATCAGGACCTGAGGACTTGATCCGTCTATCAATCCAACTGTAACTAAGCGATGTGAATGGAAAGCTGGTCCCTTTTAATATTTTATATTTACAAGCTATTTCAAAGAAAGATCCCGATAAACTCAAAATCTTTGCAAAACAATTACTTACTTATTCAAAAACCAGAGAATCAAACCACAAAAAACATCTCTTGTCTTTCAAAGCACCTAAGAAGAGAATTCTGAACAAAGAATAAAAGCATTCAAGAGAAATCAGCTAAGCGCGTCTTTCAAGAAAAACGCATCTACCATCTCCTATAGAGCACCTTTCTTCAATTTCAGTTACTGAGTCATCCTCCCAATCTTCGCTTCTCTTTGCCTAATAAGATCACAAGAAGGAATCATACCTGCTCCAATCTTCAATCCCCTGGCAGCGATGACTCCTCAGAACCAAGAGATACAGAATTCAAAGTTTTCACACATGTCCAGATGATACTCCTAGCTCGTGATCACTTATTCTGAAGTAGCAATTCTGATCATCATCACCATCTCATCTCGAATACTCAACATAATGAGTTAACAGATGGAAACACAAAGCAACAATATTAACTCCAAGGATGTCACTAGTTCGAAGAGATCTTACAGTGCCAGCCGAAGTTCGTGATGTGTTCATAATACGCATTGCTTGTAGTTACTCGAGTTTTGTGCTATCAAAGAAGGGCTAATGTACACGTCAGGATCCTCTCATTGCCTCTCAACGTCATCAGACTCAATACAATGATATCCTCACTACTTTTATTACTTTCACCGGCCCCAACCTCCTCACCTTGCAAGTGGAAATTCATATAGCATATACCCAACTTATGTCAATAATTTTCGTTTTTGTCGTGACAATATGGGGGACGAATATTGTCTCATATCACGCCAGCAGAATGGAAAAAGTGATGAAAGGGGAAGCTTGTCTGTTTTATTTATTTACTGCTGAAGTGACGTCACGTCGAACTTCGAGTCTTCACACCAAGAGTATCAGTCGCCTACTCAAAGTCTTCAATTGCAGCCTGGGTGATATCACGAAGATTCTTATTTTTCATCTCCTTAATCATCTACTAGCGACAACTACTACTAGCGGGAAGTACAGTGCAACATCGAAAATTTCTTTATTCTTCCCACGGTGGAGCAAGATACTTAGAAATTCAGAGTGGATCAATTGATAAAAAGAAACTGTTGAATGTTAAAAGTATTACGAAAGGAATAAGCAGATCAAGCCAATTACACCTAGCGGGCCGGTGGTATTGACATTTTGTTGATGATGTTATGACTTGCTCCTACTGCTCAAATTCCTGCTGACGAGTCTCATTATCAGCTACTACAACTATCAACCGCTGGTGATGTTATCGTTGCTGTCTCTTAACTCCTTCAGCCTATCTCGACCGCAGCTAAATAACAGGGACGCCACTTTCTAATGTTGGCGATACTAGCTCGAGTTATGATTCACAGGTGTATTAACCAGATGCTACAATCACCGCTCTAGCCTGCTGCTGATAACTACATCGCTCAATTTTATATCCATGTTTTCTGCTGACCAATATCATGAGAAGAGATTAATGATTTTATACACCAGTCTCATATGCTGCTACAATCTGCATCAAGAAAACTAACAAGGTCCAGCAGCACATCCTTCCCAGACTCACTTGTCTTCAACCTTGCTTCTACAAGTTATGACTCGAGAACATTAGTTCATAGTCGTTGGTGTTCAATCTCCTAATCACGACTATCTGATGCTGCCCGCAATTCCTTGCTTCGTTATAAAGCCATCCTAGTTTTTAAACACCTCCAAGTGGTATTCCCAATTTATGAACGTCTTTTATTGATGGCCGCAATACAATCTCGGCCACTGTAGGCAACATCTCAGCTACACATCTCGTCAGAAAAAGAGCTTCATACTTTTGGTTCATAATTTGGAAGATGCATGCTAAACAAATAAAGGAAGGAAGGTACATCTTTATTCCAAATCAGTTTCCCAATCCAAGAAGGAAAAGAGGGATTCCGATTCACGTACACATGCGCGGGATTTGAGATGGCGTAACCAACATCAAAGCTCTAACAAGCCGCACTACCAGTGATGGACTCTCCTGACATGCTTGCTGCCACATCCCCTCCCATGGATTGATAGCTGCTTCACCGACTACTACATCCCCTCCCATGCTTGCTGCCACATCCCCTCCCATGGATTGATACCTGCCACATCCCCTCCCATGGAAGTTCAAGCCTGCCTTTCTGGTAATATCCTACGACTTAGCTACAGGCATTTATTTTTTAGTATGTCACCATCTAGTGTTTACCCCGCAACAATGTCACTGTTACGTGCTAAGATGGGGACTTAATGTTGATGGTAGTTTTTAGTTCAGGGTTAAAACCATAAAACCCTGTATTTATGTGCCTTGTTCTGCAAAGAAATAAGAGTCATTTAAAGCTGACGAGCGCATACGCCACTCTGCTTACATATGTACTGAGCAATTTGGTATATTTATACACAAAAGTTAAATTAGAATAATGTTGGTTGCAAAAATAAAAAAAATATTATGTAAATTCTGTTGAGCTCCTACTTGCATTTGTCACTAATGCAGGTTTTCTTTAGCATCTATTTTATGCTATGTTCCCAGCTGAACTCTTAAATACTGACATTAAATTTATGTTCATTCTCAGCTGAAAAGCATGAATTTCCTTAATGTTCAGATTAAGATATGCATAAAAGGCACTGCAAGTCGTGCCACCAAGAACAGACGTGCTACTTGCAAGAGTAGCCAAAAAATTAATGATTTTGTACCAACATGCAAAATTCACCAAAAATTTGATTAATTTTGTGTCAGCTCGCAAAATTCAATTTTTTGACCTAATTTTGTCAATTTACAAAAAATAGGTTTTCTCCCTAAAACGGATCCTACACGATATCTCGATCCCTATTGGTCGAGACCAAACCTAGGCAAACTAGGAAACTAGGCTATCATGTAGCTAGTAGGAGTAGAATCCTACCAAAAATTGGAAAATAAAGAAGAAAAGGAAACCGCGACTAAGTTGGAAAGTAATAAAGGGAGGCGTGACCGAGCAACTTGGCCGGTCGGTTTGCCCTAGCTGGCGCCTCTCGTTGCCGACCGCCCATGCCCCATATCGCTGTCCGCCGGCCTCTCTTTCCCGTCAGCCAATCAAATCACTCCAAAGTTGTAAGCTACACTTTTAATTAAAGGTGGAAGTAGGCTCGTCGACGCGTTTAAAACCTTAAGAAAATAGATGGCCGTCCAAGACAGTTTCAAGCTGATCACAACCACACGGCTTGGTAAGCCCCGTTAGCTAACCTTAGGTCTTACAAACATGACCGAACAAGTTCCATGGTACTCACCGACGGGCCTACTTTTATTTCAACCAATCAAAACTCTCCTAACCTGTAGACAACATTTACAATTGCTAGCCAAAGTAGGCTAGTCGAACGGCTCCAAAAGGTTTTTTAATTAAATTAAGATTGCATTAAATTGATCACTGCCGTCCAACTTAGTCGACCAAATTGGCCGGCTTAGACTATATTTTGGGCGACCAATGAGGTGCCGTTATGCTCACCGGCGGCCCATCTTTGGCCTCGACCAATCGCATCGCTCCTAGCATGTAAGTATCATTTCGAATCATTGCCCAAAGTAGGTTGGTCATGCGGCTTAAAAAGGATTAATTAGGTTAGCGACAGTACATGGCAGTCTCAAATGATCTCGGCCGTCCAACTTGGCCGGCCGAATCGACCGGCCTAGATCTGATTTTGGGCGACCAATAAGGCGCCATCGTGATTACCGGCTGCCCCTCTCCTATAAGAGCTGATCGACTCATCCTCAACCCACTCAAATAGCTCCTGGCAGCTTCCCGAAGTAGGTTAGTCACGCCACTCATAAGAGTCTTAAATAGGTTAACGATATTCAACAACTGCCGCAAATCATCTCAACCATCCAACTTGGCTAGATGATTTTACCAGCTTAGATCCAATTTGGGAGACCAATGGGACGCCATGATTGCTGTCATCTGCTCCTCTTCTCTATGGGTCGGTCACGCCATATTTAGTCGACTTGCTTCGTTCGACCCAAGAAGGCTGGTCGCGCTCCTAACAACGACACTTCATATGCATCGATTAATTTTAAGCTGCTTGCTTAGCAGCGATGCTTTACATGCATCGAATATAAATGATATTTTATAAATATTGATTTCACGAATAATTTAATCTAAAAGCATTGTATGCTATTTTTTGAGCACTGGCTTACGGCAAATCTCATTCATACGACTTGACTTGTCACATATACCTACCGCCTATCTTGCGTGTGATTGGTCAAAATAATCAGGTCTTGCCAGCAAGAACCACTCAACAACTACCATGTAAGACTTGTTCCACTCTTCATGTAACTTGCTCCATATTTTCTACAAAAATGCTCGAGACATCAAACATGTCACAAACTGGAGGATACTCATCAGGGTATTGGTCTGGCGGTTTACAGCGTGCAGCGTGGAACACGCCCATTATAAGAAAGTGTCAGGAAAGGCGAGCAGTTGATGGCAGTAGAGAAGTAGTGGGTGTAAAACCGACCAGTCTTCCCTTCATAATAGGGACATGGTTTTCACAATTTTTACACGATCCCCACTTCTTCATCATTCAACTACTTCCACTTCTTACGAGATCAGCGTGTTCAGCTATGACTTGTATAAATAGATTTCAATCTATTTCAACAGACAACAATTTTTGGTTATCAACACAAGTACTCAGAAACTATCTGGAACTTACAGCTTATACTTTGCAAGCAGGTTCTACATTCTGATACAAGTCATAAAAACAACTACAAATTACAGAGTTCATCATTCTGAACTCAACACCTTCTCTTCTTCCCTCCCTAAGATCAACCCTTCTTCTTCCTTTGTGACTGAATTGAATCTTGAACGGCCATTTCTTGGTTTAGGCCAGAGTCTTACAGATTGATCTCTTGAATCTAAAGTACTAATGTGTAGTACATTTTGTTTATGGTTTAGACTCGTTTCTCATCGACACACCCAATTTACTATTTTTAGCAGAATCAGTTTTTACCCTACTACACAAGTATATGCCCTTCCAGCGAGTGACTTGGAAAATTATTTGAGTCGCAATACTTGGTGGTATTCATGCACTCCTAAGATTCTAGAAATCGGAAGATGTGTTCACGACCGTTACCTGTCCCATCATAAAGAGAAAAGGTAGGTGATACATATCCTCTTTGTATTGGTGCTTTCGGAATATCCTCAGTATAAGGTGGTTGGCGGTGGTGAAATAACGACGACTCCTCCCTTCCACTGTTTTGCAGGAGTTTCTCCAAATCATGTCGAGTGATGAAATTCGGCTACTGATTGTTTTCCGGTACAATAGTGCGAACACCATCTTCTCGTAGATGCTCCCTTATATTGTCGATTCCTATGGAAGATCCAGGGACATTCTGGGCCTATACGGTTTGAACTTGACGCTGTTAGAGCATAGCTCGATTGAACCCAGCAAGCGTTGGTATGTCAAGTTTGGTTGTCATATTTTATTGTGTCAAAACTCATCTAAGAGTCGCTTAATTATGTACTAGAGACAACTTCGTTAAGGTTAGACTAGAAAGTCTAGGAATGTTGAGACATACAAGTATTATTTAAAGACCTGAAGAACGTGAAGAAGTAACGAGCTACAACGACGACATCATCCTTCCTCTTGAGGTTAGTAATATTGACTTGAACTGTTTCATTCCTAACGTATCTTTCAAGTCTTGCTATATTGAAAACATAACTACGAAGCTGTGTATTGGATATATTACTCTAGTAGTGAGACATGATCACATGATCATAGTATTAGGGAATTAGACTACGAAGTATAACGCTTATCTTTTGAACTTCGTAGATATGACATCGACATAATCTTATGTATTCTGTTATGATTATGTGAATGGGTAATGGTGAAGATTTCATCCTACGAAACAGTGTTTTACATTTGTTTAAAGGAAGTACATTCATTAACTTGTTTTATGAATCGAAAGGGAAATCGCTAGGCTTATTAGTACGGCTATTCATTGCAAATCTTTGGATTACCAATATGTGTGAGATGGTAGAACTGATCGTAACTTTGTTATGTATCTTGGTACAACTAATCACAATGCCTGATTTATGATTTGGTATAACTAGTTTTGATTAATTAGTGTAACCGATCCTAAGTAATCACCTGAGATGGCATGATCGATATCTGTAATTGGTGTGACCCTAGTAATTGGTGTGACCGATCACAGAGTGATGTGTAACCGATCCTTGTAATTGGTGTAACCGGTCCTAGTAATTGGTGTAACCGATCCTAGTGACTGGTGTGACCGATCACAAGCAATACCATGAGTATATGGTAATCGGTCCTGGTAATTGATGTAACCGATCCTGGTAACTGATGTAACCGGTCCTGGTAACTTGTGTGACCGATCACAAATGTTTCCATATTAGGGTATAACCGATCCTAGTGATTGGTAGAACCGATTGAACCCATGGATGTGATTTGATATTTGATCAATCACATAATAGTCTTGGAATACAGGTGAACCAATTCTAAACTTGTTTGGAAGTGTGGTATAACAGATTCCAAGAATGTAAATATGAAAGATGATTTACAGAGAAAAGATGTCAACATATTTTGAACACGGGCTATAACTCTTATTATTTATTGTTCAAAGATATTCCTTAGTACTCAAGGAGATCTTGTACCGAAATTAATGGGGAATCTTTTAATTAAGGTTTTTGGTTATATATGCTTTTAATGACCATCAATTAAATGCATATCTCTAGAGAATAAAAGTTAGTAATGTGCATTTACTAATTGGAGATTTTTTATTGATAAATTTCGGAAAATATTGGACAAGCATTTATTGGAATTATGAAAACCGAATTTTGTCATTTATTGCATATCTTGAGAATATTTTCGGTTTTGGAAATTCCTAGGTGTCCAAACATCCTTGGTCTATAAATACTTAAGTTTGCATTTCTATCAAACTATCCTAAGAGCCAGGCAAACTTCATCTTTTTGTTGTTTATGGTGGAGCCATCTATTCGGAGAGGAAAGTACCCTAATTAGGCGAAATATCTTACGACCGCTCGTTTAAGGACTTCTGTGTGATCAAGAAGCTCTACGAGTACCGTTGGTGGGAAACTAGATAATTTCAGTATTATTAGTTTTCGATTGATTTGATTGACTAACGGTTGTTGAAACTTTGATTGCACCTAGTTTGTTTATTCTTGAGAATCTTCTCTCCTGATATATGATTCACTCAAACTAGATCGAAGTATCGACGGGATCTTTAGAACTTTTTGTAGATCTAAAGACATCTTGTGATAATCCATTGTACTCCGTTTTGTGCATGATTGATCACAAGAGATTCAAGTGGTGTTGTGCAGGTTTAATTGAAGATTCAAGAAGATTTGAAGACGAAGAAGATTTCTTATTGGTTTCTCATATCTCTGTGTTGAACAAACCTTGATTGGATGGGATCCATGTAGAATCGAATTTATTCGATTGATTAGTTACGTGAGATCGGCATCACTTTATAGTTTCTTGTTGGAATCTATATCGATTGATTGCGAATCTAAACTTGACTACTTTTGTAGTTATTGGATAGATTGATCTAACCAAGCAAAGAAGTTTATTAGCTTAAACGGAAGAACCTTTGCAGATGACTTGAGATATCTTATCTTAAAGAATCAATAGAGTTGTTACCAAACAGATTTGTTGTTCCTTTACTGTTTGGAATACGATCCAAATGAATTGTTCCAGTGCGTGCACTCATCAAAGTCGGAAGCGCGGGGATACTAAGGAAACTAAGTGAACAAGGGGTAGTTGCTTGGTCTCAACTATACGAAGTTGGTATATATTTTGTACATCGGCTTAATTCTAAGAGTATTCAATTCTGGACTTGGTCCCAGGGTTTTTCTGCATTTGCAGGTTTCCTCGTTGACAAAATCTTACTGTGTGATTTACTTTTTTATTTCCGCAATTATATTTTTTTATATGATTTGAAGTAAATTACACAAACGGTAACTCCACTTTACTTGATAGTGATCCTATAGAGTTTGGTTAAGTCCGAACCTATTATCAAGTAATCACACTTTGGTTGTCGTATTGTCTCGATCTCGTATCCATTGAAAATCACACAAAGTGTGAATACCGATTTGTAGTGTTGTCTCGACTTTGTCCATAGACAATCACTTTCGGTAAGCGGACTTATAGGTGGATAAATTAAAAATTGTGGTGTATTTGGGTACCCTCGTCTTTTCGGATGCTTTTCCAGAGTTAACTGCGCTGCTAAAGTTTTGAGGCAAATAATTACTTCTGTCTGAGTAGTCGCCATCTGTTCCTGCGTCTTCGCCAAGTTCTTTTTGTCTTTGCATAAGTCTGCTATGCTTGGGGGCGTTTTTCCATTTCTTTCTTCATTGTTAGTAGCACCTTCCAAGCCGCCGGTAGGAGGAGTAGTGTTATTTTCCGGGATGATATTCCGAGAGACATTTTCAGGATCTAGACCATTGTGGTTGCTGGAACTGGGATCAACCCTTGCACCAGATCTAAGCTCTACCATGTTTTCAAAGGGTTGAAGAACTGATTTTCAGATGGTTGAAAATTCTGATTTGGTGACCGAGAGGTTGATCTCTGTCTGTGGTCGCTAATTGTTAGTACCTGAAAATTACTTCCAGGTAGAACTAATACACCGCTGTTGTACTTTCTTTTAGGATCGAAAATAAAAATCGAACAGGACAAGCCTAAACCATGATAGCAGCTGTTTCATCCTGCTTTGGTCACGATGGAGAGGAAGATTGGTTGATCTTAGGGGAGGGAAGGAGAAAAATTTGAGAAATTGACAATGGTATTGAATTGTGTGTGTGTTGGATATTGAAAACTATGAAGAATACAGAGCTTTTAGGTATGAAAACTTTTTATGTCTTCTGAATAGGTTAAGCCACCTATTTATAGTAGTTTAAGATACACAATGCTAGTTTCGTAAGTAGTGGAAGTTGTGAGTTATGGAGAGATGTAGATGATGGGTTAGTGTGAGATAATTAAGGGAAGTTTCCGGAAACCTCGTTTATATTACGCCCACTACCTATCCCACTACTGTAACTGCCACACCACTCTAACTTTTCACATGGGGTGTTTCCACGCCTCATGTTTCCGTAGACCACCAGACCAATACCCCATGAAGAATCCCTCATGTGATATATTTTGATATTTCTTAGGTGTTTTTGATGAACAGTAGATCTCATCTTAATTAGGATAAACCGCAGCCATTGATATGTCATATGTTTAGAACACAATCGTGTCTTGTTGTGGCATAGGCTACCATGGCCGAAAATAGTGCACAGAGTCTTGACATGTCTTTGGATTCAATTATGATAGCCGAGAATGGCGCATGGCATGGTGTCATGGCCTTGGCCTAGGCTGCCAAGGCCGTGGATGTCGCATGGCAACGTGCTACGGCCTAGGCTGCCAAGGCCGTGGAAGTCACACGGCAACATGCTGCGGCCTTGGCCTAGGCTTCCACGGCTTATGTTTTGGCACTATGGTGAATATTCCACAGGCCATTTTTGCCAAATCTTGTTAGGGACTTAGTCAGTTATTTTGAAGTAATTTCTTCTGAGCCATTAGTCCATTTTCTTAGCCAAAGCGTTGTAAGCCACAATGGCTATTCCATGGCCTTAGCCACGTTTGGCTAAGGTAACTTATGAGATATGTGGTGTACTCCAATGACTTGACCATGTCTAGCCAATAAGCCGCGATGATGTGATCATCATATAGCTGCAATTTAGGGTTTGAGTTTAAGGCAACATGCCAGATTTAGATTTGGAGTCAGAATGCTATTTTAGTATAAACTCCGAATATAATAGTGCCGCTATAGTATGCCCAAGGAACTCGGCCGCGGGAGTTTTTGCAACTTGAGGCGATACTGATATGACTATATATTAAGCATAATATTCTTAATGACTCATTAAATGATGCCTAGTTCTGTTCTGAATAAGACTAATACCATGTATACGACATAAAATACATGTATATTGACGTACATGAAATAACAAGGTTTCTGCTGGGGAAATCCCTGAAATTTGGCATACGTATACACTTTCAAAATAGCTTTAGGACCGCTGATCCTATTAGCCAAATTCAATTTATTGATTCTCTTGCGAAATACAAAATTATACTTATGCAGATTCAACAATCCTGGTGTCGGGCCAGGGATTATTTATACAACTAGATCAAGGATAATTTACTACAAATACCCTTGTAAAAAACTCACCATCAACATTAGTCCACTGGTTAGCATGGAACAATGTCGTGTTGCGTGGTAAGCATCAGATGGTGACACAAACATCACATAACCTAGAATTTCATGGGCGAAGGAAACCGTTACTTATCTGCATGGACGGGATGCAATATGGTGTAGCAGGCGCGGCTGTGGAGGCTTATGAAGCGGTCATGGTGACGGGGTCGGTCTTCATACTTGCTAGGGCGCGACCTCGCGTGGGCCCATGCGGTTTGGACGGCCACCTCTTGCCTAATTGGCTTTCCTAATCCAACTAGGAATCCTTTCTTTACATGCGTATATATATATATATATATATACTCGGCTTTATGATAGAGAAAAAATATACCAGGCGACACCCAGGATAAAGGTAAATCTTCACCCGTATAACCCACTTTTACCATAATTACGGAGAAATAATCCTATATATATAAGCGGCGTATGAGATATCCCGTTTTAGGTTTTTCTTTCCATTTTTCTCTTCTTCTAGGTAAGTGCTCTAATGCTTTGTCAATCTTACTTTGTTTGATCGACAGGGAGCTAACGCCATTGCTCTTCTAAAATTCAAGGAATTTTCCCGCTCCTTATTTTGTCACTTGACTTAGGTAAACTAGGGTTTACAAGTATTCGTACGTGCATATCATTGAATCTTCAAGGATTGACTGATATTATATCTTCTTTTTCTCGCAGATGTCTTCTAATCGCAAAGTCGATGCAGGTTCGACTCTTAATCGTGCCCATGGTTCCATTACTCCAGAGGATGTTCCAAACATATGTGATAAGCTGTTTGATGGTGTGATTGGAGAAGTCGCAGATTCTGACCCCGCTAGTTGTTTTATCCCAAGTTTTGACAGTGTTACTCACTCTCATGGCCTTGTCCCTCGTGCCATTGTCAGATGCGGCCTGCAAAGAGGAGAGTTTAAACCTTCTTTTGTTTAATTCAAAGATTATTTAAATCCTTTGCGTGGCTGGGCGGAGTGGCATGGTGCCACGGCTTATTTTTTGGCACTATGGTGAATATGCCACATGCCATTTTTTTCCAAATCGTGTTAGGGACTTAGTAAGTTATTTTGAAGTGATTTCTTCTGAATTATTAGTCCATTTTCTTAACCAAAGCGCTGTAAGCCACAATGGCTATTCCATGGCCTTAGCCACGTTTGGCTAAGGTACTTTATGAGATATGTGGTATACACCAGTGGCTTGACTATGTCTAGCCTATATGCCGCGATAATGTGATCATCATGTAGCTGCAACGTAGGGTTTGAGTTTAAGGAAACATGCCAGATTTAGATTTTGAGTTAGAATCCTATTTTAGTATAAACTTCGAATATAATAGTGCCGCTATAGTATGCCCAAGGAACTCGGCCGCGGGAGTTTTTGCGACTTGAGGCGATACTGATACGACTATATATTAAGCATAACATTCTTAATGACTCATTAAATGATGCCTAATTTTTTTTCCTGAATAAGACTAATACCATGTATACGACATAAAAGACATGTATATTGGCGTACATGAAATAAGAAGGTTTCTGCTGGAGAAATCCCTGAAATTTGGCATACGTATACACTTTCAAAATAGTTTTAGGACTGCTGAGCCCATTAGCCAAATACAATTTATTGATTCTCTGGTGGAATACGAAATTATACTTATTACAAATGCCCTTATCAAAAACTCACCATTAATAATATGGTAACTGTTATCTGTTAAAACCTAACCGAACCCGACCAATTAGAAGAAAACCGAACTGAGCATTTTCAGTTTGGTTAAAAACGACAAAAACCTAAAGTAACGGTTTCAGTTTTGGTTTGATGTAAAACCCAAACCGAATACCCACGATAAAATCGATTAACTTTAATTAATATCAACCATTAGAACTACCTTAGATTTAATTTTATCCGTATATTTAAATTATAAATGTCTATATTTAATTTTATGTGTAACTATATTTAAATCTCTCATTTTTTTTTGTATATATATTAACTGTTAGTTACATGAAACTGACAAATAACGGTAAAACCGAAACTGTTGGTTAATGACACAGTTTTGGTTTGGAAAATAAAAAACCGGGAGCAATGGTTTCGGTTTCGGTTTCGGTCTGAGCAAAAATCCAAACCGAAACCGACCATGTACACCCCTACTTCCACTACTAGCATTTACCGGATGAATTGTTTTAAACTTCCAAAACAAACCTGTCAAGACCTCAACAAGTTTCAAAGAAATGTCTTCTGGTTAAATGCTTAGACAACCCCAAAGGCTACTATCCAAAATCCTGGACTGCTGTGTGTAAGCCCAAGGACATGGGAGGCTTAGGCTTCATGAATATGGAACACTTCAATAGTTCTATGATCACTAAAATTGGTTGGAGATTGGAGAAACACAAAGACTCATTCTGGTACCAACTCATGGATGCTAAATATCTACTTCGCAAAAATGTTCTCAACACCCAAAAATGAATATTCTTGGATATGAAAAGGTATTCTGGAAGAAATATACAACATCCAAGATCATAACTCTTGGAAAATTGAAAATGGAAAGAAAATCAACATTTGGGAGGATATCTGGATTCCTACAATATCTTCTCAACTTTTTAAACCTTCTAATTGATATCGTTATGGTTGAGCATCTTCTTCTACCTAATAGTGATTGGAATACTCCTCTGATCAATACCTGGTTTAACACTGTTACTGCTCAGGCTATTCTTGACAATGCTCTTCACCCAGGAGAAGGGGATCAAATTATGTGGAATCTCACTGAATCTGGAGATTTCACAGTCAAGTCTCTATACAAAGCCAAAATGGAAAATCTCTATAGTAATGATGTCCAGACCAGCAACTGCAAAGCTTTGTGGAATATGGACATTGTACCTGTAATTCAGATTTTCTTATGGAAATGTGTCAATGGAATCCTTCCCACTAATACTTAAACTGTTAGCATCCTTCGCTACATTGATCCCATATGCAAGTTATTATGCAATAGTGGGGAGAAAATTATGACACACATGTTCCTAAATTTCCTTGCTGCTACCTCAATCTAACACTTGTTGCTTGGACCATCCCATGGAAAGTTTGATTACAACACAAACTTCATGGACTGGTTAAATTCTTGGTTCATTTCTGGATCACTAACACTACTAGCAATATTTGTACAACTGCCTGCTGGTACATCTGTAAAGCTAGGTGTGTTTCCATTTTCAATCACACTTAGCCAAATGTCAGACACACTACTCTCAGTATCCAACAACATCTTTGTATAACAAAATTTATCACATAAAAGACCACATCCTCAACTCTATTTTTCACAACGAGGATTATAGGAGTATACCTAATGATGATACTGTCACTTACCCTTTTAACACTGATAATACTGCTAATTACTCTCTTGTCACTGACCAAAGAGGGGCCTTTGGCATAGTTATCAAAATTTGGACCTTACAGGACCCTGAAACCCTGGTTTATTTCACTGCCCTTACAGCTCTGGATTTTTCAGGAAACACCATTGGGACTAGAGGATATCAAAGACACAATGGAGAATTGGGAGCAACAGGAGAATACTTAGCCTTTGAGTGAGTCAATGGATTGTAGCTCACTAATGTTGAAATTCAGGCTGAATCCATGGAAATTCTAGTACGCTTCACAATGCTCTACTATAGTTCAGTCCAAGGAAGATTCCACCTCAGTTACCATGAAAGAAGTGAAGAGAATAAAATGCAAACAATGATCAGAGAATTCATATCATTTCCTTTATTTTAGTTAGACTTAAAGTTATCCGTAGACTTCAAAAATTGGACTGTAAGAACTTTATTGATAGGAGTAGTGGTACGTCAATGGCCACTAGCTATGAACTGTAAGAACTTTACTCATATAACTTTACTAGAACTTTACTCTTTTCGGCCTAAGTTTTTCTATATAAAAAAACATATATCATGTACTATACATCAATCACACACATCGTTGTTGAAATAAACGAAAAAAAATAATATTATAAGTGTTTTAAACGCAACTAAAGTATTAAATATATGTAGTCTATTTAGAAAGTAGATGATGTTTCAGGGATGGTGTGGAAATTCTGATTACACCACTTCAATTCTTATTTTTCATTGTGAACAAATTTGTATTCTTCGTGTAGATTAAAACGCTAAAGAGAGGAGTAGTTGCGCAGTACATCAACACATATAATTATAATGGATCCTAATAGGAATGCATATCTATGTCATGCCAGCAAAAATCTTCCTCGAAGATATACTTGAAATGATTGTAGCAATCGACAGAAATGTCTTTGATGCTATATGAAATTTAAAAATCACCAAAATAAGGATTATATTTTATTCTAGATAATAATAATAATTACTACTAAAATCACAAACTAATTGTTGCCCAAATCTTTAGATATATTTAAGATATGAGCAAAAAAATGTTACTGAAATAAAAATTTAACTCAAGAGATCTGGGAAGAGAACATGGAAGAACAAGAGAAAAAACAATGGATTGCTGCAGTTGTTGGGAAAATATTTTTCTGAGGGACGAATTTTTTTTACCAATTTTTTTATCAAACATACATGTGAAAAATATTAGCTAATTCAAAGTACTTTTATTAAAAAAAGAAAATAAAATAAAAAGCCTAATCACAAACGAGGGCTGTGAAAAAAACTTGTTACCCGGAAAGGAGGAAAATCCTATAATGTTAAGGATTTTCGGGGCGGACAACCAAATGTTAAGGAGCATCAATGGCCAATGCCCTAGTTTAGCATAAAGACCTTTGTGGCTTAACAACAAGTAAGCATAACTTATAACTTTTATAATATGAAATGCTAAGGAAAACTGACAAACTTGAGTCTATTCATTGGAATTTCTAGTGTCCTAAAGACCAAAATAAATAGAGATCTTTAGCTTAAATTTTGGGATCGTATTGCATCCGCGAAGGATTTATGTGGTTTAGATATTCAAAACTATGTTATATTCAATAAGGCCTTGCTCACTAAGCTAGCCTAGACATTAGTAAATATCTAAATGAATTATTGTTCAGATTTTGATACATAAGTACTTTCTCACTAGTGATCCTATGAAAATTATATTTCTAGGAATTAATAGGCCATGGATTTGGAAAGGTATATATCTGGAGCTTGAAACTGTTAGGGACAATTATAGTTTGGAACTTATTTGGTACTGGTAAGTACATTAATACTGGAAGGATATATGGGTTCCGTCTAAAAATCCTCATCTTCCTTATAATTTTACTTCCTATAAACATTAAAACGGTCGACCAGCTTACTGATCATGATACTAAGAATTGGAACTTGACATGCTTACTCTCTTTTTGGTTCAAGCATTATTGAGAAAATTTGTAGCATTAGAATCTCTATACATGGTAATGGTTGAATTAGATAGATAGGAAACATAAAATGAGTTATTTTTGAACCCACATTTGGGGGATAATTTTACAAATTGGGGATACTACATAAAATAAAATATGATATTCTGAAGTAAAATAAAAAAAATCTTATCCATATATTCTTACTAATGACTAAGCTATCCTTATTCAGTTAGTTGTTAATTTTTATATTAGTTTTTAGATTATATCAAACATTAGATTAGTGAGATAAACATGTAGATTAAAGTTAGTTGATTAAATAAGAAAAGAGACCACACATTGTGATGTAGTTTTCTCTTTTCAAACACAACATATAAATTAGTAAGAGACACATTGTTGATTAGGGGAGTCGATATAGTCTTCGACTATCCCTTTGGTCTTTAAATACACTGAGATATTACCCAAGACCTTGATGTAGCTTCTACTTTGATTTAACTTTTCCTACGAAACAAATTTGAATACCATAATTACCAAGGTTAAGTTAGATAAATTGAAAGAAAAAGAAGATATTCAATCCTAAAGTATTTGCATTTTGTAAGTGTATATATCGAAAAATATAAGAGGGTTCATCGGGTAATCTGATTTGTTCGACTGTGGGGACGAGAGCCGATGATGAAC
Source organism: Papaver atlanticum (assembly GCA_023531105.1). Lineage (NCBI taxonomy): Eukaryota > Viridiplantae > Streptophyta > Magnoliopsida > Ranunculales > Papaveraceae > Papaver > Papaver atlanticum. Next base: position 5,966,891 of record JAJJMB010007708.1, read on the forward strand.
AACCCTTACCTAAAACAATATGATGGTCGTTCAAAGACTACTTCAGTCGCAGATGGAAGGTAGGGTTGGTCTAGGGAGGAAAGATGAAAGAGATGGGATTAGAATTTCTCAGTTGCAGACGAATGGACTCTAAGATAGAGAGATAGTTGCTGAGAACTTGTTGTTATTCTGTGTTATTTTTTAGAATGACCAATCGTATGTCTATTTATGGCTTTACAAAACCCTAATATCTAGTCGGTAGGATAATGATAAGGAGAGATGATCATCACCTTCTTTTAAATCCCAGTAATAGATAAGGATATACAACCTGTCTAGTCTATCCTAATATAACTCCTCACGTCGGTTATTCTCTTTATGTGTGGGTAGGATGATACTCACATGTTTCCGTAGACCGCCAAACCAAAACCCTAAGTTTATCCCTCCATATGTGACGTGACCATCCTTTGTATATATTTGATGTGTCATGTAACGTGTTATCATTCATCTGAACTGTCACAACTTTACATATGCTTGCACGTGGAGGCCTTCTGAAGTCACGCAAAGAGATCTAGAAGCCTTGTTATAGCCATGGGTTTCATGTGAAGAGCACAAGCTTGGCTGAGGCATATCGTGAGCTAATCTTGAATGTTGAGGCAAGCCATTTGACCCCGGATGGGGCGAGAAGTTTGAGCTCGGCTGTGGCGAGCCGTTTTACCTCGGCTGAGGCGGTCAACCATATACCTAGCCATTCAAATTGGCTGGGGCGGTCAACCATAGACCTACAAGAGCCATCCATGCGCAATGGAGGTAAGGTGTTGGGACTGAAGAGGCACTGTGGAGAGGCCTAGTACTCGTGATGCAGAGTACTAAACTTCCCGCAAACCTGGGATAACGCTCAGGAGTTCGGCTTTGTAGAAAAGACTCGTGGTAATGCTAAGGAATCCCATGCTCGACCCAAGACCCATGATAACGCTAAGGAGTCTTGTTGTTTTATCATAGATCTGGGACGACCCAGGGGAGTCTTAGATAGTTTAGCGGATAAAGACCTGGGATAATTCCGAGGAGTTTTTAACCTTGGAGTGATGACAACTTTATTTCACTTCGGAGTGCCAGGGGCTCTTCGCCTTCGAGTGATGAAGATTCCTCTTCTCGGAGCGACGAAGGTTCTTCTCCTTGAAGAGATTGAGACTCTCCGACTTTGAGTTATGCAGGTTATTCTCCTTGAAGTGATGTGAGCTCTCCGGGACTAACCATGTTTTTCATCTTTGAGTTAGCTTCTCATTCCTCGGGAGTTGAACATCGTCATCCTTTCTTGGGCTTCATACCGTTTAAGTGCATATGCTTCTCTGTATGGCCTAGTGACTAACCATATTCACGGGCCTTAGATTTTTCCTTGGACTACCAAGATTACAATTTTAACATTAGACTATAAAATGACCATTCTGCCATTCATCCAAAAATCACCATCTACAGGAATGTATGAAGAGCCAGCATAGACTATGCCCATGCCGACTATAAAAGGGTAATTTAGATTGTTTATTTTTTTCCAGAAAACACGTTATCATTATATATAGCATGGTTTAACCCTGAGCATCCCCCAGATGTGGGTTCTTATTTTTCTGATAAATCTGCCTATAACATTCTGCTTAACATGGATTTACGAAAATAGAAATATTAGTAATTCTTGCTTTCCTCGGCTTAAGCTGTGCAAACTTAAACTTCCACCTGAAGTTATTCATTTTATGTGTAAATGTGCTCAGTGTCTCCGAACAAGAGACAAAATTAGGCAATACATGAAATATATAAAAATCAAATGCCATGTCAGTAACAGGGAGGATAAAAGTATGCAAGATGTTTTATAGATAATCACATCACTTAGAGAACCTGGTTTGTTGTGGATACTTCCATTCCTCAATTTATAAGGAATTTTTATTTTTTTCAACAGTTTGTTGATTGGTTTGCTAATGCTAATTACTCTGATAGCTCTAATCAACAAGCTTTAAGTTTTGTTTGTCCATCTCTTTTGTATTATATGGAAACAGAGATACATGGTTATCAATGTGGTTAATTCCGTATCTCGGACTGTCTCTCCTGGGCCTGAGACGCCGAGATGATCAGCCGGAATTCCGGAGTCAAACATTACTTGTAATATTTGTATAGAAGAATATTTATATATATAGAAAACAGTAAAGATTTTTGTACTAACATGTGCCAAGTTTGGGCACTCAACTCTCATGCACCTCGTCACCTGTACACCCTTTTGGGTAATATACTATTAATTTTTTTTTCTCTTTCTCTCGTACTCAAACTCTCTTACACAGAGTGTTTCTTCTTTGAATTGTTTTTTCGTTGAATTATGTGGATATACTAGCTGATTTTGGTCTCGTAATTGTGGATGTATTAGCTACCTGATTTGAGTATTTCAACGAGTCTCTGCTATGTATATATAAATTAGGGTTTTTTTTTGAATGCTAAATGATACTGTAATTAGTATGCGTTCATACAAATTTAGGGTTTTGATTTTGTTATGATGGGTTGATCATATTCTGTAATTAAATTGATTTATCAATTGTTATCTTTTTTTTTTTTTAAATTTCTTAGAATCTTGATTCCTTCGAATTTTTTGGTACGGTAAAGCTCTTCACTAATTAGTAATACTATTTGAGTTTTAACAATAAATAAAAGAGATTCATGCAGCCGATGAAAATTGAAAAGCTTCTGAATCAGAGAGAATCCATGAAACGGTTAAAGAAAAAAAAAACGAGATTTCAGACGAAATTTCAGCCGAGATGGAACAATTCCGGTGAGTTTCTCGGTGATAAATCGTCTCGGCGAGATTGTCGATATCGGCTTCTCTTTGGCCGAAACCGGAAAAATCGCCCAGATCTCGGTTGAGATCGACTACATTGATGGTTATGTTTAATCATATACACGTAAATGCCATTGAGTAAATCACTCGGTTAATCTCTTCCATAAGGGAATGGGAGAACCTTTTGACAAGCAGAGATTCAAACAATCTGAATACTCAGAGAATCCGCTGGAAGCACCTAAAAAAGTTGTAGCTAAAATTAACGTTGATGACTCGTATATCAAGGTTACTAAATTTGTTGGACTGAGTTTAATGCAACATATTTGTGCAGAATAAATTGATGGAAAATGATGCATCTACACAAAACCGGCGGATGAGAAATATGTTGAGGCTCTTGCATTTTTTCAAGCTGTATCGCCTATGAAATTGATAAAAAAAAAAGTCATGAATATACATTAGGAAGGATAAAGCTAAAATGTGTTAGCTGCCATCAATGGATTATTCGTAAGTGTCAAATGGACTAATCTTAGTGTTATTCGAGATTGTCTACTTCGTTTAAAGTTATTCAATTTCAAGTTCTTAGTTTGATGCCCTTCATTTTTTTTTCGTTAGTCAGGAATTTGAGATGGATAACTCTGTTTATGACATTCATTAATTCAGTTATATTAAATTCCAAAAAACTTTTAGTATAGAAAATAAATGGGCCTCGAAGCCCTTAATTGGAACTATTATATCCTGATATATTCACTGGAAAGGAAAAAAGGCGCACTAATAGTATTGATAAAAATTATATCATTGCATTTATTGAATCACAGAAAAATAAAAATAACAAAAAAGAGGAAAAAAAGAAGATGAAGGGTTATTTGTGCTTTGGTGCGCAGGTTTTGACCAGAACTTTAATTTGGTATGTAATTTTACCGAAATTAAGGATCAACAACCACGTATGAACTAACAACTATCTTCTTTCCATGATAAATTTCTCATTCTCTATTAACAATGATGTGGGCCTCGAAGCCCTTAACTGGAAATATTATATCTTGATATATACATATTCACAAGAAAGGAGAAAAGGTGCACTAATCGTATTAATCAAAATTAAGGGTTGGTAAGTGGATTTTCGGTCAACTGTCAACAACCACGTATGAACTAACAACTGTCTTATTTCCATGATAAGTTCTCATTCTTTATTAACAATGACTTACCTATCCTTACTTGAAAACATGTTTCCTAGTTGTGGTCTCTCTACCTGTTGTTAGAATGAGTTCGATAAAATAAGTTAATTAAGATCAGACCCATCACCTTTTCGGACGAAAATAATATAGGATTAAGTTTTTCCTATCATTATGAATTCTTATTAATTAAACATCTCATAATGTTGATCTCACAATTTCAAGGACACACTAATAACTTAACATGAACCAGAAACATGTTCACTTAAATAACAAATCCCTATTTAATCATAAGCTTGAAGAATCAAAATTAGTTTTGATAGTAGATTGATCGATACATACAAGAGTTCACATTTCAAAGGACTTGCTTTCTCATGATCCTGACTATGATTACATTAGCCCAATTGAAACCATTCTTCACAATTTTTTTTTATCAAAGCATGTTTTGTGGGATATATAAAAACGAGATAGTTCTTCATGTTGAAACAATTATTTGTTATAGTTCATTTTGGTTTTAGATTTTTCGAAAGGCAATGTATATGTCTTTTCAAGGACTTTAGAAAAAGAAATATAAACGACACAAATTTCATAGCTTGTCTTAAAAAAAAGCACTAAATGAAAGATTACTACATTCACAATCCTAAATCGAATCCACCACTACCACTATACACCTTTGTCCGATATGTAATTCAGATTCTGAAATGGCAGACCATTTTTTTCTAAAATGTCGATCCTCAGTAACAACTTAGCATCTATAGCTCTTCCACGACTCAATCGATCGAAATTTCAATCGTCACGAGGCCCGTGCTGTAGACCAAACCGCTACAATCCACGAACTAGTGCAAACAAATCTACATATGAAAAGTTTCATCTGCAAGAATTCTTCAACTACCACGACAATGAAACTACCTCAAGGGATAACTACAACTTTAGTGGTAAAGACTTGGGCTATTATTATGGCGGTTAGAACATCAACAATCAGACAATGAACACAAGTAACTTTTGAATCATACTCACAAAAACTAGTCCTACCAACTACAAGATAGAAGCGTCATGGTACTTGAAAGATATGCTCAATGAAATCACGAGTCTATTGCTCAAAATACACAATCTATAGGGAAGACAACCAGACGAAAAATGGGCTAGCAAATCATGCATCAGACGAAAGTTAATCGGGTTCCTTCAGATCAACAATTTGAGAATATGTTATCCCTAGTGTTTTTGAACCAAATTCAAACCTTCAACTATATGAGATAACCTATTGTAACCTTCAAACTCCTGATATAACCTTCCCGCATGTATTTCTATTTTAAGCTTAGTATACGAAAATTCTGCATAAACCATGGGTGGGACTCCCGCAAAACGACTCACTCACATGGAGAAAAACCCTTCCCACCCAAATGTGTAGAGAAATATAAGTTCCAAGCACCCTCTGACGAAATCATTTCACTAACCGTTGCATTTTTTATTCTTGGAAGTTGAAATAAGTCCATAAAACAAGTTTTCAGCGACTGCTCTCTGTTTTGGGGTAAAAACTGATTCTGTTGTTTTTGGTAAATTTGGGTGTGTTGATGAGAAACGAATTCAAACCCTAAACAAATTCACTGCACGGGAGTACTCTTATTTCGAGAGATCAATCTGTAAGACTCTAGCCTAAACTTAGAAATAGCCGTTCCAGATTCAATTCGGTCACAAAGTGAAGGAGAAGGGTTGATCTTACGGAGGGAAGCGAAGAAGGTGTTTGAGATCAAAATGTTGAACTATGAAGGTGTGGTTGTTTTATGACTTGTATCAGAATGTGGAACTGGCTTGCAGAACGTAAGCTATCAGTTCTTGGTGTTTTCCGGATACTTGTGTTGATAACACTTGTGTTGTTTTGAAAATAGGTTGAAAACCTATTTATACAAGTCATTGAGCGCACCCTGATCCCGTAGGAAGTGGAGGCAGTCAAGTAATGGAGAAGTGGGGTTGTGCAAAAGGTGGTGACCATCACGTTTCCATTATATGGGAAGATCGGTCACCCTTTCACCCACTACTCCCTCATTGCTTAACCGTCCGTCCTTTCCTGGCACTTTCTTGTAATGGGCGTGTTGCACGCCGCACGCTGTAAACCGCCAGACCAATACCCCAGTAAGCATCCCCCAGTTTGTGACATGTTTGATGTCTCGAGTGAATGGGTCAAGTCGTGAAACTTGCCGCTTAAAGTAGCACATAGTGCTTTTAGGTCAAATAATAAAATTATTTGTGAGATCAATATTCATAAAGCATCGTTTATAATTGATGCACATGAAGCATCGCTTTTAAACAAACTGCTGAAAACAATCGATGTGCAGGAAGCATCGTTGTTTTATAGTTCATCCAAATTAGTCGCGAGTTGAATGTCTTAAAAAAGTAGCATGACCGGTCACCTTTCGGCGATCGTTTGAGAAACCTATGGGTGAGCTACCACTTGGTCGATCGCTCCCTATGGAGGAGAGGTGGTCGGTGATCACGGCATCACCCTGTTGGCCATCTAGAATCCAATCTAAACCGTCCGACCAGGCTAGCGAAGTTGGACGGACGAGATGATTTGCGGCAGTTGTATGCTTCCGTTGATTGTATTTTAGGGTTTGAAGCTGTGCCGCCACCCTACCATTGGGTCAAATAATTTGTGGCATTTTCCACTGATTTAGACAGGCCGATTAGGTATATGCCAGATGGGTTGCCGGTGAGTGTGCAAGCATCTCGTTGGTCTCCAGAAATTAGATCTAAGCCGTCCGACTAGGCTGGCGAAGATAGAAGGCCGTGATCAATTTGCGGCAGTTACGTAACGCCGCTTACTCAATTTAGGGTTTTATAAGCGCGCGATCGCCCTACTTTGGGCAAGCGGTTCTACGTGCTTCTGGATCGCTGCATGTAATTCGATCAGCTGGGGATGAGCCGCCGGCGATCATGTTGGCACCTCTTTGATCGTCTGAAATTTGATCTAAGCCACTCAATGTGGCTGGCGAAGATGGATGGTTGTGATCGATTTGCGATGGTAGTGTGTCTCCGCAACGCAAACTAGGGTTTTCAAACAGCGCGTTCACCCTACTTTGGGCAAACGATTCAATGCGCTCCTGGTTTGCCGTGGACAAGTCGATTGACCAAGGATGTAGTTGGGTCGCTGGTGAACATGCCAGTACCCTTTTGATCATTCGAGGGAAGATCTAGACCGTCCAACTAGGCTAGCTAAGTTGGACAGATGTGATGAATTTGAGACCGTTATGGTCGGTCTTTGGCTCGTTTGAGCTCTTTTTCAACAGCGCGATCACCTATTTTTTGTTGAGCATTCAAGGGTGTAGCGGATGATCTAAAGGGATTTTGACCGGTCGGGATGTTAGTGGGCCCGTTGGTGTTTATCAAGACGATCACCTAGTTCCGCTAGGAGTAGGCTGGGCTTGTTGAATTGTGTGGCCAAATCGTGTGGCCGTGATCGTTTCTTAAGACTGATATGGACAGTCTAGATTTTCCTTAAGGAATCTAAACGCGTTCGATCGCGCTAAATTTTAATTAAAAAGTGTGTAAACACACTGATCTCTTTATCAGAGAGTGGTGTAGCATACGTGAGTGTTTTCATGCAGGTCTCAATACTGACACTTTGGGAGATTCATGCTACTTCGCTGCGAGTGAACATTAATCGTCATGTCATGCCAATATTGAGAGTTCGGCTGGGAACATAGCACAGGAAAATACTAGGCAGGTCATGCATTAGTGAATAATGCAATAGGTTAAAATTTACAGAATATCTGGGATTGTTGCTTCACGCACCATTCTTGATAAATTTCGTAAATATGTTGAATTGCTCAATACATATGTAAGTGAAAAGGTTTATGCACTCATCACTTTCAAATGGCTTTGTTCCTTTGCAGGATGACAGCGCATTAAATACAGGGTTTTACGATTTTAGCCTTGAACTAAAAACCACCATCAATATATATATATATATACAAATATATTGCATTGCTCAATATATCTATGAGCGAAGAGGTTTATGCACTCATCAATCTTAAATGGCCTTTATTCCTTTGCAGGATGACAGCGCATTAAATATACTGAATTTCTCAATACATATGTAAGTTGAGAGGTTTGAGCACTCATCACTTATAAATGGCTCATCCTCTTTGCAGAGCGACAGCGCATTAAATACAGGGTTTTACAATTTTATCCCTGAACTAAAAACCACCATCAACACTCTCTTACCCACTCATCATCCCAAAAATGGATACTCGTTCCATTGCCTATTGTCAAAATAGAATAGATTTCACAATTCCTTTCCATAAGCTGTGACAAATAGAAGTATTAGTCAAATGTGGAAATAAAGCATCATATGCACCACCAAATTTATCAGTTATTATCCTTATCCACAGTGCATGTCTCTCTGACCTATATCTCCACACTCGTTTAGCGTGTAAAGCTTTATTTACCAATTTCAGTTTCTTGATACCTATTCCACCCCTGCATTTTTGGAAGAGAAACTCTAGACCAAGAAATCCAAATTCTTTTTCTAGTAGAATTACTTGAGCCCCAAAAAAAATTCTGAATAATCCTTTCAATCTCCTTAGCAACATCAGCAAGTATTTAAAACATAGCTAAATGGTAAACTGGTAAGCTTGAGAGTACACTCTGAAACAATATCAATATCTGAACTTTGGATAAGTACGTCTTCTTCCATCAAACTAATTTTTGTTGAAAACACCGGGTTAGAGCACTGCTCGGTCGAACTCGCATGCGTTTCTATCTCAAGCATGTTTGTCAATGTTAGTGATCAAAACTATAAGTCTTGATTTCTAGCCTATTTATAGATGTCTCGGACTAGGACATAAATTGTGTAGTTGAGCTTCAGGCTTCACGACGTTCATAATTTGAAGACGAAGAACTACTAAGGGTATCTTGTGGAACTTCATCAACAAAAGATATGTGGAGACTGAAACTCATCTATCACTTGGAAAGTCTATTTCTACTCTATCTCCTATATTGAGACGTAAGTCGTATTACGATATAGTTTTCTATTATACACATTTGAGATTTCGAGATGAGTTTATCTCGCTTACATATTTCTCGAAATATGTGTTGGCAAGCTTTCGCTTCGACCAAGTTCATCTTATATTATTGACGAATGTCAGAATATGACCATGTGAAAATTGTCGAGTAACATCTTACATGGTTTGTGTGATACAATCATTAGGTGTAGACTTGGAATGTTTCATTATGATTATTTCAATATCTTAAAAATTGCTTTGATGCTAATAGTGTGTGAAAACGGCTATTGTCATCCTCTAAGAAAGTTTCAATGATTGAAATAAAGAGTTTATAATTAAGTAACCATGTTTGGATATAAACATAGTGTGTTCTCACATTTGTGTGTAAGTACAAAACCGGGAACCTGAAGTATGCGTACCCGTACGCGTACTGGCGGTTGTTGGATGTCTGGGAAAGTATGCGTACCCGTACGCATACTGGAGGAAGTCTCACGTCCGTGAATTTCTGCTGGAGTTTGGAAGTGTGAATTGGTATGCGCACCCGTACGCGTACTGGCATAACCAAACTCGGTCCGGCTACTTAAGTATGCGTACCCGTTTGCATACTTGAGTTGGTTGCTTTCTAAAATCGGTTTTACATGAACTTAAACATTTCTTAAATAAGGAATGCAATCTTTGAAAACCGTGGCTATAATGTTCATGAACTGATTCGAGTGAATCAAAATGATTTTTCTTCGATTGTGTTCTTGTATACTTCTATGAGAATATAGCAATTTAACGGCTCTTTAACTAGTTTCATTTGAGTCATTTGAACTAGTTATGGTTAGAAAGAATATGGTTGATATGAGAGTAATCATATGGCTAACTTCGGTTAACTATTGTTGAGCCAACATGGTGTACACGTTTGGGTACAGTTACATAAACCTAAATGAGGGTACATTTCATTTGTGTGTAACAAGCTAAGTTCGATCTAACGGTTGAAAGATATTAGCTTGGTTGAATCAGGTTTTTCATCTAACGGTGAATATTGAATGCTTTGTTACCAAGGTAACTTGGATTGCAAACCCTGATTTGAAAACTATATAAAGGAGAACTCTAGCAACTGGGAAACCTAATCCCCACACCTCATGTGTGTTACTAGTTGCATCAACTAGAGTCGATTCTTTTTTAACCTTAGGTTTCTATCGAGACCCTGTAGGTTAATGACTTCAAAGACTTCATTGGGATTGTGAAGCCAAACCCAACTATTTTCTTTGTAGTTGCGTGTTCTGATCTTGCCCGATTCTATCGTTTGAGTACTATATTCTCTAAGATTTGCTCGATATTTAATCTCCAATAGGCAAGATAAAAAGTAATCACAAACACCTTTGTCTCATCGTTTGTGATTCCACAATTTCTAGTTTCGCCATCATACGGTTTAGAATATTGTGAGGTGATTGATAATACTAGGCTGTTCTTCGGGAATATAAGTCCAGTTTATCAATTGGTTCCTGTTCACCTTGATTTATCAAAAGACGGAACAAAAACTCTTTGGTATTTCTATGGGAGACAGATTTATTCATTCTATAGACTTTTCTGTGTGAGACAGATTTGTTTATCAAGTCTTCGACTTTGGGTCATAGCAACTCTTCGTTGTGGGTGGGATCAACTAAGGGAATCAGGTGCGTAGTATCCTGCTAGGATCAGAGACGTAAGGAACGCAACTGTACCTTGAATCAGTGTGAGATTGATTAGGGTTCAACTACAGTCCAGTCCGAAGTTCATTGGTAGTAGGCTAGTGTCTGTAGCGGCTTAATACAGTGTGGTGTTCAAAGCTGGACTAGGTCCCGGGGTTTTTCTGCATTTGCGGTTTCCTCGTTAACAAAATTATGGTTTCTGTGTTATTTCTTTTCCGCATTATATTTTGTTATATAATTGAAATATCACAGGTTGTGCGTTAGGATCGATCAATTAGATAATCCAACCTTTGGTTGTTGATTTAAATTGATTGACACTTAAACATTGGTCTTTGGTACCGTTCAAGTTGTTTCACATAATAATCAGGCTCGCAGATTTCTATCTGTTTGTTGATTACATTGTGAAACAGAGATATAAACTCTTTGATATACTTTTCTCTAGATTGTGTCTGACTGTCTAGTTGATTATCTAGAAAGTATATTAGAGTAAGTCCTCTCAGATTTCCAAACGAATTGTTGGGTGTGGTTGTTGTACCCCCGCATTTTCACACCGTATAATCTCATTCCAAACAGACATACATTTCGATTTGCTACCAAGAGGAATACCAATAGTTCATTGGTAATTGATTCCAAGAATAACCAAACAGTTCAGCACACATCTCCCCATTATGTAATTGACCAAAACCCACAATTTTTCTTTTTATGAAATTTACCTTCAATCCAGAGACAGTCTCAAACCCCAACAAAACATTCTTCAAATTTTGAACTTGCTCTGGATCATCTTTGAGAAACACAATTAAATCACCAGCGAATTGAAGGTAATTTATTACCAAACCATTAGTACTCACCTGAAATCCAGAAATAAGACCATCTTCTGTAGCTTTTTTCATCATCAAAGACAAAACCTTAGCAACTAAAATGAACAAGAATAATGAGATTGGGTCACCCTGCCAGATACCTTTCCGACTTTTGAAAATCTCAGTTGCCTCGCGTTTCAACAAGACAACAAATCTACAAATTTTTCCAACTTCTCCACTTAGAACCAAAATGAATTTCCGAAGAGTTAAATCAACACAATTCCAATTCACGTTGTTGAAAGTTTTTTCGAAATCCACTTTACAAACCAAACCAGTGTCTTGTTGTTTAATCTTGGAATCAATGAGCTCCGAAGCACTTAAAATACCATCTTGAATTTGTCTATCATAGATAAACGCTCCCTAAAAATCAGAAATAATACTCGGCAGAACTAATTTCATTCTTTCAGCTAACATTTTGGAGATTATTTTATAAATACTACCAATTAGACTAATAGGTATATAATTGTGTGAAGACACTGCACCAGTGCATTTAGGAATCAACGTGAGATTAGTACAGTTGAATCTCCAATCAAGCATGTAGACAATTGAAACTCATTAATCACCTTCATAAGATCAGATTTAATCACCTCCCACGCATGTTTATAGAACTCCATAGTAAAACCATCCGAACCCGAACTTTTATTTGTGCCAAAGTGAAAAATCATTGATTTTACTTCATCTTCCAAGAAGGACCTCTCTAAATGCATACCTTCTACAACAGAAATAGTAGGCATATTCAGCTGCTCAAAGTCAGGTCTAATCCTATGAGATTCTGAAAATAAAGAAGAATAAAAAGCCTTTGTTTCTTTAGCAATCAACTTCTTGTCAAAACATAAAGTATCTTTTATCTTAAGATAGGAAATGTTGTTGAATTTGTATTTGAAACTAGCAATTTGACGAGGATATGCCGAGTTTCTTACTCCATCTTTAGCCCATCTCTCTTTCACCCTTTTGAGCCGCTCTTCTAGCAATATTTAAAGAAATAGAAGTATGTATAATTCTAGCTTGCTCCCTTTCCACAATATCTTTATCAGAGAGTCCCATGACTTCTTCAACATTATCAAGCATATCTATAGTAAGCTCTAAGTTATCCAATTGAGTATGCAAAGCTCTAAAAAATAGGCTTGTTTGGTTTGCACAAAGATTAATAAAATTAATTACTGTAACCACTTTTTCGTATTTTTTCCTAATTAGAGAAAAAATAGAGAAAGAAGTGATCCCCATTTTGTGTGAAGAAATAATAAGAAAAGAGAGAAGTAATCCCTTAGTGGGTAATTTAGTAAACTCGTAACATTTGACTTTCCATTTATGGAAACCAATTTTTCTTTTCTTTTTACATACCCAATTAAGGAAAGCATCTTAGATTTTTACAATTTAGTATACCCCCCTGCCCTGACTTATTAGATTAATTTTAAATGCATCACATAGCATAAAACTAAAATTAGGTTTATGCATCACATAGCATCAAACTAAAATGTTCTGTGCTCGCCGAACAAATAACATAGCCCCAACAACAGACAAAAAAGGTACTGATGAGGAGTGTTTACACGAGCCATGACTTGTGTGCAGAATGAGAATCCAAGAACGAGATTTCGAAATCCCAGCAACAGGATTACTAATCCACAAGTTTTCTTTCACATCAGATTTTTATTGAAGAGTCAAAAAGATCCACTTAAGATATTCATATTTCACAGCAAGCAACTTTCTGCTGTTCTTTCACCAAAGGCTTTGCCCTGAGGAGCTTACAAATCTGCCACATGTTTTTTCTTTCAATCCTTTGCACAACACCTTCATGAGCAAAGTTAAATATGCAGATTAGTGAATATAGTTTCGGCACAATTTTGTAAGCCTTTTGAGACCTATGGAACTCAGAAACTAAATAGAAGAATCATACTCTATTAACAATTCTAAATGGTTAAGGTAAGTGAATTTTCTCGTAACCCTTAAGAACTTCTGCTGCCATGTTTGTATGTCAAGTAAAATGTTAAGTGACTACTCTTTGTAGCATGATAAGACTAGTGAGAAAGTGCTGAAATGTAAAGAAGCGCCGAATCCCTACCTTTTGTATCTCTTTTGAGAACCACATGGGCAGAGTGCGTTCCGGCTTATCTGACCACTCTGTGCCAAATTAGACCTGGCAACATCCAATGGTGTTGAACCCATCAACTTTTGAACCTGTGTGACATCAATAAATTACTATGGAAAGACAGGATGCAGTTAGCAAACCCAGCAACTTTTGAAGCTACAAGACATTAAAAAGATATAAATAGTAATACAAAGAAAAGATAGGATTCAATTAGCAAGCAATCAGAATTACACAGTCAACTAAAAAACCACAACAAGTCGAATAAAAGGATAATCACCCCATGATTTCGAGCAGGCAAAAAAAAAAGTCCTATTCCTGCTACTTAATAACAACCAATGTCCATTCTTGAGTTAGCATGAGTAAATTCCGTCTTGAGTTCAAGACATCCGACAAAGATAAAATAGGATCAGTACAGAGTTTGAGTTAGTGAAAGAAAATGAAATTTGAACCTGAATATTTAATAACCTACCATTCGATAGGGAAACTGAAAAAAAAGAGAGTAGAATCACTAACGATAAGAAGAGAAAAAGTCATTTTTTATCTGTACAATTCTTGGCCAATATAGTTACAATTAAACGAGAACATATGCAAAAACCATTGAAATCTATAAAACTAGTTACCCCCTTAATGGTCCATAGAGATAATTATGATCATGAAACATGTTAAATGTTCAGAAATTTATTACATAGACGCTTAGAAGCCACCACAATCAGTGCTCCACCACCTAAATTATCCTAAAGGTCTCATTTCCTCCACCACCTAAATCATCCTAAAGGTCTCATTTTACCACCACCTATGTTTTTGAAAAGTTCTCACATTAAGCCGCATTAAATGCAAAGGGAGGTAAGAACTTATACCTCAGCCAAGCTCTTGGGCAATGGTTTCCCATCCTCCTTTAACTTTTCCATCTTCCTTTGTGCTTCTTTAGCCCACGTAAATTTGGCCAAAGCATTCTCTACTTCTGATATCGTGCATTTACACTTTTTTGCTGCCTCTTGTTTCTGACTTGGTTTTAAATTCTAACAAAACAAACATACAAAAACTATTCAATAAATATCCCAATAGTAAGTCAATAACTAAGTTCAAAATGCAAGTTTAAAAGAGGCAAAATTACATCTCCAGTATTATCAAAACCTCCAAGAAATCGAATAATAGACTCTTGTTTCTCAAATGAATCAGCAAATGTTGCTTCACTACTTCTCCCAACAATGAATTTCTGATATTTTCCTGCTTTTCTTGCAGCCATTAACTGATCAGCAAATCCTACAAAGAACAACTCAATTGAAGGATCACTTTTGAAACCTAATTAGCAAAACAGGGACTTAAGAAAGACTACACATACCAAGTAGAGTGAAAGATTGCGACGTAATTTCAGGATTTGAAGGATCTTTTTGGCCAGTGAACATCCCTTTAACCTTATCTACCCAAGACATATTTAGATGTGATGTTGTGAAGATGGAACGGATTTGAGATGAAGTTATGTCATTAAGTTGAGAAGATGGAGAATTCAGGGCATTTCTGTAAATACCGAGCAAGGATCGATGGGAAGCCATTACTGAACTCCTTCAAAGGTCTGGAAATGTGATGATTCTGGGGAATTAGGGTTTAATGGGAGGTCTTGTCTTACAACTTACAAGTTTGAATTTGGGTTTCCCTTTTATCAAGGCCCGTTCGTAAAAGTGCACACGTGAAGCGGCGGCCCCCAAGGTGAGCAAAACACCCAAAACCAGCTGATTTTACCCGATCCAACCCGTATTTTGATGGGCGGATACTCGATCCGTTTCTCGGTAGATTGTACGCAGTGGATTTTTGAAGAATGATGTTTTGGGGACTACCCAAAAAAGGTGGGGGACTACTTTGTTATATGAATGTCCACCCTATACTTATAAGGAGTGTCCTAAAGTGTGGAAATGACTAACCTACCCTTAACCTAATTTAATTTAAAACCAACCTAATAATCACCTATATATATATAACCACCACCTCCTCGCACCACCGCCGCCCACCACCATCGCCCATCACCTACAACCTCCAACTACCACCACCACCAACCACCACCACCTCCATGTATATAGCTTAATTTAAATCATTAACGAAGATATTCTCACAAACCCATTACTTGTCATTCGTTTTTGGTTGAAGAAATGAAAAGTAATCATCAAAATGAGTTGAAAATGAAAGTTGCAGAGAGAAGTTCGGCTAGGAATTATGTGAAACAGTTTGTCGAACTAGCCGAACTCAGCTTTAATGAAGTTTTTTCTTTCAGAAAAAAGTTCGGTTACCTCGCAAAAAAAAATTCCCAGTCGAACTTTTAGTTCGGTTACTTAGCAACTTTTTTTCGTTTTTTTCCTAGCCGAATTTTTAGTTCGGTTTTGTCGCAATTTTTTTCTACTAACCGAACTTTTTTCTGAAAACCTATATATTGAGTTCGGTTACGTCGAGAGAAAAATTCCCAGCCGAACTTTTAGTTCGGTTACGTCGCAACTTTCTTTTTCCTAGCCGAACTTTTCTCTGAAAGCAAAAACTCCATTAAAGCTGAGTTCGGCTACCTGTGTCTTCAGAACCATTAGCCGAACTACACTTGCAGATGAGTTCGGCTACCTGTTCTTCAGATGTCGTAGCCGAACTTCATTTCCATGGTCGAAATCAGTTTATAAATTTCTCATTTTTTCGAAAGTTTTTGTCAATTCAAGCAACATTAACTAAATTTGAAGTATACCTAAGTACCCAAAACTCTCATTTCGAAATCAACCATCTTAAAAAAAAACCCAAAACCCCCTTCTTCTCAAAAATTATTCTTGTAAAAACACTCAGCTAATTAATCTAACCTCACTAATCAATCATTACACTAACACTAATTAATCATTACACTAACTAATTTAATCACCAAGGGCAAGTTTGGTATTAGAAAAAAACTAAGTTAAGGGGTGGCTCAAATTTACTTCAAATATCCACCCCAAAATAGAAGAGTAGTCCCCCACCTTTTTTGAGTAGTCCCCAAAACATCATTCTTTTTGAAACCCGCAGTTCCGTTACTGGACATTGGTGATACTCTTCCGTTGAACACTCGGCCTATAGATAATGTTGGTATTACGTATGTATTTGGTAGGTGATATATATAGTTCCCCATCGGTCCGATTTTTCTTTTTTATCAGTAAAGAGTTTTGAATTCAGGTCACTGGTATCATCACCCGGTGACTTTACCATTGTGTTTAGTCTTTCCTCTTCAGAAAATTTTGTTTCTACCTAGTAAGTTTTTGTTATTTTTGTACATATACCTAATATTTTTTCAGCTTGAAAGTCGTCAAAGATACTCTAAAAATATCGATTTTGGATTGATCATAGGCCTTTATATCGATAAATATTTTAATTTTGGTTGTAAGAAAGGCGTTACGCTACTCTTGTTATGTTAATATTTCTTAGATTTCAATAATCTAAGTTTAAAACTAAATTACATTACTTTTGTTGGATACTTACTAGTTTTCATTTTGTTTTTTTACATCCGCAATTTCACTCCGCTAATACGCTCACTGCGGGTGTCAAATCCTAAGGGTAATGGATTGGACTAGCTGTCGGTGTCCACATATCCGTTGCTCACCCCTAGTAACATGGCTCTAAGAAAAAGTGTTCCTCCTTTGAAGCTTGCAGGAGGAGCATTATATAAACAACCCTCAAAACATTTATGAGGGGTATATTTAAAATTTTGTGAAACTTAATTGATGCTTCTTGAAGCGTGAATTGAAGTAGTACTATTTAGACTCGTGAAAATGTCAACTCAAATTCCTTGGAAGGTTAAATTTGAAAGTGATTGGAACCAGGAGTACCACCACTTGATCTAACCAAAAACCCTAGATTACAATATGTCTCTTAAATAAGAGAAGAAATATATCACAGTTTAATAAATCCACAACTTGCTAATATAATTATAAAGATCGGAGTTATAATGCGAAAAAGTAAAAGTAGCTGGCACTGAGATTTTTTAACGAGCAAACTGCAAGTGCAAAAAAACCTTAGGACCTCATATATTTGTGAATTCTTATTGAATTATGTGCAACTTCCGTCTAACATAGTTGAGACAAAATGATAACTTTCCAGTTACCTTGCATTAGCAACACTTACAACCACATTGGGCCTACACACTTGAATCTCCTATCAAATGTTTGTTGATGTATAAGAGTTGCTCCGCAGTTAGTTGAGAAGATTGTTTACACCTGGTATCTACCTGGACGACTAGATTTCGTTATGTTTATGAACTAACATAGTCAGGAAACACTGTATGATGAAAACCGAAGTGTGAATGCGTTAAATTTCGAAAGAAATGGATTTTATTTTCCATAATTTGAACTCTTTACGTCCCAATCTACAAGAATAATAGAGATATCTTGTAGAATTTCTCCAATGAATTTTTCATATACCAGATCCGATTAGAACGCTAATAGTAGTTCTCTCCAATGTTCAAAAAATTCAACCAACGGTTAGATCTCAAGCAATCTTTCCTTAGAATTTAAGCTAAGTGATTTCTAGGAAATACAATACTAATATTTATATATTTTTTCTTTACTTATCACTTAGCTAGATTTCCAATGAAAATATTTCCATAGAGTGTAAGATTTTTAATGTTTAAGGTATCCACTAGGTTTACCATTGTATATAGCTACTTTTATATACAAATACAATGCATTCACTAAACAAGACTGTTACTAATTATGGCATGTTCCAAAATGCATTCACTAAGCTACTAGTAATCATGGCATGTACCAAGTATGGCGGCCCATAAATATTTGTGCTAAGTATAACTTTAACATTAGCCTTCTTCAGTTAGTTTGACGTACTTACTAGCTTACTTAATTTACACACTTACAGTAAAAAAGATGAAACAAATCTTATGTGAAAGTAGGATCTTATTCTAACGTCTCTAAAATAGCCAAGTTTAGCTAATAAAAACGTGCATATATTTTGCCTTAAGTATCAGATAATAACCTTTGTTGAAGGGAAATATCTTTGTGTATTCTTTGGTATTCTTGTATTCAGTCTTCGGGTGTAAGAAGATATTTCATCCTGCACATCTATAACCTAAATCTGTTTTGAAGTTGACTCTAGTCATGCAAGTCCACTATCTTGTTCGAGTGACCTAAAATAATAATACAAATTCGAGTTTCCCACCAATGGTACTATCTAGACGCTTCTTGATCTCACAGAAGTCTATAAACTAGTGGACGTAAGAGATTTCACCTAATTAGGTTACTTTCCTCTCCAATATAGTATTAAAAGTAATACTATTAGTCGGCTACAACACTGACAATAAAATGAAGTGTCTGGATCAGGATAAGTTTGTAAGAAGTTCACTATTTATAGACCAACGTAGTTTGGGCACAAAAAAGTTTCCATAACTGAAAATATTCTCAAGATATGCAATATATTCCCATTTTCGGTTTTGTCTAATTCCAACCAATATCCAACTGCAAACCGAAACCTCTCTTGGAATACAACTCAATATTAGCTAGCTTACAAGTATACTTTACTAATATATCTTCCAGAAATATGTTTTACTTGCTGGAAAAACAAAAAAATTATATTCAAAAATCTTGATGAAATGTTTCTCAAACATTTCGGGTTGGGATCTCACCTTGAGTACCAAGGAATATCTTTGAATAATAAAATATAAGATTTGTACACATATTCAAATTACTCACAATGTCGACATCTTGAACTTTCCTAATTTTCAAACCCAACTTCTAAAATCACACAACCCTAAAGTATACATGATATCAGAAATCGGTTTTACCATGGGGATCGGTCCTACTATAGATCCCCAATAGGTAGGGATCGGTTATTCTAGAGATCCACAAATAGGTATCGGTCCTGCTATAGATCGCCTAAAGGAACCAGACTACCAATCCATTGACTTTTTTCAACTACGAAACAGGTTTTGTATGTCTACTTCCTTAAACTCATGTAATTAAATATAGTTTTCTAATCATGAAATCAATCCTAAGTTCATTACACAATCCAGTAACAAGCTACAAAAATAGTATTTATGACGCAATTACGAAGTTCAAAAGATAAGCGTTATACTTCGTAATTCAATATACATAAGTTATAAAACAACTTGTATATTCTTCCTTAACACTTTGATCATAATAAGATGATCAAGGATCAAATACCAGAGTTTCATACATATAACTTCGCATATTATGTTTTCAATCTAAACGACTTCAAAGTAACGTAGATAAAAATGGAAACAAGTTAAGTTTGTTATTACTAACCCCAAGTAGAAGAATTGTGTGTTCGTTTATGTCGACACGTCTTCAGAGTAATACTTGTATGTCTCAAAATTTCTAGACTTCCTAATCTAACCTAATGAATTTGACTCTAATAATCTAATCAAGCGATTTTTATTTTTGAAATTAAAATGTGACAACCAACCTTGACATACCAACGTTTGGTGGGTTCGACCGAACAATGCTCTAACCGAGTCAAACTTACCTTGTGTATGTGTTGCTTGTTTTTAGACCAGACATGTCATGCACGCATCTAAGAGTCACCGTGGATGCAACTGTGACTCATAGGCTATAATTTTTTATTTTTTTTATAAAAAAATTAAGAGATTCATCTGAATCACAATTCTATTTGATATGACTTGAGAGTCTTTGACATCATATTGCGAGTGTTAGTATTGACATTAGTTATTGGGTTTTTGATTACCTTCGAAGACAAACTAATTGTTTATTTGAATCAAGGGAACTTAACCTAATGAATTATCCACTATTAATTGCCCCTAATTCCAACAGATTACGTGAGGATTCTCCTAGAGAAAACATATTGTGAACGGCTTAGCAACAAATAGGCGTTTATCTTTAATCCTCTCACCAAGCGCCATACATACACAAAGATAACTGGATCTTGCTTCTACTCCAACCGAGAGATCTAGAATTGAAACTCCATAAGCTATCTAAACTTCTACTAGCAGCTTTTTGGGCTAGCTATTTAGTGGTTGGTAACTGGACCCGTCAAAGATTGTGAAGTCAAACTGTTGACTTAACATTGTTACTTAAATAATTAAAATGAATCCGTTGACATGGTTATAATGACATAATCTTAAGATGGTGGCACCTTTTCCTTTAAAAAATATAAACGACGACTAATTTGAAGCTAAGATTTTGGTGACATGTTCCTTATATAAAACTCTACATTCCTACCAAAAATGAGAGTATCCCGAAATACGAAATTTCACCATCCACAAATTTTAATTTCAACCGTTAATCTTCAACGATTGATATTCAAAATGGTAAATGGTGGTTTTATACATCTCGGAATGCTCTCATTTATGGTGGGGGTGTAGAAACTTATAAGTAGAATATATCATCAAAAAATTAGCTTCAAATTCATTGCCGGTTGGGTTTGTTCGGAAAAATGACACTAAAATGTCAAGATTATGTCATTATAACCATGTCAACAGATACTACCCCATAAATAATAACTACTTAACATTGTTAACGTACTGTTATCACTTGATTTAATCTAGTGGTTGGAGTTTGATTGATCCAACAACGAAAAGGTTATTAAAATGACACATCTTTTATACGTTCTAGCAACCGTATTGTTTCTCCTTCCTATTTATCCTTGCATCTGCCTACCAAACAATCCAATCAGGTTCACCTGATTCATTTTGATTATTTCTTTTTTCACGACTAATCGAAAGAATCACTGACTTATAAGAAATTGAATGATTTAAAATATAATATCCAATTTAAAATATCTCATAAATTTCGAACAAATTAAGGAATTTGCTCTGAACTCTTTCATTTTGATTAGCTCTTTCTCACGAAATTATCATCAAATCGTTTTCGTCAACATAAATTAAAATCTTGAAAATATGTAAAGAATGATATTCTTGGATCGAACAACACAACCATAATAGTGGAGGATGTGGCACTGTTATAAACAAAAAAGAAATTGTAATGGAAAATTTGGAGACAAAGATTCGGGGCAAACCCATAGCCGTATCCTGTTGTAAAGGATAAATCCCTGCAAATATAAGAAACAATATAATGTATTTGATCGGTTTCTGCTTCTTTATAAGAAATCCATGATATACAAGTTACAAGTATTTGATCAAATTGAATAAATATCTCGATTATTATTCCTATTTAGAAGCTTGGGTTTTGCTTTGATTTTGTTTTCATGTCATATAGTTTATCAATTTGGGGATTTTTGTTTAGGTTTTGATAAGGATTATACTGAACAATCACTATTTTATTATCTGCAACTGAATCAAGTCAAGGCAAATGGTTTTTATCTTTTATTTTTGGGATAATTGGACTTTGGTACTCTGGTTTTTCCTAGGGTTAGCGTTTGGTCTAACATTTGTCCAATATTAGGGTTTGGTACCTGGACTGGACGTTGACCCAAGTTGACTATCTTAATTATTTACTTATGTCTAGATGTTATTAAAAAATTGCCAAGAAAATGAATAAAATTAAATTACCGAACTAGTTTACAATCATGCCCTTAATTTTATCAACATTTAATGTTTGGAAAGGAATCATGTTCCAGTCCTTCTCCAAACCCATCACCATCATCGGTCCATCATTATTTCTGTCTCTTTATATTAAAAATCACTACCAGTGTAACCACTATGTTTATCACCATCAAGTTTCCACACCGGAGTAACTAACTCAATGCCTACATGAGCTTCTACTAAAAAACATCATTCAAAATATCAATCTGATCGATAGGAAAAACACCATCACAACTTCTTTCATTAACAACAGAAAAACATCAATCCCATTTCATTCAAAATATAAATCTCTTAACATTGCTATATCCACCACCAGGAAAGAAAATAACAACATAGATTTTGGTATCCATTTAGAGTTGAGAATAAGAGTTAAGTATTAGGGTTATTGATGTTTTGTATCCCAGCCGTGACTAAATGATTTTCTTTTTAACCATTAAATCTTAGACACACCTCAGAGCTAGACTTGTAATCTCAGTATTTTACAGATTTTTATTTTAAAAAATTAATTAAAGTTAGGTCATAGACCACAACCTGGGTCAATGTCCAGTCCAAGTACCAAGCCCTAATATTGGACAAATGTTAGACCAAAGACTAAACCTGGACAAAACCTAAGTATCAAACATCAATTATCCCTTTTTTTTTTTGGTCGTCGAGGTTTAATCAACCAACACATAGAAGTTATCACACGTGTTATATCTTTTTAACTAAATCCTTAGGATTCTCATTATCATTCTCATCATTACCAAGGGTAATGGTAATAACACTCATTCTAGTATGTGAGTTTTAACCTAGTTAAATCAACGGATTGACTTGACAGTATCTGACGGGTCTAGGTACCGACCTTTAATTTTTAAATGATGGGTACTAAATTAATGTGTTGGTCATTGTTGGGATATCAACCGTTCAATAACCCTTTTTTTTATTGAAAAGAAAATTTTTGTTCATGAACAAAGTTCTTTTTCTTTTTTGATAAAGAATATTTTTATAAGAAACTAGTTGGAAGCTTAACAAGCTGAGTTCCAATAGCGTACTACTACATTAGTTGAACAGGTTACCGTGCTAGCCTATCAGCGAGCCTCATGAGGAACCAGCCAAGGGAGCCTAAGTGGATAGGGGACAAATTATGTCGCAAGGGCGGCAAAATAACTCTACCTTCCATTGTCAAATTCTGCGGTATAGAGATTATCACACGTTTTATATTTCTTAACTAAATCGTTAGGATTCTCATTATCATCATTGAAAAAGGTAATAAGCTAATAACACTCATTCTATTACGTGAGTTTTATCCTAGTTAAATCAACGAACTGACTTGACAGCCTCTGACGGGTCTGGGTACCGACCTTTAAGTTTTTAAATGATGGGTACCAAATTAATGTGTTGGTCATTGTTGGGATGTCAACCGTTAAAATAACATTTTTTTTATTGAAAAGAAATTTTTTGTTCATGAACAAAGTTCTTTATATTTTTTGATAAAGAGTATTTGTATAAGAAACTAGTTGGAAGCCTAACAAGCTGATTTCCAATAGCGTACTACTACATTAGTTAAACAAGTTGCCGTGCTAGCGTACCAGCGAGCCTCACGAGGAACTAGTAAACGGAGCCGAAGCGGATTGGGGGACTAATTATGTCGCAAGGGGGGAAAACTAACTCTACCTTCCATGTCAAATTCTGCAGTATTTCGCCATCAGAGACTCGAACCTGGAATCTCCTGGAGCGCATCAAACTTTTGAGGAACGAGGATGACAAGTTGAGTTAGCTACTCGTTTTTTATTCATAACATTTTTACAAAAACTAAATAACATGTCCCCAAAAAAACCAGAAAGAAATAAGAAACTAAAAAAAGATTATAATAGCCTAAAAAGAAAAAGAAAACACCTAAGTCTTAGAGACAAGTCAAAAAAGCGCACAAACGGATGATGTCTTGCTTGTGTTGGAAATATTAGCTCCCTGTATAATGTTTTACATAGATTTTTCATATTCGCAGATTACTGAAAAATCGCCAATCCGAACCGAAGATAGAGCCTTTTGGTCCCAAATAAGTTGGGGTAAGCTAGAGATGAAAGCCAAGATAGACCAAAAAACGGCATGCCTAGCTCTTTTCACCGAGAACCATCGCAACAAGATATCACCTCAAAATACCTATGGATTTCATCTCATGAATATGTGGCAGATTTTACTTCGGCTTGCCAGCCTCGTCGCAACCCACTCCTTTTATCGGGTACTGCGTACTTAAAGTCATCAATCATCAATAAGGGTATTTAAGAACCATCAAGTGGCCTGATGGTTCTCATGCTCCCTCCCTTGGAGGAGATAAGGTTCGAACCCTAAACCTTATAATTGCTAGTAGTATTTAGGGGCCACTACCACCCACTGTACTTACCCATCAAAAAATAAAATAAAATAAGGATATCTTTTTTTTCTTCTTTTTTCTCTTTTACAAAGAAGTGTAAGATTAGGTAATATAAAGCCAAGTAGCGTATGCATGTGGGCAAATTTATGGTTTTGTTTTTGGATTTACGCCAGTTATCGATTTGTTTTTGTTCAAGTTTCCTTTTAAAATTTTGTGAATTAATTTTTCTACAAAAATAAAATAAAATAAAAAAATAGTGACAAACGTATCAAAATGGATACACCAGAGATGATCAAAAAATTTATCTATATTTTGTATGGTTAAGTATAAAATTTTTCCTGGGTCTCTACAAGAAAAAGTTATCAAAAATGAACTCGTAGCTAGGCAACCGTCGGATAAAAGAGATATGACATCACTAAACATTGAGCTTAACCACAGTTACCTACCGGATTTTCAAAACTAACCACTGTATAATTTCTAAATATTTCATAGCATATCTTAAGTTTTGCAAATACACGAATACCATGTTCTCCTATATTTCTGGCGCCAAAAATGTTAAAAAGACAATTATCACCAGGATCAACGAATCACAGACTCACCACCAAGGACAAGAATGCATAGTATGTCACATTATCAGCTGCTAGTTTTTCTCATGCTGGCTTCCGTATATTAACTCCAACTCTTCCATATCTACTTCTATGATTGATCAGTGATGGGAATGTCGAAAACACTACTATTTCAACTCTTCTTAGGTCTGGGATCTCATCTTTCCTTTAAACTATCAATTCAACTCTCTCATCTCTGCCATGAGCCTTTAGACTATCAATTCTAGCTTGGGGATATGCTTCACAAACAATTTTCTTTTAAATTTGCTAATTCTGTTTTTGCTTGGGATGGAATCTTTCGTTTATATATATATATATATATATATATACTTTTTCCTTTTTATTGGATCTCTTTTTCTCGATCAAAAAAAAAAAAAAAAACTACTAAAATTGGTGGCATGATTTTCATTTCCTGATTTCCATGGTTAAGTTAACAGACAAAATAAAAATCAAGAATTGAACTAAGCAAGCATAAGTATAATATCTTGTACACCGCAAGAGGGGAGGTTTGCGAGAAGCTTTGTTTTGTGAATTTATTTCCCACGCACCGGCGGAGCTGGATAATAAAGGTGGGGTGGCTTAAACCTATTTTTTAGCCATGAATTTTTTTTAGCCAAACTTACAACTATGGTAAAAATTTGAGTTTTTATGGACTTTGGGCTTCCTTAAACTAGGCCAAGTCTATATATAGTTCCGCCCCTGCAAGCACGTGTTCTTTTTTCTGATTGATAGAATAAAATTTTAGGTTTAGACATGAAAATTTTCCTTGGTAACGGAAATAAAAGGATAGAGTCATAGAGAAGAAGAAGTATGGCATTTGGGGAAAGCTCGATTTTGAAATATTTGTGTAAAATACTGTGGTTATTAACAAAACCCGGTATCTAACTGGGGTTAAGTCCATGATTTAGTGATGTCACATCTTTATCATCCTACGGTAGTATACGTGTGAGTTCGTCGTGTGAGTTCGTTTTTGATCTCGCAGTGCGAAATCAAAAATTTCCCGTCTCTGCATACATAAAATAAATATTTCATACACGATTGGAGATGCACTTGTAAATTGAGTTTCAAATCTGGTTTACACACAATTTTTTCCTCCATTCTCTTCCTCAACCCTCTACACTTTCGGCATCAACAGAAATCTATTTAGGGTGCTGTTGGGAGAATTAAGGTCGTGCGCTCTTTAAATTATATACGCTGTTAAAGGTTTCATTGAAGCATGAAGTTGATTTTCAGCAACCAATGTTACTCGCGAATGAATGTCGAATTCTTGTCTTGAAGAGTTGTAAAATCTTTGAAGTCACACGTACAGCATTGTCTAGTGTTTTCATTCTGTAGACTCCGACAAAATTTAAAACAAGAGAGTGGAAAACAAAGTGCATTGGTGGGTACCTTGTGAGAATCGAACATACACACACGAAAGCAATGGTTTCTTTATAGACTGTATAAATGCCTCGAACTTACTGTTACATCTCTGTCAAACGAATAAGAAGACTAGCTATCTCTAGCCAGCCATATTTGATTGATTTTGATTATGCTTGCTTCGTATCTTTTCTATGTTAATCAACAGAAGGTGGCAAGAAAAAGCAGTGAAGTGTGTTAAAAAATAACGGGTTTTCAATACATACACTCGAGGGTATAAAACTTCGCTTGTTTTCTTATTTACCCACGTAATTAGTCGATAGAGTGTTGGTGTTTGCGTGTTACTGTCATCAAAAAGAAAGTAATAATCGGTCTACTACTTAATGGTTAACATTCAAATAGTCAGATTCGAAAAATTTCTGCATCGAATAAAATAGTTCAACAGAATCATCAACAGCAAGGACCAGTCAAAGAATATAACTCCTACTTGCTGGTATCTCATATCAGTTCATTGGGAAACAGAAACGCCTCTCTTTTAAAATGAGAATAAGTATATTGCGTGGTCTTTGGAGAGGGTCTGGTTTGAAGCACATTCTCTTTTTGAACCCCCACTTTTTTGGTTTGGTTTTTGATACAGCACTTGCCTTCTTTCCCTATAAATTGCCATCTAAAGAACTTCACTCCATCACATAAAAAATCAATCTTCTTTCTCTTTTTACTTCCCACCATACAAAACTACTCTCAACCATACCTGACCATTGTCTAATTCAAACATCGAACTTGATTTATTGGTTTTCAGCGTTTAGTACCCCGTCGAAATGGAAGCTATAATGAGAGTGGCATCAAAGAAAGGAGTGGTAATATTTAGTAAGAGTTCATGCTGTATGTGCTATACTGTCAAAATTCTATTCCACGAACTTGGTGTGAACCCATTGATTCATGAACTTGATCATGATCCTGAAGGAAAAGATATGGAGAAGGCACTGATGAGGATGGGTTGTAACACAGCAGTACCAGCCGTGTACATTAATGGTCTATTTGTTGGATCCACCAATGAAATTATGTCTCTCCATCTTGGTGGTTCGTTGCTCCCATTAGTCAGACCATACCAAGCTATATGGTCCTGAATAGCTTGCTCTCAGCTAGCTTACAAGAATAAGAATGCATGGATCATTAATTAGTACAAAATTCCATATAATTTATCGCTTTTGCAATGTAATGTTATGCACTAGCTACTAATTAATTAATTAGCAGATTAAGCTCGACAATTAGTGGTCAATTATGCCAAAATAAAGGAGAAGGCGTACGCATATATCTCTTATTTTATTTGCTAGTAATAATGTATGTTCATCTTTCTCACACAAGTTCCGACTCTCTTGCACTGTTTATATATAAGAGGCATACATGATCGGTATGGAATGCCTTTTTTCTTCTACTTTTGTTTTTCTTTTTTAAGGTTAGATTAAAAATAAAATTAAAAATAAAATAAAATAAATAGTGGTGCTATAAATTGGCAACAGCTAGAGCCAAAATAAAAAAAATACTACTGATACATTCAGTGCATAAACAACGACCCACCAAAGCTCTAAGGATGTACACAAAATAAAAATCTCCAACTCAAACAAGCAAAACTAGCAAATTAGGATTTCTTCTTGCTAGGGGGTGGAAGATCTTTTCGTGAGCCTCAAAATCTCCGTCCCAAGAAAGGCTAGCCTCTTCCTAAAAAACTAGTGACTTTCCAAGAAAGGCTAGCCGCTTCCTAAAAAACTAGTGACTTGCAAGAGTTTTCCTTATGTTGCTCGCTATCCAAAGGCTCAAATGGAGAGACTTCTTTTAAAGATTTCAATTTCTCTACAACCATATATCTTCTTTTTATTGTTAATACATAATTTTATTATCAGTCTCATATTCAGATGAACCTGAAGAACCACCACTAGCCTCCCCGATATCTTCTACTTCAAGATATTTCTCCTTGTCAGTATCGTCTCTAGCTTCATCTTCTCTTATTTCAGCTAGGGAAGAGTAAGGGTTTGAATAACAAGGAGGAACACCATATTACATTTGTAATTTGTTCTTCTTTTTGAAGTAGACATTCCAAATTTCATATGAAGATTGAGCAATTCCCAGTGAATTATGTTCCTCTTTCTGGCCCTCTACACCTTAAATATTGCTGAGCCTCTACCCTATTTTCAACAACTCGGTAGAAGGAATTAGTTCCAAAAGGGGATCATGTGAAGCATCATTGATGTTATTGCCTTCCTTCTCACTAACCAATGCAGTTGGAGTAGCATTTTTAGTTTTCTTTTTCTGATCGGTAAAGAATTAGGTGCTGACGAGTTTCGAACTCAGATCACTGGTATCATCACCCAATGACTTTACCACTGTTAACAATGACATCGTCTCATGCAATGATCTATGTCCCATGTTAAACTAGATTTGAAAACTGATAACCAAGAAAGTAGAGAAGCTCTGGCATTTTGAGAAACTTGATCGATGTTCATTCTCTTTTCTTCAAAAGTACGATTATTTCATTCTATCCAAATGGACCATAGTGCAGCCGCATGGATCATAGATCATATCATTTTATCACCTTCAGGGGCCTTAAGTAAATGTCATTCTTACAGCAGGACTAATACAAATGTTGGCCATACACCATTGATACCATAAGAAGGCAATAAAGATGACCAGACATGTTTAGAGAAAGTAAAGTCAAAGAACATGTGTTTTATGTTTTCCGCGGCAATCCCACATAGCAAACACTTGTTGATATCCCAATCAACCATTTTATCACAAGTTATTATTCTATCATGCATAACGGGCCAAAGGAAAAAGTTAAATTTACATGAAACCTTTTTGTTCCATACAGCTTTGTGAGGGAATTGTGGATGGTTAACACCTTGATAATGGTAAAATCTAAACATAAAATGAAAGCCAACAAATTAATAGAATTTTCTTAGGTTAAAACTCTGTACTTGCCTATATTAATCAATGTTGGGTCGTGGGCTTCCAAATATGCAAAGGCCATTTACTTAAATGCCCCAAATAGCGTGGCAAGAGAAATTGCAATATCTAAAAAATATAACCCGGTTGATGATATGTACCTAGGGAACCGACTCTTCGCATGCAAGTCTAAGATCGAATGCTGTATAATAAAAAAAATTAAAGCTAGGTTCCGGGGTTATAAAAGCAAACTTCTTTCTGTGGTCAGGAAAGTACTGTTGACTAAAGATGCGGCTATTCTAGTGCTACTAATTTGATAAGAGATTGCTTTTACCTTCTACTATACGGTCCCTATTTAGATACCGGCGCTATTTAACATAGTATGATTTTTAACGGACAGTGCTGCGATCACCCAGCTACAGCTTTCGAGGGGGCCACCTAATTTTGGTTTGCTCCCGCCTGAACATGCTTGACTGGTCTAGTAATCAGTTCATGTTATATCATTGTGTATATTTTTGTGGTCAGCTGCTGCTTAATATGAGATATTAAAATCATACACTTAGATTGGAGCCATTGTGGGCTCTGAAATATATGAGTTGTACGATCTCACTCCCTTTGATTGGAGGCATTCCTGGCACCGGATTATAAAAACCCATATTTTTGACGTTTCCTGCCCCCTTATGAGACAAGCAGCTAACCCAACACGTCCAACTTATCCTCCCGCCCTTGTTACCCATCACCAGTTCTGATACAATTTATATTGTCCCAATGCTCTACCGGTACTGTACCCCACTTATAACTACTATGGTCATACAACAGTGTAGGGTTTTAAATAGACATCGTTTTTGTTATCCAGAAAACAACTTCCCAAGAGATCACCTATCCCTGAATGCACGTTTAACTGGAAAGTTCTTTTCAACTCTGGACCTAATTGTACTGAAAAGACTTCTGTGTTAATTTATGGTATATCATTAGGTATATATTTTTTTCGAGACTAGCCACTGCCGAATATAGGGTATTATAATGTCACCCACTTAGGTTGGAGCTATCAATGGCTCCAAAATACATGAGAATATATGGGGTTGAAAACGCGGGGGGCATAACAACCACACCCAATATTTCGTTCGACAATCTGTATGGACTAAATTCCAATATAATTCCGAGAGCACCAACTTAAAAGTGAGACTCAATCAAGAAAGATATCAAAGAGCTTTATCTCCTTCTCAATACAATCAGTAAATCAACTAGATAGAAATCCGTGAGACTGATTGATATGAGAATAACTCGGATGGTACCAAAGACCAATGTCCTAGTGTCAATCAAGTCTTATCCAACAAACATGTTGGATTTATCAACTATGATTGAACTACGCACAACCAGTGATATTTCAATTATATAAACAAATATAATGCGGGAAAAAAAATAACACAGACACCAGAAATTTTGTTAACGATGAAAACCGCAAATGCAGAAAACCCCCCGGACCTAGTCCAGATTTGAACACCACACTTTATTAAGCCGCTACAGACTCTAGCCTACTACAAGTTAACTTCATATTGGAATGTAATTGATCCCTAACCAAGTCTCACACCGATTAAGGTACAGTCGTGTTCCTTACGCCTCTTGAATCCCAGCAGGACTCTGCGCACGTGATTCCCTTAGCTGATCTCACCCACAACTAAGAGTTGCTACGACCCAAAGTCGAAGACATATAAACAAATCTGTCTCCCACAGATAAGTCTTTTCTGGTTATTGATTCCGTCTTTAGATAAATCAAGGTGACCAGGAAACTCAACTATAATCCGGTCTCATACTCCCGAAGTGCAGCATAGAAATATTAGTCACCTCACAATAACCTAACTGATTAACAGAAGAAGTTATTGTGGAATCACAAGAGTCTGAGACAAAGAACTGTTGTGATTACTTTTTATTTCTTACCTATCAGAGATAAATCTCGAGAAAATCTTAGAGAAGATTAAACTCAATATGATAGAAAAAGTAAGATCAGAATACGCAACTATAGAGAAAATAGTTGGATCTGGCTTCACGAATCCCAATTGAAGTCTTCAAGTCGTTAACCTAATAATGGTTTTGGAAAACCCTAGGTTAATGAAGAATCGACTCTAGTTTGCAACTAGGACACACGAGAGTGTCGGGATTA
Source organism: Papaver atlanticum (assembly GCA_023531105.1). Lineage (NCBI taxonomy): Eukaryota > Viridiplantae > Streptophyta > Magnoliopsida > Ranunculales > Papaveraceae > Papaver > Papaver atlanticum. The sequence goes on from JAJJMB010007708.1 coordinate 5,998,403, forward strand.
GGTTTCCCAGATGCAAGAGTTCTCCCTTATATATATAGTCTTTCAAATCAGGGTTGCTTATAATCAAAGCTAAGATAGCTTAGTAACAAAGCAATTGATATTCACCGTTAGATGAACTCTTGATTTAAGATTCAAGGTAAGTCTGCTTAGAAATTAAGCAATCAATTTCCATCGTTAGATGGTATTAGCTTGATACATACAAATGAAATATACTTATATTTAGATATGGGTGAACCGTACCTAAACATGTATAACAGTTGGATCAATAATAGTTAACCGAAGTTAGCCATATGAACACTTATAGTTTAGTCATATTCATCTAACACTTCTAAATCAAATATGATGATCAATTAATCATGATAGATAATCAAATGAATCTAAATATGCTTTAAGAGAGTTGTTCAAATGTTCACTATCTCATAGAAATATCCATGAACAATTTGAAACATATTCGGTTTGGTTTGCAGCTGTACAAAGTACTTATACAAGAACCAATTCATGAACATAATGCCACGGTTTGCAAAACAAGTTCGAATACCTTATTTCATTATAGTTCCAGGGACTTTAGTTTACAAATTTAGTTCGCAAATGAACCTGCGTTCATGAGTATGAATTTCATACTTACCGATTTTAGAACCTAACCATTGTGTTCGCAAACGGAGTATGCGAACCATGTTCTGAACTTGGCCTAGTCTTTCCGTTCACAAACAGAGTACGCGAACCACAGTTCCATACTTAGCCTTATCTATCCGTTCGCAAACCGAGTATGAGAACATATTTTCAGACCTTTCATAGGTAAACCCGTTCGCAAACATAGTTCACAAACAAGAGTTCCGGACCTAAACTAGAACTTCACAGTTAGCATGCAAAGTATACAACCTGTGTTATATCAAGACATTGGTAGTAGTTCTAAACTCTGATTTAATCATTGAAACATCCCTAGAAGACAACAATGGTAATCTTACGCATACCACTAGCTTCAAGTAATTTGTAAGTGATTAATCGACCAATACGAAACTTCCCAAGTTAACATCAAATGATTGTCTCACACAGATCATGTAAGAGATTCAAGGTAATTTTCACATGATCATCTTGACTTAATATTTAGTTTCCAACAAATAAATTCTTTCCAACTAAACTGGTCAAGTAGATGATGAACTTAGCTAAAGCTAAAAGCTTCCAACACGTATTTCGAGAAATATATAAACGAGATAAACTCTGCTCGAAATTTCAATTGTGTATAATGTAAAAGTTTATATAGCTATACGATTTAGTTTCTTTAGAAGATAGAATAGAATAGACTTCTAAGTGATAGATAAGTTTTAGTCTCCACATACCTTTTGTTGATGAAGTTCCTCCAAGCTCTTCAGTAGATTTTCTTCTTCAATTGGTGAACACCGTGAAGTCTAAAGTTCAACTACACACTTCTATCCTAATCCGAGACATAGCTATAAGTAGACTAGAAATCAAGTATATAGTTTTGATCAACTAAACTTGACAAACAAGCTTGAGATAGCAACGCTTGCGAGTTCGACCGAGCAGTGCTCTAACAGGGGTGTTATAATTTTAGTGTCGAATCCATAATTATATTTGTTAGATTTCTTGCATACTTTTGTTTTCTATATTATTTCTCATGTTAGGTGAATCATCCAAAATCAACAGAAACGGTGTTGAAAAGATCTAGGAGGTATACCGAGGGATCTAAAAGCAAGAGGTTTAGAGTAAATGCAAAGAGGAAAACAGGTTTAGGGCACCATCTGTTCATAGTGGGTCGGGTGCACTGTAATGGCTCGTTCGGAAACGGATGTGAGGTACTGGAAAATCTCGAGTTCTACGACCGAAATCGTGAAGCGTGATAAAAGTGGAAAAAAAAATATCCATCAAAAAAATAAAGTAATCTTCCCAAGTTTGTTAAGCAAGTACCGAAGAGGAAGGAAGGAGTTCACTTGATTGAAAACAAGCTTAATGCTCAAAAGTGTACACAACCCTTTTTTTTTTGTTAAGTTGTTCTCTTCACGGCTAACAATAGTGTCTGGACATGATGCAGACGAGCACGTCATAGCCTATTTGGAGGCAAAAGACTCAACTATTGTGAAACAGCCTAGTGGGTGTCTATTTTGATGGTAAATAGCCCCATAGTCATGACAAGGTGGTCTACGCCCGCCTTGGTCTTCTAAATTTAGCCATATTCTATTGTCTAGGGTATCTAAGACATTTTTTTTTATTGTTTTAGGAAAGTTTTGTTTTGCTAATAACTTCTTCGTTAGGAGTCCATTTGAGTCGGCGTTTGTGGACCGTAGTTTATTTTGATAAGTACTTCTATTATTTTGGAAAATCTCCAAATTTCGAGTTTGAGTCCGTTTTGGGTTGATTTCATCTTCTCTTGTCGCATAAGTTAGGGTATTTCTCCAAGTCTATTTAAGAGTCTTCTAGTTATTGTTTTAGACATTTGATTGATTAATAAAATTTATTTTTATTGAACTTGTTCAAGTTTAATTCTGATTCTTGTTTATAGTCGGGAAATCGAGGTCTAAATAATTATCTTTGTTCATAGTCGTTATTCCTAGAAATAACTTGAGGTCTAAACAAATTATATGTTTTCTTTCTAATATCCGCTGCGTTAGGACAAGCCTAATCTTAGGTTGAGTTTTGGGATAATTCCAAGCTAGTTAAACATGAGCATTTCCATTCTAAGTATAAAATTTATGAGATATCAAAATAGAAATTTAGACACTTTTTTAAACATCAACACGTGGTCAAAATGCTAGGGTTTGGAGTTTTAACAATGCGGTATTGGTTTAATTTATAATATTGTCAAAGCATTGCTCGATCAATTTATACCCATCAAGTATTGGCATGCAAGTTTTGTTGTCATATTTTGGGTCGATATAATTTTTATCTTATTTTATCTTTTTTAATCTTGATTCCTTTCCTTCCTCTTTCTTATTGAAACTACAGGAGTTTTTATAACAAATTCTTCTTTTCACATGTTTACAAATAAAATGACATTTAATTAATGGTAGTAGTTTGGGAAAATCTTTTGATTTTCTTAATTCCTTTGACATATTCCTTTGATATATAACTAAAAGTTTTATTGGAATAATTTCCCTTACTAAATAATGTATGCATACAGAGACTAGCTGAGTATGCTTTAAAAAAAACTCGCAGAGCGTCGCAAACTTAACCCTAATACTGGTAAATTCCGATGCCCTTTACGTGGTTTTGATGGATGCAAAACTGGCATAGATGGCAGAGGTTACAACCAACGTTATTTGATCAAACACTTGCGTGATAAGCATTATCCCACTGAGGAGGGCAAGGAGAGATATCGCCAACTAATCAGCAGCAATTTCAGCGTATTCAAGGCTTGGAAAGAGTACTTTACATAGTATGCAAATATGGTTATGTCCTACTTGTATGCACATATTGGCTTGGAGGAAATCTTGCAGGCATAACGGGGAAGTTATTCTTCGTCCTTGGAATGGGAAACGTTCGGATTTCTTGGTGCATGGTATCCCTTGTCCTTCTCCTTTACTTGTTGTGGACAATGAAGCTTCAGTAATGAAGCAGCTGATAACCTCTTCAGCCTCAATCTTGAGGTTTTGAAACGAGTTTTGCAGAGACAAATTGTACTGTCGCTAGCATCCCGGCGAAGTGCAAGCTTCTCTTTGCCAGAACTTTTAATGCTACTATTCAGAAGGTCGTTAATAATCCTAGTGACATCTCTTTGTGGATTCAGATGCTTCTTTTTCCTATTTGCACTCTTCGAATTTACTTTCCCAAAAGTAGTTTAGAAGAGCAGTCCGGCAACAGGAAAAAGTTTCAAATCGCAGCTATACAACTTTCCTTGCAAAAATGGTCTAAACCAAATGGCTGTGTCACCTTGCTTCATAGAGCTTTGGAGGAGAAAGCTGCTTTACAAGAAAAATGGCGTAAGAGCAAGGGGGAAAATCAATAGAGGACGCAAGAGGACCAAGAGGCAGTGAATATTAAACTTTTCTGTAAGAAGTTGAGTAATGGATTATATACAGCTGTTATTTGTACTTTGACTTCCAATGGTGTGGCCCCGTATAACTTGGGAACTCTGGAGGAATTGCAGGCCAAATACCCCCATGCTAACCCTACTTTGATACCAACAGACCCTATAGCGCAACCACCCTTCATTGCTTCTAAGGATTTGGTTCTGAACAAACTGAAAAGCTTTCCCAAAGGGACCTCGTGTGGAAGAGATGGCCTACGTGCCCAGCATCTTGTCGATGCTTTGAGTGGGTCTGCTGCTGCTATTTCAGACGAGCTCATCAATTCCATTACCGAGTTGGTAAACATATGGATTGCAGGCGGATTCCCTCTGGTTTTAGGGGTGTTTGTGGCTTCGGCACCCTTAACCCCCTTGCTCAAGCCCGGAGGTAGTATTCGTCCTATCGCTATAGGTACTATTTGGAAACGTCTAGTCCCCAAAGTTGCTACTTCTCATGTTGGTAAGCAAATGTAGAGTTATCTTAATGATTTTCAGTTTGGTGTGGGGGTGCCTTGTGGGGGTGAGTCAATTCTTCATGCTGTTAACAGACTTCTTGAGGAAAAGTGTGACTCAACATATACGTCAATGCTCTTGGTTGATTTCTCTAATGACTTCAATCTTGTAAGTAGGTCTGCAATGATTAGAGAGGTAAGGAAACACTTCCCTTATATCTCTAAATGGGTAGAGTTCTGTTATACGGCTCCTGCTAGATTATACTATATGGACAAGACTCTTTTTTCTACTCAGGGAGTACAACAGGGGGACCCGCTTGGACCCATGCTATTTTCTTTAACTCTACACACTTTGATACATAGAATTGCAGATTCATGCCCCTTGGATTTACAAACTTGGTATTTAGATGATGGTACCTAGATTGGTGACACGTTAGTGGTTCCCAAAGTCTTGGACATTATTCAGCAAGAAGGTGTTGCTTTGGGTTTGCATCTTAATGTTTCGAAGACCAAACTTTTTTGGCATACGGTTGACACTAGAAGTTTGGCTGATGGCATTTTCCCACCTCGCATATGCGGACCAACGGAGGGTGTTAAGTTGTTGGGAGGACCTGTTAGCTTTAACCCCCAGTTTTGCAAAAATATGGTGGTTAACAGAGTACATAAGACCACGGCCTTGGTTGATGATATACAGAAGCTCAAAGACCCGCAAGGCGATCTTTTGCTGTTGAGGAATTGTTCTGGTGTTTCTAGGCTATACTTTGCTATGCGTACGACTAATCCTGAATACTTGGGTGAAGCGCAGGTGATTTTTGATAATCATCTCAAAAGGTTTTCTTAGACATTTGGTTACAGGTGATGGGCCTGGCTTTGGTCTCCTTTAGCAAAGGCTTGCGACACTTCCAATCAAGTATGGTGGCCTTGGAGTGTATACCATGGAGGATACAATGCAATATTGTTATCTAGTATCTTGTTTCCAGACGAAGGCTCAACAGGAGAATATTTTGAGGCATTCTTGTGTGTCTGTTTTGAGCCCAAGTTCTGAGCATGCACACACCCGATACAAATAGGTATGTGGTAATGAGTTTTCTTCATTATGAATTGATGTCATTTCCCCCCAGTCGATGAGTTCTTTGGCAATCAAATACTTCGATACAGTGAAGAAAGATTTACCTAATCGGTTTGTTATGACGGAGCGTGATTCATCCCAGTGGAAGAGTAACAGGATCAAACATATGCAAGACTATTTGTTCGTCATTCCGATTGATGGGCTTAATTAAAAACTTGGGCCTCAACATTTTAGAGCTATCTTGCGATATAGACTTGGGATCCCTCTTTTCGAAAAAGGAAACACATGTTCCAGTTATGGCAGGGGTATGGATATTTTTGGTGATCATGCCTTGCACTGCTCGCATGGAGTTGGGCTCAACTATAGACACGACCTGGTTCGTGACACCTTTGCTGATATTTGTTATCGTGCGGGTGTCCCTGTTAGGAAAGAAGTGGATTTGGGTTTCCTATCAGATAATGGCTTGGCCTTGAGACCTGCGGATTTATTAGTGTACAACTGGAACAATGGGCATGATATGTGTATGTATATCACGGGTGTATCTCCCTTCACAGGTGGTGGGGTGCTCACCTTTGTTCCCGGTAAGGCAGTTGAGGATGCTGTCGCTCGGAAACGAACCAAATATTTAGAGAAATGTACAGCTTGTTACTAGGCTTCCATCTAATTCTTGTACTTCTTCTTCTCCTGATGAATAAATTTTCTGTTTGGTAAAAAAAAAAGATATTGTATTAATGTTGGCAATCTTGTCTATAAACTGCAATAAAACAAACAGAGAAGAAGAGAAATGAAAACCCAATTAAACGAAACTAAAGTCAAGGCAAGGATTATATCCTCTAGCCTTAAGAAATATTCACTCCGCACTGGTGCTTACGGATTATCGATGTCTGTCTTCCAGGATACAACGACTATCTTCTCGATGTAGTAGCACTCCAAACTTCGAGAAACGGCGAACCAAACTTAAAGTGATGAACTCTCTCTTGAACACAAACTAAATTGATGATTTTAGAATGCAGTAGGATGATAATTAGGTTTCTAATTGAATTCCTATCTCTAAGTGTGTGCAGGGTATTTATAGAATTACTAGTACATCTCCAATGAAGAATCATGATGCTTCAAGGGTTTCTTCAAGGGGTGTGTCTCTAGAATTCCAACTTGAATTCCTGAAGAGTTGTTTCTTTTCACGTCTGGTTTTAGGTTTCTTACCGTTTCAAACTTGAAACTATCTTAACCTAACTAATAGGCCAAATTAGGATTAAGCCCATAACTACAAAACCAGCCCAACACCCAAATCCACACGGTACTAGTTCAAAATTTCCATTCATATCCAATTTTCCAACAATCCCCCACATGAATGAAAATTCATTGACTAACAATGTGAGTGAAAATACAGACAGACACTAAATAGAGTGCAAACAGAAATTAATTGCATGGGGATAGGTAGCTTTCTCATTGAACCTTCCTTAGTGAATAACTATCGGGCTTACTACTGGGTCAGTGTGCCAGAGGCTTTGAACTGTCAGTTTTTAAGTGTAAGCCAAGACAATAAGTATCACACAATTTATTTCCTCACCAAGTTGGTTCTCATGGTTGTGTTCATTTCGGCCCTAAACAATTCTCGGAATTCATGAAGCACTTTTAGATGAACTTAGCCTATCAAAGCTTCTCACGGAAGCGGACACACTTCTCACTTCATATAGGTGATTTCCTATTTAAGAGTATCCTTCCATACCCTATTTGGAATTTCCAAATCTTAGGAATCATTAAAAGCATCTCTTATCCTTAACTACGCGACAGGCAGCACTATGTCATCATAGGAACGGGTAGAAACATATCTCTATTCATGTTCCCTAGTGCTTCGTGTGAATAGTTCTTAATTTTAGTTTTCCCATTGAACCTAGATCTTGGGATCTCCAGTCAACTAGGTTGGGTTTCCCTTAATACGATTCGGTAGATGTAGGCTTTAATCCCATTCCCCTCGATGATCTATGGACTTGCTCTCTGGACAAACCTTTAGTAAATGGATCCGCTAGGTTGTCCTTGGACTTCACATAATCGATCGTCATAATTCCCATTGAGAGCAATTTTTTCACAGTCTTGTGTCTCAATCTTATATGTCGAGACTTACCGTTATATATATCACTCCTTGCTCTGCTAATTGCAGATTGACTATCGCAATGAATACATATTGCAGGCACGGGTTTTGGCCATATCGGAATATCTTCTAAAAATTTTGAAGCCACTATGCTTCTTCCCCTGCTTTATCTAAAGCAGTAAACTCAGATTCCATAGTGGATTTGGATATACGAGTTTGTTTTGAAGATTTCCAAGATACCGCTCCACCACCTATTGTAAATACATACCCACTAGTGGATTTAACATCTTTAGAATCTGATATCCAATTTGCATCGGAGTATCCTTTTAATACAGGTGGATATCTCGTATAGTGCAATCCATAATCACGGGTATATCTCAAGTACTTTAATACCCGGATTATAGCCTTCCAATGGTCTTTTCCTGGATTACTCGTAAATCTACTTAATTTATTTACTGCATACGCTATGTCCGGACGAGTGCAATTCATCACATACATTAAGCTACCAATTATACGAGAATACTCTACTTGTGATATGCTTTGACCACGGTTTTTCTCTAGATGAAGAGTTGGATCAATAGGTGTTTTTGAAATGCCTCCATCGCTCTTGTCAAATTTACTTAGTATGTTTTCAATGTAATGGGATTGAGATAATACCAAGCCGTATGATGTCTTAGAAATTTTTATTCCTAAAATAACATCAGCCACACTAAGGTCTTTCATATCAAACTTTCTTTTTAGCAGTTTCTTTGTATCGTTAATAACATCCATGTTATTACCCATGATAAGCATATCATCAACGTAAAGACACAAAATTACACAACCCTTTGGTGTATGCTTGAAATAGACACATTTGTCACATTCGTTTATTTTAAAACCATTTGATATCATCACATTATCAAATTTTTGGTGCCATTGCTTCGACGCTTGTTTTAGCCCATAGAGTGATTTTACCAATTTACAGACTTTCTTTTCTCAACCGGGAACTATCAAACCTTCAGGTTGTTCCATATAGATTTCCTCATCTAATTCACCATTTAAGAAAGCCGTTTTAACATCCATTTGATGTATCTCAAGGTTATATAATGCAACAATTACAATTAATACTCGGATTGAGGTTATTCTCGTTACGGGAGAGTATGTATCGAAATAATCTAATCCTTCCTTTTGCTTATAACCTTTTGCTACAAGTATCGCCTTATACTTATCTACTGAACCTTCTGGTTTCATCTTTCTTTTGAAAATCCACTTGCATCCCAAAGGCTTACAACCAGGGGGAAGATCCACCCATTCCCAAGTGTGATTTTGTAAAAGAGATTGAACCTCACTATCTCTAGACTCTTTCCAGAAAGGTGCTTCCGGAGACGACACCGCCTCTTTAAAAGTTTGAGGTTCACTTTCTAACAAGAATGTTAGAAAATCAGAGCCAAAAGATGTAGAAGTTCTCATTTTTTTACTTCGTCTAGGCTCATTAATCTGTAAGTTAGAACTATCTTGATTAGATTGATTTCTATCAATTTGATCAAAAGTTCTCTTATTACTCAATTGTTCATTTGAGTCACTTGCATTCACACCTTTTTTTCTATCTTTACATGGAAAGATATCTTCGAAGAATACCACATTTCTAGATTCAATTATCGTATTTGTGTGAATATCTGAAATTTCCGATCTATGTACCAGAAATCTATAAGCACTACTATTTTCTGCATATCCAATGAAAATTCCATCAAAGGTTTTGGGACCTATTTTTACCTTCTTAGGTAAAGGAACTTCCACTTTTGCAAGACACCCCCGCACCTTTAAGAATTTATAGGAAGGTTTATGGCCTTTCCATAATTCATAAGGAGTACTTTCCTTTTTCTTATGAAGTAGTTTGTTAAGGATATAATTTGCGGTAAGGACAGCTTCCCCCCACAAATTATCCGGCAATCCTGAACTTAGTAATAGAGCATTCATCATTTCTTTCAATGTACGATTCTTGCGTTCTGCAATACCATTTGATTGTAGATTATAAGGAGCAGTGGTTTGGTGGATAATTCCATGCTCCGAACAAAATTCCGCAAATGGTGACTCATACTCAGTACCTCTATCACTTTTCAGAATTTTAATCTTTCTGTTCAATTGATTTTCTACCTCATTCTTATAGTGCTTAAATATTTCTATTGCAACGTCTTTCCCTCTCATTAGATAGATGTAGCAATAACGAGTGCAATCGTCAATAAAAGTAATAAAAAACTTTTTACCGTTTCTTGTTTGCACTGATTTAAAATCACAAATATCCGTATGAACCAAATCTAAAGGTTCCGTATTTCTTTCAACCGGGTGAAAGGATGACCTTGTTAATTTTGCTTCTACACAAATTTCACATTTATGATTTAAATCAATGTGACACTTCGATATTAGATCCATGTTAATTAATTTTCGAATTGAACCATAATTAACATGACCTAGTCTACCATGCCATATATTTGATGACTCAACCAAATATGAAGAAGCAATTTCTTTTTTATTCCCCTTGGGAATTACTGTGAGTGCATTTAGTTTAAAAAAACCATCACACAAGTATCCTTTACCCACATGCATATCATACTTTGATATGACAACTTTGTCCGACACAAGAACAATTTTAAAACCATGCTTAACTAATAAAGAACACGAGATTAAGTTAATCCGCATACCTGGCGCATGTAAAACGTCATAAAGTGAGTTCTTTTACGGAAATCATTTTGAGAATGATTTTTCCTTTTCCGACGACTTTTGTTGTCGCAGAATTTCCCATGAAGAGAGTTATATAATCTACATTTTGATAAGAAGTGAACATGTTCTTATCGGCACAAATATGGCTCGTAGCTCCGCTATCAATCCACCATTCTCTAGAGTTTCCAACCAAATTCACTTCCGATACTACTGCTGTTATATTTGTGTACCCCTTAGGCTCCATTGTTAACTGTGTAAGAACTTTCAAACTAGTTTTGTTAGATAACAACGCACACACAGAAACAACACGAAATCAAAATTCCCCTAACAACAGAGGACAAAAATACACAACAGACGTAATAAGTTAAACTACTGTAAGGGGAACTTAGATAGAATTCCTTAATGGGTCTCACAGAATAATCCAGTGAGATTGAAACTTGAGCAGTAGACCACCAATGATTAAACTAGTCAAAAATCTCAACAAGTAATAATGACAAACCAATTGAATATTTAGTCACGTCTGCAAGCCACTAATCAAAACCTATTTGGCTTTATTCTCAACCGTAGTATCAATTTTAGTCCTTGTTTAAATTGACGAGAACCTGTACGTACTACATAAACCAATTTAAACAAAACCAATTAGAGTTTTTGCGACCTGCATGTACAAACGACTACAGACACCAATTGGAATAGTATGCGTGCAGTCAGTGAAACGAAAATCATTCAATTTGTGTTACAGTACACAAGATAACAAGCATAAAATCTGTCTTAAGATTGTTGGCATTCTTGTTTATAAACTGCAATAAAACAAACAGAGAAGAAGAGAAATGCAAACCCAATTAAACGAAACCAAAGTCGAGGCAAGGATTATATCCTCTAGCCTTAAAGACAGATTCACCCCGCACTGGTGCGACTATTTTCTCGATGTAGTAGCACTCCAAACTTAAAGTGATGAACTCTCTCTTGAACACAAACTAAATTGATGATTTTAGAATGCAGTAGGATGATAATTAGGTTTCTAATTGAATTCCTATCTCTAAGTGTGTGCAGGGTATTTATAGAATTACTAGTACATCTTCAATGAAGAATCATGATGCTTCAAGGATTTCTTCAAGGGGTGTGTCTCTAGAATTCCAACTTGAATTCCGAAGAGTTGTTTTTCTTCGCGTCTGGTTTTATGTTTCTTACCGTTTCAAACTTGAAACTATCTTAACCTAACTAATAGGCCATATTAGGATTAAGCCCATAACTACAAAACCAGCCCAACACCCAAATCCACACGGTACTAGTTCAAAATTTCCATTCATATCCAATTTTCCAACAATTTTTTTTTATGAGAAGAGAAATTGTATTAGAAAGGAGGATTTACACAGTCTACCAATGGTAGACTAGAAAGAACAACAGAAACTTAAAGGAAATTACAAGAAAACAGATTCCGAGTTGTGCACTGATTAGACGAAGTTAATATGCACTCTCTTCCCATGGGCAGTTGCCCAAGACAGAACTAACGTTTTTGCATCATCAGATAGTTCACTGTCAGTCTTAACAATATACTTATCTTCAGAAGTTCTGCAGTTCCGCTCTCTCCAGAAAACCCAAATTATCGCCGGAGGTATTAAATCCCATACTACTTTTGCTGAAGGTGACAGTGTATTACACGGCCAAGCATGAGCCAAAGACGATATTGTTTCTGGAAAGCACAAGCCCACGTTTTTGCAGGTGTCATAGCCATCCAAAGCTTGTATGCAACCTTACAATGGAGAAGGATATGGTCTTGTGACCTTACAATATTTTCCAACAATTAATCTTCCTCATGGAAATTTTCCAGCTGTTGTTAATGTTTCTTAGGAGGTAACCATACTTAACCCACGTTATTATTCTCTTTCTAAGCTGATTGGATCGCTCATTCCTTACGAATACAAATACTGTCTGATATTCGAAGTAAAGGAAGATAAGCTTGTTAGCATCTTATCTATTTATATCACGAATCTATTCAAAACATTGCATACTGTCTTAAACCTACACACTCTAAGAGAATACATCTTTTTTTTCTTCTTTTTTTGGATGGCCAACCTTTGCTCAATTGTGGTTGTTATACCTCATCGAGTGATGAAAATTTATTCTTTACTGCTGCCATCCCTACGTGATATTGAGAGTAGCTGGCAAACTCAAGCCAAGCGATATATAGAAGTCATTTTTGTGGGAAAGAAAATAGAAAACAAGGTGCGCAGGTGGGGATGGGGTACCTTCGACCTAGCTAGCATAAGCGAAAGCACAAGTTTCATTAGAGATTGTAAATATCTCTGAAATGACAATGTTACTTCATGGCAAACTGATTAAAAAGCATACTAGCTAATATATCCCCTGTTTGTGCCTTTGCTATGGTAAACCATAGAAGGTGGGCATCAAGAAAAGCAGTAAAGTGGGTAAATACAAATGGCTATCTATATATACACGTCGAGGGTATAAAGATCGTGCTAAATGAAACACGCATTTGACCGATGTTTCTATCATAAAAAAGAACGACAAGAGATCAATAGTGGGTTCGTTAATAACTAGTTAACATCAATAAGTCAGATTCGAAACTTCAGCATCCAAAATTCTAGTTCAAGAGAATCACCAACAGCAAGGACCAGTCAAACACAATAACCCAACTTGTGGGTATCTCATATCAGTTCATTGTGAAACACAAGAGCCTCCTTTAAAATGAGAATCAGTATTACAGGCTCCTTGGAGAGGATCGGTTCGAAGCAGAATATTCTCTTTTGAATGCTCTTTTATTGGTTGTAAATTTACCATGCAAGCCTTTCTAGTTTTTTCTCTTCCTATAAATTGTGGTCTCGGGAACTCAACTTCTTCACTGGAAAATCATTCTTCTTACTGTTTACTTCATTCATATTTTCCATCCAAAACTTCAACTTCTCTCAGCCGTATTGGATTGAGCTCGAATATCGAATTCGATTAGCTTGGTTGAGAGATTGTACTGAAGTTGGAGGATCTTAGTGCTCTCTCACATTATAATTCAGTTAAGTGTCATAAAAATGGAAGCTATAATGAGAGTTGCCACAAAGAAAGGGGTGGTGATTTTTAGTAAAAGCTCATGTTGTATGTGTTATACTGTCAAAATTTTGTTTCACGAACTCGGCGTGAATCCATTGATTCATGAACTTGATCAAGACCCTGAAGGAAAAGACATGGAGAAGGCTCTCATGAAGATGGGATGTAACACGGCAGTACCTGCCGTGTACATTAATGGTCAGTTTATCGGATCCACCAATGAAATTATGTCTCTTCATCTCGGTGGTTCGTTGCTTCCATTAGTCAGACCATTCCAAGCTATGCTGCCATGATAATTAATTTTCTCATAGCGCAGCATATAAAAATGCATGGTTATAGGACACCGTATAAACTAGCTTTGCATTGTATAATAATCTACTAACTATTAATTAATTAGAGTTTGATTAAGCGCGCTTGTGTGTTCCATTCAAAAAAAAAAAAAAGACGGAGAGCTAGAGAGGAAAGAAAATGTGTGTATGTATCTATCATCTGCTAATAAAGGTTTGATCTTATTATTATAAGCTTGTTTCCTGCTCTCCATGTGTTAATAAATTAAGGTATGATCTTATATAAAACTCGAGCTCTCTAACGAACCTAACTTTATTGTATACAACTGCTGAGTGCTAAAAGTAATGGAATCGTGCACGGTGCACCCCATTTAGGCAATGTAGCGAGTCGAGCTTGTCCCAAACGTAAAACGTAGCAGGATACATTAAAATTCATTTATATTGGAGTAACAATTAGAGAAGGAGAAGAACTTCTTATTGATAAACAGGCATTAGCTATTACATACATACAATGTTCTTTATATATAGGAATGGGAAAACCTAGTCATCTAATGGGCCGCACATCCATGGGCCATAAGCCCTATAACACTCCCCCTTGTGCGGTTCAATAACAAAGCTTTATACATAGTGCTTCACATATGGTGCTTTGAATGTAGTTCTTCAAATGTCGTTCTCTCCTTGATGACTTGTGCCGAAATCAATTGCCTTACTAAAACTTTGACAAGGAAAAACCCAGTATGATAAAACCTTGGTACAACTCTTCACATGTTGTCTCGTACTTTACATGTAGTTCATCACATGCAATACGATCTTCAAAGATCGACGAGTCTAAGTTGATTGCCTCGTTAAAACTTCGTCAGGAAAACCCATAGGGACAAAACCTGAACTAAAGAAAAGAGTACAATATTAAGCAAACTTAGAACATAGTTGGACTCGAATATGTTGCCTCATTAAAACCTTGACAAGGAAAACCCAGTGGGATAAAACCTTGAAGAAGGGAAAAGAGTACAACGTGACAGATGCAAGTAAATGTGGTCCGTTGCAGAAGATCACTTTGCTCCGTTGAAGTTGATTAGTTGCTTCACAACTCCTAAGGCAGAAAATCCTTATGGGAAAGAATATAGCGTTAATTGGGAAATTACTTCTGGTGTTTATTGTTGTCTCATTCAAAACCTTGTCGAGTAACAAAACCCTGTGGGAAAGACCAACCTCGGTGAAGGAAAATAGTTCAACACACCCTTTCTTAGAGCATAGCTCGGTTGAACCCACCAAGCGTTGGTATGTCAAGTTTGGTTGTCATATTTTAGTGAATCAAAAATCATTTAAAGAGTCGCTTGATTATTTACTAGAGTCAACTTCGTATAGGTTAGCTAGAAAGTTACTAGGATATGAGACTTACAAGTATTACGTGAAGACTTGAAGAATGTGAAGAAGTAAAGAGCTACAACGACGACATCATCCTTCTTCTTGAGGTTAGTAATATTTGACTTGAACTGTTTCATTCCTAACGTATCTTTCAAGTCGTGCATATTGAAAACATAACTGCGAAGCTGTGAATGATTATACTCTAGTTAGACATAGTATTAAGGAATTACAATACGAAGTATAACGTCTATCTTTTGAACTTCGTATATAAGACATCGACATAATCGTATGAATTCTATTGTGATTATGTATGGGTATGGGTGAAGATTTCATCCTAGGAAACAATGTTTTACATTCGTTTAAAGGAAGTACAATTCATAGACTTGTTTTGTGAATCGAAAGGGAAATCGCTAGGCTTATTGGTATTGTTATTCATTGCAAATCTTTGGATTACCAATATGTGTGTTTAGTATAACCGCTCATAACTTGTTTATGTATCTTGGTAAAACTATTCACAATGCCTGACTTTTGTATTGGTATGACTTTTATTAGTGAAACCAATCTTAAGTAATCACCTGAGATGGTATGATCGATATTTTGTAATTGGAATGACCAACTCTAGACATTGGGGAACCGATCCTAGTAAGAGGTGTAACCGATCACAAGTATTTGGAATCGATCCTTGTAAGAGGTACAACAAGTCTTAGTAATTGGTAACTGATCCTATGACTTGTGCAACCGATCACAAGTAAAATACCATAATTATGTGGTAACCGATCCTAGTACCTAGTCAACCAATTTTTGGAAAACTAGTGTGACCGATCCTAGTACCCACATGGAGGTAGAACCGAAGCTTTGTGTTTTGGTAGAACCGTGAAACCCATTAATGGTGATTTGATAGGATAATCAATCACATAGTTCTTGGAAGTCAGATGAACCAATTCTAAACTCGTTTGGAAGTGTGGCAAATCGGTTCCAAGATTGTAAATATGAAAAAGGATTTACAAAGTAAAGATGTCGACATACTTTGAACATGTGCAGTAATTCTTATCTTTTATTGTTCAAAGATATTCCTTAATAACTAAAGGAGAATCCCGGATCGAAATAAATTGAGAATCTTTTAATTAAGGTTTCTAGTTTTATATGCTTTTAATTTCCAGCAATTAAATGCATATCTTTAGAAAATAAAAATTGGTAATGTGCATTTACTAATTGGAGATTTTCTACTGAGATTTCGGTCAATATTTGGACAGAGCATTTCCAGGAATTATGAAAACCGTTTTTGGCTTTATTGCATATCTTTGAGAATATTCGTTTTTGGAAATTCCTTGGTGTCCAAACTTCCTTGGTCTATAAATATTGAAGTTTACATTTCAAACAAACTAATCCTTAGAGCCAGCAAAACTACCTAGTTGTGTTGTTACTGGTGGAGATGTCTATTCGGAGAGGAAAGTACTCTAATTAGGCGAAATCTCTTACGACCGCTCATTTTAAAGACTTCTTTGGGATTGAGAAGATCTACGAGTACCGTTGGTGGGAAACTAGATAATTGCAGTTTATTATAGTTTTCGATTGATTTGATTGACTAACGGTTGTTGAACTTTGATTGCACTTAGTTTGTTTATGCTTGAGAATCTTCTCTTCTGATATAAGATTCACTCAAACTAGATCGAAGTGTCGACGGGGATCTTTAGAACTGTCTGTAGATGTAAAGACGTCTTGTGATAATCCATCATTAACAGACTCCGTTCTGTGTATGATTGATCACAAGAGATTCAAGTTGTTTGTGTGCAGGTGTTTATTGAAGATCTAAGAAGATTTGAAGACAAAGAAGATTTCTTATTTGAGTTCATAATCTTTGGTGTGCACAAAACTTGATCGTCTGGGGATCCAACTATAATCGGTTTATCTTTGTGATAACCTTGATTGATTAGTTGAGTAGATCGGAATCAATACAATTCTTTGTGATTAAAAGTATTGATTGCATAGTATAAAAAAAATTACTTTGGTAGTTGTTTAAAAGATTGATCTAAGAACCTGACAAAGGAGTTTATTGGGATAAACGGAAGAGCCTTTTTTCAAACTCATATCACGTTGTTTGAAAAGAGTTGTTACCGAACAGATTTGTTGTTCCTTTACTGTTTGGAATACGAACCAAAGGAATTGTTCACAGTGCGTGACTTATTACAAGTTGGAGGCGCAGGGATACTGAGGGAACTAGGTGAACTATAGGTATAGTTGCTTGGTCTCAACTATACGAAGTTGGTTTAGATTTTGTATAGCGTCTTAATTCTGAGAGTATTCAATTCTGGACAAGGTCCCGGGGGTTTTCTGCATTTGCGGTTTCCTCGTTAATAAAATCTTGCTATGTCTTTTACTTTTCTATTTCCGCAATTATAATTGTTTTATTATAATTAGAAGTAAAATACACAAACGTTAATTCCTAATTACTTGATAGCAATCCTATAGTGTTTGGTTAAGTCCGAACCTATTATCAAGTAATCATACTTCGTTGTTGTATTGTTTTTATCTTGTATCCATAGTCAATCACACAAGTTATGTTGTTGTCGTATTGTATCGATCTCGTATCCATAGACGATCACATGAAGTGTGAACCGATTAGTTTTATTGTCTCGACTCAGTCCATAGACAATCTCTTTCGGAGAAAGGACTTATAGGTGGAAAAGTTTTAGATTGAGGTATATTTGGGTACCCTCGTCTTTTCAATTGGTATCAGAGCAGGCAAACACGAAAAGATCTAACAATCTGTTTTTGGTGTGATCCAACCTATAAGAAATTGAATCTATGTCTGATTCAGTTAACGTAACGGCAGGATTCGACTACTTCAAAAACTTGTGGTGGAAGACACGAATGAAGTATGTAATACTCTTATTCCTAAATGTATTAGGAATTGGAATTATGTCTATGTATATCTTGAGGGACTTACATAATCAGCTGGGATTGTATATCATTGCCTTGGATACTAACATGTTTAGTAACAATGATACAATGCTCTATGAGACAGGTTGTATCTCGAAAATGCATAAGATTCTTCTCATAACTTTTTATTATATGAACCATGGCTATTGTGTTCTTGAAAAATATGGAATCTTAAATATATTTTGGATATCCTATCAAAGTATATATATGTACATTTTCAGATCTAAGACTGTCAATGTTTCGCTACCTAGGGTGCGATTTTGGAACCTTTGTAACCCTACAAAGAATGATTTTTTAGTTAATAACCCTATTAACAAAGGATTGTTTCATACACCTCACAACTGTTTTAATGAAGCAGGTGATCTTTTGAAACATTACAAGATTTATAATTCTAATGGTATTTTCAAAAAATATCATATCTTGTTCAAATTTATCCCTGCATACTCTTTTAGAAAATTCTTGAGTGAATTTCAAATGATGTTATCAAACTCTGGTAATAAAAGAGTAAACAGATTTTTGGACAAAAACATAGAATCAATCCGAAATAAAGATCCAGTCCCTGAAAAACTGTTTTTACAAAAGAAAGACCTAGATATAAAATCGGAATTGTCTCCCCTCAAATCTCGATTTCCGATTTTGATAGAATTTCCTAAAACTAGTTATTCCCGGTTTTTGATATCAATTCTTCCTATAAAAGATAATTTCTTGCTATGTATACAATCATATTGGGGAAGATTGATCGAAACCATAGCTAGGGTTTTTCATATTTTTGCAAGTATGAGAAAGAGGAAATCAAGAGACACATCCTCTGATGACCGGGTCAGATGCGATGATATTGATAGAATTAGATTTCCTAACAGTATTGATGACAAGCATGAATTTACTCGTTTTGTTGACAGCTCATGCTTTAGGAAATACGAAACTCTCAAGAGAATGAAATTTACTACTAAAAATAAATTCGATCCAGATGTCCAAGATAAGGATTATGTGAAGTTTGTTCAAGATCGGAACTGGGGAAAGCTTTTTGATTTTGAAAAATATTCACCTGATATGGTAAGAATTTTTTATGCGGATATTCATAATGTTGATCATAAAAATCTTACCTTTGTTACTCTTGTTTGTCAAGGACTCTACTATGTTGATCGTAAGACAATTTCTAATGCTATTGAGTACAATGTGAAATGTAATCACTTGATTACTGGAGTTGAAATGGAGCACGATACCATTTCAACAAGTATCATTGGAAAAACGATTAACTGGGAAAATGGTAGATTACCAACAAAAGATATACCTCCTCATCTAAGGGTATTCGGTAAACTTGCTTTAGCAACCCTATTTGCAAGCACTAGAGATAAGTCAGCTTGGGACAAAGATTTTGCAGAATTTGTTTATTTTCTGTTAAAAGGAGATTCTCAAATTGATGTCTGTGGAATCATTGTAAGTCAAATGATCAAAATCTCAGATTCTATTTCATCCCCAGGAATAAAGAGACATCTCGGTTTTCCATGTATAATTACAGAAATTTGTGAATTCATTGTGGGAGATGACTTTGATGACATGAGAAGCACTACGGCTGTCTCTAAAAAGACTATATGTCAAATGATTGGAGGTCAATCCAGTAATAAAACTGTTGAAAGGATTTCACCGAATTCTAACAACAAGTCTCTTCTAGCTCATCTCGAAACTCTTGGTAAACAACTTGACTGTTTTCAGAAACAGCTGGGCTTTGCTGCTCGAAAAGATCCAGAAACTCTTAAAGGAATTCTAAAGATTGAATCAGAGTTTTGGAACCAAGAATCGGAAATAGAAGAAGAGCATCGAAAAGTACTTGATCTCAAGGTTATTTCCAATAAAAAAATAGACATCAGTTTTTAGATTTAGTTCAATCTTTGTTTAGGGTCTATTTTGAATAAAACTATCTATTATTATGAATAAAATTATTATTTTATAATTTTTCTTGTGATAGTTTTCAATTGCATAGCCTGTGCTTGAATGCTTTATTTTATTGCTATGTATGTTATGGGATGTTTGATTTCGGTTTTCATAACCTTAATATTCGATCTCATATGGTGTTAACCCTTATGGTTTGGGTGACTTTTTGATTTAGCGGGATTGAGTTCTAGCCCATGTTGGTAGGCTTTATCAAAGGATCATAAGGGGTTCTAATTGAAACTCATGTGCGAAAAAGTCACAATATGTTGAATCGTTTGGTTTAGCATAAAAGCATATGTGTTTCGGGTTTTCAAATTTTGCATAGCATTAGTTAAAACCGATTTTCAACCTTTCTCTGGTAAAGGTTGGTTTTTGTTGTTGTTCTTTTGTCTTTCAAGAGGATGACAACACAGTGATATTCCTCCCCGGAAAGATGCAAAGAAAATGAGAAGAGGATGTGGAATTTGGGGTAACGAATTTGTTAGTTAATCGTTTTCCTGTTTAAGAAAAGCCTGATTTTATTGCATATATTTATTGCTTTTGCTTAACAAAATTTCGGTACAATTGATGTTTATTCCATTATTGTGTATGGATGTATGTGTGATTCAATTGTTTTCGGTTAAGAAAAACTATTGTTATCTTGCTTTATTGTTTGGTATCAATTGTTTAGGATTACGAAATTTCGGTGCAATTGCGGTACTATAATGTCTATGTTTGTTTCAATTGCTTCCGGTTGAGGTAAATAATTATGCAAGTTGATTTATTTGGTTTGTATGATTTGTTTATGGCTTAACAAAAAGGTTTTCGGGATCAATTGTTTAGTCCAATTCGATTCCGGATAAGAGAAACTAAGTTAATTCTGATCTTAGTTAGACTTATCAAAGTGAAGGTTTCGGTTATTCAAGTCTAATCAAATGCCTTAACAAGAAATGCTAGTTAACTAACCTAGTACTTTTCTTGTTTAAAAGTGAAAGGTCTAAGTTATTATTTGAATAATTAGAACCTGATGAGAAAAATAGAGTTAATTCTTATCTTTATTTTGGTCCTATCGAACAAGCGATTGTATTTGTACAATCGGTTTAGAAAAAGAACTAAGGTGCTTAGTCAATTTTTGATTTGCTAAACTATTAGGGAAAATTGCTTCGGGCAATTGTTTCCTTGGTAACATATCAAAACAAAATTACTTTGTAGTTTCGGTTTTGATATTGGTTATCTAAAATGGTGTGTGGAACCTTCGTGCTTAACACTTATAGGTTTTGCAAGTCTTTTTAGATTTGTAAGATCCTTTCGGTTTGTCCTTTATTTGCTCGTACCTTTGTCATTTTGTGACAAAAAGAGGGAGAAATATATGGAGTAAACAAGTGATTTGGTATCACTAAGGAAAGGACAATGGTGCTTAAACCTTATATCTAACGAAAGAGCAAAGCATAGACTAAGGGAGAGTAACATATCATATTGATACTTGTGGTTATCTTAACTACAAAGGGAATAACAAAGACGTGCGGATTGAAAATCTACCTATCTTACCTTTAGGGGGAGTATTAGCTTTGTTATTATAATATTAACAACGGCATTTATGGATTGAATGTATATAGGTTATTGTGTTGTTGAAACTTGGAATCAAACGTATGTGTAATGAATTCTTGTAATTTTTTTATCCATATGATGTAAGAGTTTTGTCACTAAAATTGACAACGGGGGAGATTGTTAGATCATAGCTCGGGTGAACCCACCAAGCGTTTGTATGTCAAGTTTGGTTGTCATATTTTAGTGAATCAAAACTCATTTAAAGAGTCGCTTGATTATTTACTAGAGTCAACTTCGTATAGGTTAGCTAGAAAGTTACTAGGATATGAGACTTACAAGTATTACGTGAAGACTTGAAGAATGTGAAGAACTAAAGAGCTACAATGACGACATCATCCTTCCTCTTGAGGTTAGTAATATTTGACTTCAACTGTTTCATTCCTAACGTATCTTTCAAGTCGTGCATATTGAAGCTGTGAATGATTATACTCTAGTTAGACATAGTATTAAGGAATTACAATACGAAGTATAACGTCTATCTTTTGAACTTCGTATATAAGACATCGACATAATCATATGAATGCTATTGTGATTATGTATGGGTATGGGTGAAGATTTCATCCTAGGAAACAATGTTTTACATTCGTTTAAAGGAAGTACAATTCATAGACTTGTTTTGTGAATCGAAAGGGAAATCGCTAGGCTTATTGGTATTGTTATTCATTGCAAATCTTTGGATTACCAATATGTGTGTTTAGTATAACCGCTCATAACTTGTTTATGTATCTTGGTAAAACTATTCACAATGCTTGACTTTTGTATTGGTATGACTTTTATTAGTGAAACCAATCTTAAGTAATCACCTGAGATGGTATGATCCATATTTTGTAATTGGTATGACCAACTCTAGACATTGGGGAACCGATCCTAGTAAGAGGTGCAACCGATCACAAGTATTTGGAATCGATCCTTGTAAGAGGTACAACAAGTCTTAGTAATTGGTAACCGATCCTATGACTTGTGCAACCGATCACAAGTAAAATACCATAATTATGTGGTAACCGATCCTAGTACCTAGTCAACCAATTTTTGGAAAACTAGTGTGACCGATCCTAGTACCCACATGGAGGTAGAACCGAAGCTTTGTGTTTTGGTAGAACCGTAAAACCCATTAATGGTGATTTGATAGGATAATCAATCACATAGTTCTTGGAAG
The DNA here is from genome assembly GCA_023531105.1 of Papaver atlanticum. Lineage (NCBI taxonomy): Eukaryota > Viridiplantae > Streptophyta > Magnoliopsida > Ranunculales > Papaveraceae > Papaver > Papaver atlanticum. The sequence goes on from JAJJMB010007708.1 coordinate 6,021,055, forward strand.
TCAGATGAACCAATTCTAAACTCGTTAGGAAGTGTGGAAAATCGGTTCCAAGATTGTAAATATGAAAAAGGATTTACAAAGTAAAGATGTCGACATACTTTGAACATGTGCAGTAATTCTTATCTTTTATTGTTCAAAGATATTCCTTAATAACTAAAGGAGAATCCCGAATCGAAATAAATTGAGAATCTTTTAATTAAGGTTTCTAGTTTTATATGCTTTTAATTTCCAGCAAATAAATGCATATCTTTAGAAAATAAAAATTGGTAATGTGCATTTACTAATTGGAGATTTTCTACTGAGATTTCGGTCAATATTTGGACAGAGCATTTCCAGGAATTATGAAAACCGTTTTTGGCTTTATTGCATATCTTTGAGAATATTCGGTTTTGGAAATTCCTTGGTGTCCAAACTTCCTTGGTCTATAAATATTGAAGTTTGCATTTCAAACAAACTAATCCTTAGAGCCAGCAAAACTACCTAGTTGTGTTGTTACTGGTGGAGCTGTCTATTCGGAGAGGAAAGTACCCTAATTAGGCGAAATCTCTTGCGACCGCTCATTTTAAAGACTTCTTTGGGATTGAGAAGCTCTACGAGTACCGTTGGTGGGAAACTAGATAATTGCAGTTTATTATTAGTTTTCGATTGATTTGATTGATTAACGGTTGTTGAACTTTGATTGCACCTAGTTTTTTTATGCTTGAGAATCTTCTCTTCTGATATAAGATTCACTCAAACTAGATCGAAGTGTCGACGGGGATATTTAGAACTGTCTGTAGATGTAAAGACGTCTTGTGATAATCCATCATTAATAGACTCCGTTCTGTGTGTGATTGATCACAAGAGATTCAAGTTGTTTGTGTGCAGGTGTTTATTGAAGATCTAAGAAGATTTGAAGACAAAGAAGATTTCTTATTTGAGTTCATAATCTTTGGTGTGCACAAAACTTGGTCGCATGGGGATCCAACTATAATAAGGTTTATCTTTGTGATAACCTTGATTGATTAGTTGAGTAGATCGGAATCAATACAATTTTTTGTGATTAAAAGTATTGATTGCATAGTCTAAAAACAATTACTTTGGTAGTTGTTGAAAAGATTGATCTAAGAACCTGACAAAGGAGTTTATTGGGATAAACGGAAGAGCCTTTTTTCAAACTCATATCACGTTGTTTGAAAAGAGTTGTTACTAAAAAGATTTTTTGTTCCTTTACTGTTTGGAATACGAACCAAAGGAATTGTTCACAGTGCGTGACTTATTATAAGTTTGAGGCGAAGGGATACTGAGGGAACTAGGTGAACTATAGGTTTAGTTGCTTGGTCTCAACTATACGAAGTTGGTTTAGATTTTGTATAGTGGCTTAATTCTGAGAGTATTCAATTCTGGACAAGGTCCCGGGGTTTTTATGCATTTGCGGTTTCCTCGTTAACAAAATCTTGCTATGTCTTTTACTTTTCTATTTCCGCAATTATAATTGTTTTATTATAATTAGAAGTAAAATACACAAACGTTAATTCCTAATTACTTGATAGCAATCCTATAGTGTTTGGTTAAGTCCGAACCTATTATCAAGTAATCATACTTCGTTGTTGTATTGTCTCGATCTTGTATCCATAGTCAATCACACAAGTTATCTTGTTGTCGTATTGTCTCGATCTCGTATCCATAGACGATCACACGAAGTGTGAACCGATTAGTTGTATTGTCTCGACTCAGTCCATAGACAATCACTTTTGGAGAAAGGACTTATAGGTGGATTTTTTTTAGATTGAGGTATATTTGGGTACCCTCGTCTTTTCACCCTTAGATGGTCCCCTGATGTCAGACAATTTTCATTAGTCTAATGCAGTCAAAAGGAGTTTATCACACTTTACTTTGGTGCCTTGAATGTTTATAAGTCTTTGTTGTTGATTCTGGAAGTTACGTTGCTTAATAGACTATCGCGTTTCATTTCTTTGATCCAGATATTTTCAATAATATCAATGCGATCTTTATGTCTTCAACATTCAACATACTTGATGTTTTTAGTGTTGTCTCGCTAAAAACCTTGTCGAGTAATAAAACCCTTTGGGAAAAACTATTCTCGATCGAAGGGAAAAAGAGTACAACACAACTTCAATTTCAAAGTAAAAATATGTCGACATCATATCCTTTGATTGTAAGGACCTGCCTTACAATTTTGCACAGAAACAAGGTGAATCTCTAGGGATAGAGATTGGAGTGGGAGGAACAGAATTTTGAGAGAGAAGAACTTTTTTAGATTTAGTTTTTCATACCTTCCTCTCAGCCACAGAAGGGAATAAGAGGATAACATAAAACACACTCGTGCGACTCGCACGCTTACAACTAATTAATCATCCACACAATAAAAAGAGAAAAACTACCGGGTGCCAATAATAATTAGACAGCCTTAACAACTGCAAAACTAAAAATAAAGTTGGGTCCTGACAAATACCCTCTACTCTTCCAAATCCTTGACCTCAAGGATTAGCTTTGGAAACTGGTGTGCCATGAAGTCTCTATCTTCCCATGTTGCATTTTGAGCTGACAAATTCTCCCACTGCACTAGCACTTGAGTAACACTCTGCCTGTTCTTCTTAATCTGTCTGCTGGTTAGGACCTTCAAGGGAGTAACCTTCATCTCCTTGTCTTTGTTCAAGCTAGGTAGAGTATTTTTGGGCAGCATTCTATTGCCTAGTTTGGCCTTTAGATGAGAAACATGAAATGTGGGATGTATCTTGGATTCAGGTGGTAATTGCAGCTTGTATGCCACCTTCCCAATTCTCTCTAACACCTTGTAAGGACCAAAGAACTTAGATGACAGTTTGAGGTTTCTCCTCAGCTGTAATGATGTCTGTCTGTAGGGCTGCAGTCTTAAATATACCCAGTCCCCTACTTGAAATTCTCTCTCAATTCTCTTCTTATCAGATTGCTGTTTAATTCTATGTTGATCCTCTTAAAGTACACCTTTAAGAACTTGTCCCATGACTTGTCTCTGCTTCAAATATTCATCTGCTTCTAGACTAACCCCAACAGAGGAGGAGTTGACACCAAATTGTAGGGGTGCATATCCATATAATGCTTCAAATGGTGTTAATTTAAGACTGGTGTGGAAGCTGGTGTTGAACCACCACTCAGCTAGTGATAACCATGACACCCACTTACTAGGTTTGTAACTAGTCTTACACCTCAAATAGGTTTTAAGGAATGCATTCACCCTCTCAGTTTTCCCATCTGTCTGAGGGTGATAGGCAGTACTCAAATGCAATGAGGTACCCATTATTGTTAAAAGGCATTGCCAGAAATTGCTCAGAAACATACTATCTCTATCAGACACTATGGTTTTAGGTAATCCATGCAATTTAATGACTGAGTCCAGTATTACCTTAGCTACTGATGTTGTTGTATATGGATGACTTAGTGCCAAGAAGTGGTTATACTTGGTGTATCTGTCCACCACCACCAGAATGACCTCTCTCCCTTCAGATTTAGGCAGATCAGAAATAAAGTCCATGCTAATGTCACTCCAAGCTTGTTCAGGTACTGGTAGAGGTTGTAAAAGTCCAGCTGGTAGAGTAGTAGACCCCTTATGTTGTTAACATATGTCACACTCTTGCACCATTTGAGTTATGCTGAGCTTCATTCCCTTCCAGTAAAAGTAGAGTTTTTCCTTCTGGTAGCTAGCTCTAGAGCCAGAGTGTCCTCCCACTGAAGAGGAATGTATTGCTGTCATAACTTTTTGTCTCAGCCCTCCAGAACTCCTAATATAAATTCTGCCTTTGTATCTAATGATACCTTTCTCTAGTGAGAACTCCCCATCATTATCACTTCCCAACATCAGTTTTGGGAGTAGCACTTGTGCCTAAGCATCCTCTGAGTAAGTCTCTTGTACCTCCTTCAACCATGTTGGTTGGAGTTGAGAAATAGCCTTGCATGATGCTTCTTCTGGTATTTGAACTCTAGATAGTGCATCTGCCACCTTGTTATCACATCCCTTCTTGTACTTAAGTTCATAATTTTAGCCTAGTAGCTTAGCTAACCACTTTTGTTGTAGAAGTGAATGAACCCTCTGCTCCAAGAGGTACTTGATACTTTGGTGATCAGTGTAAATGGTGAATTTATTGTTCATCATATATGGCTTCCACTTTTTAATAGCCATGACTATAGCCATCATCTCCTTCTCATAAGTTGACATTGCTAAGAATCTGGTACCCATTCCTTTGCTGTAGAAAGCAATTGGTCTCCTCTCTTGCATCAATACAGCTCCCACTCCCAAGTCATAGGCATCTGTAGCTAGATCAAATGGTTTACTAAAACTGGTAGAATGAGCACTGGTGTAGTAGTCATAACTTCTTTAAGTAGCTCAAAAGATTTGAGGGAATTTGAATTCCATTGAAAGTTTTTCTTCTTCAATAGCTATGTAAGGGGTTTAGCAATAATTCCATAGTTCTGCACAATTTTCTGTAGTACCCAGTTAACCCTAGAAATCCTCTCAACTCCTTCAGGGTCTTTGGTACTTGCCAGTTCTTCATGCACTCCACCTTAGCTGGGTTAGCAGCAACACCCTCCTCACTGATGATATGACCTAAATATTCAAGTGAGGTCTGACCAAAGGAACACTTTCTCATCTTAGAAAACAATCTATGCTCTTTGAGTAACTCCATGGTGAGCTCCAAGTGTTTAGCATGAGTCTCCAGGACAGGGCTGTAAACTAGGATGTCATCAAAGAAAACCAATATGAATTTCCTCAAATGAGGCTTGAAGACATCATTCATTAATGCTTGGAAGCTTGCTGGGGCATTGGTTAACCCAAATGGCATCACCAAAAACTCATAATGCCCTTAATGAGTCTTAAATGGTGCTTGTGAGTGTATGGTGGATGCACTATGATTTGGTGGTATCCATCTCTCAAGTCAATTTTGGTGAAGATATTGGCCCCATGCAACTCATCAAGTAACTCCTCTATCATTGGAATTGGATACTTGTCCTTAACAGTGAGCTCATTCAGTTTTCTGTAGTCCACACAGAATCTCCAACTCCCATCCTTTTTCTTAACCAACAATATTGGAGATGAGAAAGGACTATGACTAGGCATAATGATTCCATACTTAAGCATTTCTTGTACTAGTTGTTCCACCACCTCTTTTTGCACATACGGAATTCTATAAGGACTTTGGTTTGGAGGTGTAGAGAGTGGTTTAAGGGGTATGTGGTGATCATGAGCTCTTTCTGGGGGTAGGCTATTAGGTTCTTGAAAGACTGAACTGTATTTATTTAGAATGGGTTGTAGAGGTTCTGGGGTATTGTCTTGCACCTTGATAGCTGTAAGAGAGAAAACTTTCCCCATGACCCCATGCTTGTTCTTCTTAAAGTATTTATGGCATTCCTTTGCTGTCATCATGGATATGGTTGGAGTCTCAGTACTTCCTTTCAGCATAATCTCTTCATTTCCTCTGGTGAAATACACAGTCATTCCCTTGAAATCAAACTTAACAGGGATGATTCCTCTCATCCAGTCCACACCTAAAACCATATCACCCCCCCCCCCCCCCCCCAAGGCTAATACCCTGACATCAAATTCAAATTTATGCCCTTGCATGTTCCATGAAAAGTTTGGAGATCTAACATCACTAGTGAGCTTATTTCCATCTGCCACATCTACATGAAAAGCTGTTGTAGGCTCAATAAGAGCACCACTGTATCTAGCTATTTTAGGATCTATAAAGGTGTGTGTGCTCGCACTATCCACTAGTATGGTTATAGTTTTGTTGTTCCTAGTCAGGACTTGTATCCTTATAGTGTTGTGAGACAAATTACCTGAAAGGGCATGCAGAGAAATCTCAACTTCCTCCTCCAAATCTTGAATTACTAGAGAACTGACTGGTGATGCTTCCTTAGATGTGCATTGGTCTTCATCATCTCCTACTAGCATGAACAACTGTTTCCTGGTGCATTTATGTCCATTAGTATACACTTCATCACAGTTATAACATAATCCTTTATCACGCCTAGACCTCATCTCTGCATATGTGAGTTTCCTAATGAGAGGCAATCTTGAACTATTGAAACCCTTTGGGGAAGCAGAGCTTGTTCTTGGAGATGTGACAAAACTCCTGTGGTTGCTGGAACTTGGAATGGAAATGGGTGGAATTTTAGGATAGCCTTGGCCTTCTTGATAGTCTTCTCCAATATAGCTCTTGCATCCTGGCTAAATACATTGCTTGTTTCAGACTAGTTGGTGAAAACATTTGTACTGCAAGCCTCAACTCTTCCTTCAATCCACTAACAAAGCTGGAAGTAAAATAGTCCTCAGTGAGATATTTGTTCTTAGCCAGCCTGAGAGCCTTAAGTTCCTCAAACAATTCTTGGTATTCAAGCACAGTACCTTCTTGACTCAACTTATTGAATTCCCCCACTATGTCATCATGACCTAGCTCTTGGAATCTAAAGTTGATATCAACAGCAAACTCTTCCCATAGTATGACTTCTTTTCCCTCCTGATAGTCTTGGAACCAAACATCTGTTCTTCCATCTAAGTATAGTGAGGCTAACATAACTTTCTGCTCTTCATCCATAACATGTAATTGGAAAAATTTCCTACACTTGCGAATCCAATACCTAGGGTTGTTACCATCAAACCTAGGGAACTCAATTTTAGGCTTGTGTGGATTAGTAATTTGATTAAGGATTTGACGATTACCTTGAGTTTCGCTACCTTCTCCTGATTTTATTCTTGAGTTAGCTCCCTTAGGTGTTTCCAATACTCCATCGCCATTTTTAAGTTTGTTAACGATTCTATCTTCCATGGATTGCATCTCAGTTAACGAGTGCGAAATGCTACCTTGGGTTTCATCAAACTTCTTCACAATTTCTTCATGACTCTTCATCAGAGTGTTGAACTTCCTGTGAAGATCATCAAAGTCTTTCTGATTAACCATGGTTCACAGGTTTCACAGATCGACTGCTCTGATACCAATTGTAAGGACCTTCCTTACAATTTAGCACAAAAACAAGGTGAATCTCTAGGGATAGAGATTGGAGAGGGAGGAATAGAATTTTGAGAGAGAAGAACTTTTTTAGATTTACTTTTTCATGCCTTCCTCTCAGCCACAGAAGGGAATAAGAGGATAATACAAAATACACTGTGCGACTCGCACGCTTACAACTAATTAATCATCCACACTATAAAAAGAGAAAAACTACCGGGTGCAAATAACAATTAGACAGCCCTTAACAACTGCAAAACTAAAAATAAAGTTGGGTCTTGACATAGATCCTCCCCCTGATGTTGGTATCTCCCCCTGATTACTTTTAGAGTTGTTTCAGACAGTTCCTTTAGTCATGTAATTTTCGAAACTGAATATCGGTAATGACTTAGAAAATAATCTACCATATCTCCCCCTGATTACTTTCGTTGGAGAAGAGATTATTGTTCTTTCATAATCAACAACCTTTGGATTGCACTTTTGTTAGCATTCCTTTTTATGTCTTTGTAGGGGTAAAACAAATTTATGCCAATGGTTACTTTTAAGTACATGATTACATTCACTATACCACTCCAATGACGTTGTGTTGGCGATGAGCTATATCTAGCTAACAAGTTCCCTGAGGATGTAATATTTGGTCGAGTACATTATGTTAAGTACAATAATGCGTCTATTGTACTTAGATAAGGGAAATTAATCTCCCAACACATCTTCGTCATCCTCCTTTAAACGAATGGGTCATTTACTTACATTTGAACCTCGCCTAATCACGGGAGTACTATCAGGATGCATGTCTTTGTTAAATTGCCTGACAACTTTAAACATATGCAAACTGGTGGAATAATATACCACAAGGTCAGTGTTCGATCGAGCTTTCCCCAGATTTTTCATCTCAAATTCGGATTTCAAATAGCTTTTAAGGTCTCTTATTACATCAAGAGTACCCATCATGTCTGTACCATCGACATTGATAGCTACAATTCCAAATCAGGAACTTTCTTGTGAATACGCAAGTAAAAATAACTTACTTGTCTATCCCCTCCAAATCAAATAGCCACTTAGACAGGTATACCACATCCGCCTGATTGCTTCAATCTATAAGTGAGCGTTCTATATAACTGTAAACGTACTCTGTGGTTTAGAGTCAACGAAAGGATATCAAGTACTTTTGTAAATATCTGCTATCTCTTAATTCTTTCAGAGATACGTAACAACCACACACATATGCTGCATTTCAAGTCCTTTTGAAATTACCAAGCTAACTAAGTAGCGGAACATTATAACGTTCTTTACAAGAGAACAATTCCAGGTCTTTGTGAGAAACCTCGCGCCACAAGGAGAGTCTTTATACTTTAAGACTGCTTTCTTCTCATTATGCTTTGTGACAAATTATTCATGTATGTCCAATAGGCTTTACACTTGGTTGGTTAGCACTACCACACCAAATACCTGTATATTTGTCAAAGAAGTAAGTTCTACCTGGATTGTATAAGACAAATATGATCTTCGTTGACATTAAGCAACAAGGAGCTTGGTTCGATATCATCTTGCTCTATTTCCTTAAGAAAGTGTATATGAAATTAATCATCAATATACTCGCATGATCTTTCCATTGACTCGTGCGCATTATCATAATCCACTTGGGATGTCATTGTTCTCTGGAATCATTAAACTTCGGAGCGTCCTCCAGTTTGATTCATGGACATATTCAGAGACAATCTTATGATATGATTTATGATGATATAAATAAGTTGTGCCTACTTCCGTTCTAGATGAGGATTGATCGAACCAAGTGGTATCTCCAACTTCCTTTATGGAGCCACGACCTCAACCACACTTCCACTAAGTGTAGTTGCAACACCTTAGTCTATGGTGTATATCCCTTATTGAGGATTTGTAACCTTGCAGGTAGGTTTGCAGCTGGTATGTGTGATCTCATCACTTTAGCGACATCAGTGTGCATTTTGAAAATCGATTATTCTTTGTCACTTCACATTTACATTTGTGGATTACAAGAATCAATATGAGACATAGTGGGAACACACGACAATTCCCGTCATTCCCTTAGAAATTACTTTTTCTTATCTCCCCCTAACGATGGGAAGACTGTCTCATTAAAGTGATAACCCGCTGATAAGTGCTTAAAATACATCTTTCGAATATCAATTTCTTACACTTTTCTTGGTTATTCTCTTGTATTATTTGTATATTATGCTTGTTTTGCATTATGTAGGTGCTTTGGAGTCATGCGACGATAAAGAAAGCAAATATGAGCTTAATTCATTGTATGGAGATATTGCGCGCTGGCGGAGTTGAAGTACAGAAGCACCATGGGGCCATGGCTTTAAAGTGTCAAAATAGAGGTTAGTGGAGCACCAGGCACTTATTACTCAGGGAAACCAGCTGAATCTAAATGGAGATTGCTACAGACAGACTGCAGTTCGCTAAGGGGACACTTCTTCCTTTATGACCTAGAAACTAGGAGTAAACACCCAAGTTCAGTTATCTCTTCACTGAACCAAGAGCCAAGACCTGCTGCCAAGAGTTCACCACCGGCCAACCAAGGTTCCACTACTCGTAATTCCAGATGAGAATGGTATGAGTTAGACGAGTTTTCAAGCTAGAAATCAGTTTTGAACCAAGAAACCAAGGAAGAAATGATGTTTACTGCCGAGAGAAGTCAGGCAGAAAAGTATTGACTGAAGCCGTTGTTCAGCCAGAGAAGTTTGTTTCCATTAATTCCTGGTGACGAATGGAAGAGATTTGAGAGTGGTTTTAGGAGTTGATATGATATAACAAGAATGGGTTTCAATTGAAGTCAGACTTGGACAGAGTTCTAAAGCCGAGAAAATTCAGTCAGTGTTCCTGCCATTGAAGATGTTGATTAATGGACAAGATTCAGGGTTTTTACAGAGTCTCAATGTGTTTGAGAGAAAGGGTTCGATTCAAATTCAAGTTGGCAGCACAAGGGAAGGAATTTGGCAGAGAATTCAATTTGAGGTTCTGGAGTTGTTGCCATTGATAGTGGGCAGTACATGTAGAAGATTGAAGGAAATATTTGAGTCGTAAAATGAATGGATGTATGGGTTTTGTTGTGTGTGAAATTCGGTTTGCAGGGAAGGAGATAGAGAGGCTCATACAATTCAAGACAGAGTGCATCTCTGAAGCACCAAACCGTGCACCACAACTGTTCGAGAAAAGGCCTGAGAGGTCAGTTCTTCACAGGTTCAAGGTCAATTGTTATTAGTTGCGTGAACCAGTCTTGCCACCAGCTAGACCATGGCTCTGGTGGGTGTTCGAGAAGAAGTAGGAGAGTATTTCAGTAGCTAAGTAACACGGATCTAAGTTACTAATTGGCAGAAGCCTCGGGTTCAATCAGATTCGAATATGGATGAGCCAACAAAACACGGAAGACCACAAGCTTTTGCCATTGATCTTGGGAGTGAACGAAGGAGATTAAGGTGTATATTTAGAAGCTGAAATGGAGTTTGTGCGCATCTGGGTTTGAAAACAGTGAACAGATGAGCATTGTTGCCATTGTTTTATAGGGTTTGGAGCAGGTTTTGAAGTCAGTGAGGGAAGAGCTTGCTTTTCAGGGTGTTGAACTGGAGTTGTATGAACATCAGAAATGGCTCCGTTCTGTGGTAATTTGGTTGAGCTCTGGCAGTGAAATATGTGTGCTGCTGCCATGGTTCGATGGCTCTATATGAAGGATACTTGGCAAAGGCTAGGATCAGATATAAAAGGCAACAGAAGCTTACAGGGACAGAAAACTGGGGCACCAATCAGTCTCGGCATTGGATAGAGCTTTGGGCCGTGAAAACAGTTAAGCAAAGGGTGCTATGGCCGTTGGTTTAGAATGTTGAATGGTCAGGATCATTGGGGATGTTTAGGTCACGTGTTTACAGGAATAAGAAGCTATAAAAGAAGAACCAAAACACCGCAGAAGGATCATCTCATACCCGCCGCTCACAACTGTTTCATCACCATAGAGAGGAGCTCTGCTCCTCTCCAAAACCCTTCCATCCACCAGTTTGCATTCATCCAATCCACCTGCATACCATCTGCATCCCATCACCATCTGCATAGCATATACCCACCAGTTCCATCTCCACGTGCATATCCACCATCAGTTCATTCATCACAGCATAACCAACAGCAGCTGCAGTCCACCATCTCACCACTACCAGCACTTCCGCAATCCATCACCAGTTCCTTTACGCCGCAACGGACTACCAGGCAGCCATATCAACAGCAAGGGGATCACTTCCAGTCACAACTTCATCCACTATTCTCGCATCCTGGCCATCACCACCACTACATCACTTCACGAGCTGGACACTTTGTGTCATTGGTTTGAATTGCCTTTTAGTTTTGTTTGCAGTTTACTGTTTTGCTGTGTATACCATGAACTCCAGTAGCTAAGCATATTTGATTAGGGACAACTTCAACGTCCAAACTTGAATTCGAATTGATATTTAGTAGATGCTTGTTTTCTTGCAATTATCTTATTATTGATCAATTTCTACCATGCTAATAATGCTTATGAGTTATTTGTGAATCGTTTAAGTTGCAAATTAAATTGGTTTATGGATGATTCGATTGCTAATTCGAGAACTCTTCGACCCGTAATTGTCTAGATGTTCCGAGTACAAGTAGTAATATGTGGTTATTGACGATGGGATTTTGTTAAATATCCATGTGTAGAGATTGACACTAGTAGATGAGTCGAGCTTTTGCGTTTGTCACTAGGAATAACCTATCTCACGGAACTTAATGCACTTGTTTAAGTCACACCTAGAGAGCGTACTTCTAGGAAACTTGATGAGTAGAATCCGATAGTCGAGCGCTTCCGTGTCCGGTGAACTTAGGAGATATTGCGGAGTATTTGAGCGTACTAAATATTCTAGGGTTATTAGTAATGGGTGATTGCAGATACATAGCTATATTGATAAGATTCATGTTTTGTGACCGAGAAAGAGTCTTTGATCATTCTCATCCTCATCGTTTGCATTTATTTGTTTTGCATTGCTGAGAAATTGAATTGACAACTTTAGCTCAACTCTCCCTTAGGAACGAACCTGCTTGTCCGTATAATACTAGTTAGTTTAAAGAGAAGTAAGGAATTTATTTTTGCGAGTTCGACACCTCGTCACCCGCAAATCTAGCGGTAAGAGATCTCCTACCAAAAGGTTTAATATGCGGATAATTGTTGGGAACTCATTTCCAACATAACTACTTAACAGTTTTGAAGACCCATCATAGTACGATGTGGAGTCGTAATGGAACATATATAGTGCAACCAAAAATGCGTAAGAACGCGAATGTCAGGCTTAAATCCAGTTACCAACTGGTACGCAGAAAAGGTTCACTAATATTGGGTTCTAAAACGAATTAAGTAAAGATGCGTGTAATATTGCATATCCCCAAAGCAATAAAAGGTAGGTTGGTACGCATAACCTATTCCTTAGACATCATCTGTAACCTTTGACGATAGCCTTTGCGAGACCATGAGGTATAGGATGCTCTGCATTGATCCTATTAAATATGCAATATCCATCAAGTCCTTTTGATGTGCACTAGCTAGCTTTTACAAGGGGTGGTGAGCCCTTACATGTATAATATGAGCTAGTAGGTTTCCAAACGCAAAAATTCTTGGGAACTATAACTAGTCCAAAATGTCAAAACATCCACCAGAGCCATAAGTCACTTTAATGGTCCGCATTATGCAGATATTTTTCTAAATATCATCTTATTTTCTTTGTAATATGGATTGTTTTCCATTTGCATCTTAGGATGGTCTCGATCCTGTTTTACTAAAGACTTTGTAAAATGAGTGATATGCTTTCTTACTTAAAAGCATAATGGGGAGAGGTAGTGCAAATCTAGTAACTTTAGAAATCACTGATTGTGATAGATGTCGTAACTTCGGATTCTATTAGTTCATTGTCTTGTACACTCAAATGAAATGATGCCCGTGTTAGTACTTTCAAAACGGAACATCGTGTCACAACCAATGTGTCTTATGGTTATGTCAAAGTCTTTATGAATCAATCCCAATTAGTTCATTGTTGGGGTTAATATGGATTCAGTAATTCAAGTTCCATTGATTTACAATTCACTAGATTGACACATTAATTTTCTAAGAATATGATTCCTTCCACATTCATTAGAAATAATTTATAGATGCAATCAAATCTATTCTCACTGTAAGTTTCAAAAAGGTAGGTAATAGTTCACGCATGAACACCCTTTGCACTTAACAAAATGTGATTAGCCCTTGGTACATACAGAGCTTAGACATTTAGTCTTGAGAGATTTAATAAGTGGTGTGGCCTTATTACGTAACAAAAGTCGTACTCAACTCAATTACTTTAGAGTGATATATGTTACATTTCATCCAGATATATCTCAAGTGCTTTAGAGAATTTATGTCTCGTGGGAATGATGTACTTTTCATTACATAAGCACAGACATATAATCTAGTTCAATTAAATAACCAATATTGGCCAAGCAAAGTTCTTCTTGTCATTAAAGTTGATGTCTAAAGTATGACCTCCTCTAAAAATTGGTTGCTACTATGATACACACATTACATTGTATATACCAACACCTATGACCAGGTGCATTTCCAACTCTGTCATTTATGATGAGTGCTTGAATTACATTTTTGTTGATCCCATGTTCAATTGATACCTGTACTTTGGTGTCATTACTACTGGGAAAAAATACATCTTTGTCTCATGATATATATGTCCCTTTTCACATGCTTTATATGAGTCATTACGTCTAACCCTTATTACTTTGGGGTTCTTTCCATTTTCAATTTTGCTACATTTAGCTTAATTTGAAAATTTTCTTTATCTCAATAGGCCAAGAGAATCTCACTACACATGTCAACCACTTACTTTAGGTAGAATATATTACTAAAGATAGTTCTCTTGTTGTCATACTTCAACATATACTGGTTCGTTCGTATCATGGATGAAGTAGAGAAATTGAAATTTTCTAACTCATATCATCTTTTGTGAGTTCTTCCAAAAAAATTGGAATACATGTGATTTTATTTGCAACTCTTTTGAAACTATTGATTCTTTAATAGTCGAGCACGTCGATTACATTCCACGAAACATTCAAATTTGGGGAGACAATATCATGTACGCAATAATGGTCCAAGTACTTCAAACCCCAAATAAATATATTGGAATCGAGTTGGTACAACCAATTGAACAAAAGACACCATTCAACTATAGCCAATATCAATATTCAAGAGAACAAAAATAGCATTAAGACCAATCATAATTTAAATTGACCGTTTATATGATGTGGACTTATCTTAAGACAAAAATAAACAAAACTAGGCATGTTCTGAAACAAATAAATAAGCCTAGCAAGTACTCTATGTAAACACCCACATTATAGTTACATACCTCGAAATTTGGTTCCCGTCATATATAGACAGAACCGAAATAGCTTTGGTCGCGCACAGCCCAAAACCAAACAGGTACAAGCAGGAACAGGACACCAAATCCTAGCTGGATCGTCCGAGTTGGACTAGCTCACATAACAAAACCGAACATAAACGGGACGGGTGAATCGGACCGGGTGTGGTGGACCGGGCCTGATTAGGTGGACCGGACAGGTTGGGGTGGAACGTGCCGGATTGGGCGGACTGGACCGGACCAGGGACTTCTCCTCCCACCGATTCGTTTTCCCCTATTTCCTCCATTGTTCTCCTCGAACGGAAGCAAAAAAAAATTTCCTTCCTCTTTTTTGAGGATTTACAACCAACGGATTTTAACACAAAATCAATCACAACACAAGCAAGCATACAAATATTATTACAAAATTTAATCAATCGGTTGATTATGGGATTTGCCAAAATCAAATAAAAAAAATAGGAGAAAATAGATCCACCTTATCTGATTTGATTCCAGCGACTTCAACATTAGCTTGACGACATGAGTTGATGTAAATCATCCATGTAGAAAGAAAAAAAATCAATCGATCCCATCTAGCACAGCGGTATAGCTTCGTGCATGAGAACGTTTTGGAGTAACAATTAGAGAAGGAGAAGAACTTCTTATTGATAAAGAGGCATTAGCTATTACATACATACAATGTTCTTTATATATAGGAAAGGGAAAACCTAGTCATCTAATGGACCGCACATCCATGGGCCATAGGCCCTATAACAATTTAGGGTTATTTTATTTTTACTTTTTTGACGAAACTCACGAAGGGATTTTATTATCAATAAGATAAAAGAAGAAACAGAAAAGAGGGAGACATAAAGCCGAACCTCTAGATAAGAGAAGGGAATATTAGGAATATGTTCCGTTTTCACTAATTCATTTGGGGATCTATCCCATAACGGGAAATATTAAGGAATATGTCCTAGAGAGAAAGAAAACGTTAAATGAGTAACATGCCGCATGTGAAATGCTACACGTGTTCCAATTTCACATTTCTAACCTTATCAAATCCGAATAAGTTCGTTATCTTCTTCGTGTGAGAAACAAAGTCAGAGAACTTAACCTTATTATAGAAACCATTCATTCACTCCGGAGTCCGGATCTATGAAGAGAAGCAGATTCCTTATCATCAAGTAATTAAATCTTACTGAGTGTATGAATTAAAAAACCCATTCATTCACTCAAATCAAATGTACAGGTTTCAATTGGCCTCCACAAACAAAAGACATTAACCCTAAAACTTAGCTTTTTCTGGTTCATGCATTTGACAATTATTCATTAGAGAGAACAATATTCAAAGCTTCATATGAGCTTGAAAGGAAGAGCCAAGGAGTAGATGTAGAAACCTGTCCTTGATCAATTCAGTTTGTTTCTCTAAATCACTTTCTTTGGTCTTGAATTAACAAAATTCCTGTAGATCTTTTCGGCTTTTCCCTCTCTTTGTACTTTTATCGCCATGATCGCACAGTTCTGGAAGGGATGGTTTCGTCGCTACTCTGTCCACCATCATGACTATCCTTGCAATAGCGTCTACCACTAAACCATCGCCATTTTCACGGATACGAGGGTAAAGGTGTCAAATTAGGAACACGTGTGACCACTCACACGCCAATATTAATCACTTAACGTTTCTTTTCTCTCTTTAGGGGATAGATCCCAAAACGAATTAGTGAAAACGGGACATATTCCCAATTTTCCCATAAGAGAAATAAGAAAAGCAATGAACAAACAATTAACGAAACCTATAAGTAGGCAAAACATCTCCGTCTGTCTCCGTTACATTTTTTAGAAATATGTAGTCATGTTCCACCAGTAAGCGTTAGAATTTGCCTCTCATTTGGTTAGCAAATCAGCCCTAGCATTCCCTTCTCTGTATATACGAGAGAACTTGAACTGAACCGTTTCGAGAAAACGTAAGTAAAGCTCCCACTGAACCCTGAATTTCCATGGCACTAAATTTTTGTTTTTAATAGTCAAGATGACTATTAAAAACAAAAAGTTTGTGGTGGCTAGTATATATGTATGAAGCTAGGGATTGTGGTATAAGGTGGAATTTTATGTCTAGACAAAGATACCTTCAAATCATATCAAATGAAGTTTCCACGATATCAAATCTTCTCTCTTCCATCTCCATACAAGAAGGTGTTTTGGATAGTCGAATTTGGGTTGGAAATGAACATTGTTACTATACGGTGAAGGATTGGTATAAAGAACGAATGAGAACAATATGAGCCAACATTTTCGATCGATGTTGTTTGGAGTCTTGAATATCCTTGTAAAATAAATTTCTTTCTTCTCCTTTCTCATGATAAGTTAATGACGGCGGATAAACTTATAGGAAGGGGCATGGATGTTTCAAGTGTTTGTTGTTTTTGCGAGAAAATTATGAAACTAGCTCACACTTATTCTATGATTGTTGGACCCGGAGATATGGGATTACTTTGTTGAAGGATGTCAATTTGAGTGGACTTATGATTCAAATATCACCACATCAGTAAAATCTTGGAGGTTTAATTGAAGATATGAAAGACTTAGTAGAATATGGAATAATATCCCGATTGCAATACGGTGGTTATATGGAATGAGCGAAATTTTATAAACGACGAGTGCGTCAAGATATTTTATGCACTGATCGAAAGATCAAGTTTAAATCTTAGGCAATTATCATTGGGGACAACGATTTGCATTGTTACATGCTTACATTACTTCATAAAAAGGAAAAAGCGAAATGTTTCAGCTTTTCCAAGTTGTGAGGTCCACTGTGCATGCTTGATAACATTGATTCTGTACTTTTTATAGTGAAAAAAGAGAGGCAAGGATTCTATAATATGACTACACTTACCGAAGAAAAAATGAATCCTACAAAAGTTGTTTTCAGTTCTCTCTTTATTTTCCTTTATTTTAGATTTCATCCTGAACCACAGCTATTTTCCTTTATTTTCTTATTTTTAGGTTTCATCCTAAACCATAGCTAAAAATGTGGTACCAACTACTCCGTCCTTCCCCACCATGAAGGTCGAGTTTTTGATTTTCGTAGTCCCGGAACTCCAATTTCAAGATGTTTTCTCCATGAATATTCTTATTTATTATGCATGGTGAAAACACAGGGAGTACCAAAATACACCACCAACTTTTTCGTAGGCAACCTGTATGGACCAAACCTAAATACAATTCCGAGAATTCAACTTAATGAATCTCAATCGAGGAATAATATTCAGAGTCATATCTCTTTCTCACAATCAGAAAGTTTACAGAGACTAGTCCTTGAACCTGATTTACGTTTGAGAGTACTTGGGTGATTCCAAAGATCAATTCCCAAGTAATCAATCAAGTTGTATCCAACAAACAAGGATGAATGTATCTACTTTGATTGATTTACGTACAACATGTGGTATTTCAATTATAAAGATAAACAATATAATGGGGAAAAAGAAATAACACAGACACCAGAAATTTTGTTAACGAGGAAACCGCAAATATGGAAAAATCTTGGGTTCTAGTCCAGAGATTGAACACCAAACTATATTAAGCCGCTACAGACATTATCCTACTACCAATTAACTTCGGACTGGAATGTAGTTGAGACCGAATTAAACCCTCACATCAATTCAGTTACAATCACGCTCCTTATGCCTCTTGAATCCTAGCAGGACTCTGCGCAAATGATTCCCTTAGCTGAGTCCTAAGAGTTGCTTCAACTCAATTGAAGACTTTAAACCAATCTTCCTCCCTATATGTGTGATTTCCTTTTTGATCGTAGATCAAGGTGATACTGGAAATCGATAGCAATATACAAAGTTTAGCTAACCTCAAAATCCGGACTTATGCTACCCGAAGTGCAGCCTAGATTATTATTTACCTCACAAGTATTAAACTTGTGGAATCAATCAAAGTCTGAGACGAAGAGAACTTTGATGATTTATATCTATCTTGTTCAAGTGAGCAGCTCAACAATCGAACAAGATCAGGATACTCGAGCTATCAGATAAATAATGCCTGGACCTGGATTCACGAATCCCTATGAAGTATTTTTAGTCGATAAACCCTAAAAGGGTTTTAGGAAGAGTACGACTCTAGTTTACAACTAGGCCACACAAAAAAGTAGTGTCGGGATTCAAAGATCCCAGTTGTTTGAGGTTCCCCTTTTTAGACTTTCAAAGCATAGGTTGCTTTAGGTTTAAGCTAAGATAGCTTTGGAACCAGGCAAACAATATCCACCGTTAGATACATCTTTGAATCTGATTAACATAACAAGATATACACTCTGGTTAGGATGAACCGTAGACAAACCCTGTACAAAGGCGACGTTCATGAATGGTTAGCCGAAACTAGCCAACTGAATTATATATAAGCTTGAGCATTTTCATAAACCACTTAAGACTTTAATCTTGAGTCACGATTATGTGATCAAATATGTTTATATTGTTTTTAGAGATTGCTCAAATGCTATTATCTCACAGAAATAATTTTATGTGCATCTGAAATTAATCGACAGGGCAAGTACATATAATTAAACCTTGTTCATGAACATATTTGTCATGGTACGTGTACCGAGTATGTGTACCCTTACGACAAATTAAAGTTCCGGAATATACAGAAATTTTGTAGTATGTGTATCGGGTGTGAATACCACACCGGTTCCAAAATCGATAGATCTTTTTCAGTACGCATACTGGTTTGCGTACTGTTCTGGGTTCACGAGTTCCTTTTAAGGTATGCATACTGGTATGCATACCAAAAAGGTGTTGTCAACATATAGCTACTCCGGTACGTGTACTAGGTACATGTACCACGATTCCGGACCTATAACAGTTCTCCCAGTTTGTTAGACTGGTATGCATATTGTCTTGTATCCGAAAATAGTAGTAGTTCTATATTTCTCTCTCGATCGATTCGAAACATTCCCAAATAACATAAATGACACATATCACTGTTCCAGGCTATTTTCGAACGATAATCTTGAATCACTACTTAGATTACGGACAATAAAATTTCCCTTAACCGAAATTCATCAAGTATAAACAAATGTTCATTAAGCTTAGTCATATAATTTGAGAAGTTCCTTAACTTGGTAATTAGTTATCGACTCGAAATTCTTGATATGCTTACGATAGTCTAATTAGTTACGCGAAAATGTCTCATAGATAAAAAGATGAATATAACTTATAAGTGGTTCAGTCTTCACTTACCTTTTGTTGAAGAAGTTCTCCAAAAGCTTCGGTTGATCTTCGCCTTCAAACGGTAGAACGCAATGATGACTGCGTGATGTCCGTTTCTTAACTACATCTTCCATCCTAATCCGAGACTTAACTAATTGTAGACTATTAATCAAGATATAGTTTTCAAAACTAAATTTGACAACAATCTTGAGATAGCAACACTTGTGGGTTCGACCGAGCAATGCTCTAACACATTGATATCATCATAATTAAGTTAATGTATCTTGTCTTGCATGAGATAAAGGATAAAATAGGAAAAACGATGAATATTTATGAAATCCAAATTTTTTCTTACTCTAAGAGAATTGGCAAATCCCGCCTATATATAGGGGACATGGGGAGTACAAAGTAGTTTGGCAAGCTGTGTTAATCTTTCGACATAAGCGGATTTATCTTTATTGTCAACACTTGATTTTCACCGGATTACTAAACTAGTTGACTTTTTTGTATACCTTAGAAATTGAAAATAAAGAAAACCTAACTTGAGAAATTGAAATCAGATAAAGTAACAATTTTTGTATACCTTAGAAGTTGTTTCTCATGAAGTTGTTCCTCTAAAATCCTTTTCACCACCATCCAAACTGGACTTTTTTGGGATTTTCTTTCTAAATAGATACCCTTAACCAGCGAATGATAAAACACAGAACAATGTTACAATCTACACAAAAATTTAATGGAAAAATTAGAATTTTCATAACAAAATTAACAACAAAAAAAAACTACTTCTTAGATTTCTACTAATTTCTCCTCATTCACCATCTTTTTCAGTAGCTTAATCATTAGATCCAAAAGCCTTGATTTAGATCTACAAGGTCATATAACGTCTAATTTAAAATAACTTGATCCTGTTCTTTCCTTACTAACAATATTTTCAGATTGCAACTGGATTTGGTGGATTCAAATCTTCCGTCGATGTACACAGATACAGAGTTTTCATGGAGAAAAAAATGATTTCGAATTAGTTACGATGTACAAAACTTAGGATTTTAATGGTGAATTTGAGTATAAGGAATAAGAGAGAAGACGATGAGAGACTACGATTGAGGCAGAGAATAACATTTAGGTTTCGGTTTGGATTTGCATTCGTTTTGGAGTAAAAACACAGATGCTGCGAGAGATCTGAGAGAGAAGTGATTGTAGAAGCAGAACGAGATAAGGAACCAAATCTGGAAAACTGGGACTATAGAAACTAGCTCCCTACACAGATTTGATCATAAACCTTCTAGAAGCTCCAATATTTATTAGACTGCCCCCTTGTATTACGTCTTCCATGAGAGCTTGATTTACTTTTTCTCATAAAAAGGACTTCTTTCGGAAGCCCAACATATTAATAAATTACCAGGAAGTCTTATTTATAAATCCCAAGCAGACTTCAAAAATCTATTTTCCACTAATGAGTATGTAAGCTGGTACATGTACTGTCTTGTATCCAGATTTACAGTAGTTCTATATCTCTCTAATAATCAATTTGAAACATTCCCGAATAACATCAATGACACTGATAAGAACGTAAGTGCTACATTTTATACCCATATTTATATTAGTTAGGACTCGATATTTTGGCTAACAACACTATTTTAGTGCTTTTGTAGAAAGTACAAGTGAATTCGATCATCCGGGAAATAAACGACTAAATTGCAGCTTAATTGACGTTTGTGACTACAACAATCTAAGCTATTTCTCACTGGCACCAAAATGGGACATGCCTTAATAGATTAATCGTTGTTTGTCGTGGTAATTGAATATATATCCCTGGTTTTGATGAGCCTTCATAAATATCCCTATCAACAATATTTATATCCCTCCATCTTTAAGAAGAATCTGATTTTATTAATTATCCCACAAATATCCTCTATTAATTACTAAAGTTTCATGCACTCATTGTTACTTTTCAGTTTCAGATCTGAAACTTTCTCTCTTCTCCTCGTCATCACCTCCGCCATCACCGTCTTCTCCACCTCTTTTCCGCCGGACTGAATAATGATGATGGTGGTGGAAGAAATCAAATCGCAACCACAACCACAACCACCACTTCCACCACCGTTTTAGAGTCAGAGAAAAGATTTTAGAGAGAAGATATTTAAGATTGATAAGGAGAGATCTTCAATTGAAAATCAAACCAAACCCACCACCACCATCTTCATCGTCACCACCTTCGCCGCTGACAACTGGTTTAGATCTGAAACTAGAAGTATTAGCAACAAGTGATGAAACCTTCTTCTTCTTCTTCTACAATTGTTTTATAAAATCATATCCAAAGAAATCAAGATTTGATTTTTAGGTTTTGATTTCTGATAACTTTTGAGTTAAACTTCATTCACTTTGTCAATCGAATTATGAACAGAGAAGTAATGATGATGATGGTGGCGGCGGTGATGGTTCTGGTGGCGGCGACGGTGGAGGATGTATGTATATGATTAATTCCTATTTTTCTAAAACTTGTATGGTTTCTGATTATATGTTAGTATACAGTGAATTGTTTACTTTTTGGATGTTGCAGTTGGTAGTTGTTGTGGTGGTGGTAGTTGTTGATGTAGTGATGAATGATTTTGTAGTGGAGATGATGGTGGTGGTGTATTGTGAAGGTGCTGGTGATGATCAATTGTTGTTGTTTATATGTTTTTATGGGATCAACTATTGTTGTTGATCCAATTTATGGGATCAACTCCTATTGCACTACACCAAATTTAGTGATTAGCAACGGTAGGTGGCAGTTGCAAAGTGGGGTCGCAACGGTTCTCCTCTGTTGCGAAAGTCGATGTTGTAATTTTTCGCAACGTCTACATTGCCTTTGCAAACTTACGTTCGCAACAGTCTGAACTGTTGCAACGTCAAAAATTCGCAACAGTTATGAACAGTTGCAACGTCAAAAAGTCGCAACAGTTGTTAACAGTTGCGAAATTAGAGGGTCGCAACAGTTTCAACAGTTGCGAAACCGGAATTTTGCAACAGTTTACTGTAGTTGCGAAATTTTTGCAACATCAAAAAAATAATTGTTTTGACCGGTCAAAACCAGGTCACAGAGTTCCCCGTAACAAAACCAAGTTTCCCTGACTGTAAAAACCAGCCAAGATCAAGTTTTTAATCCAACAAAATTATCAAAAATAATTTTTTCTTATAGTTAAGATAAGGAAAAGTTCATCAATAAGAGTTTTGTTCTTACACAAAAAGTAAGGACACACAAATTTTGTGGGTAGTATCAAAAGAATGACAAGTATAATCTTATTCATAAGATAATGAACCAAACAGATATACATCAGTATGATTGTACAAGGTTTAACATATCACTCCGTAAGTTTAGTTCATCAGTAACTTCAACAAGTACCATAACTTCCGAGAAAAGAGTTCAACAATGATGACTTCCCAGCACTTTTAAGTCCAAAGACGAAGCACTAGAAAACATTTATATCTGATTGTTGCTTCTTGCGATCTAACCTTCTTCGTCTAGTTATACGCAGGACAGAGGCAATGTCTCATTGGTATCTGATGTAAACCAAATAGGCTACACTTTTAACCGGATCTAACAATGTCATATATTGCATTTAAAGAAGTGAAATTCCAAACTGACACACAGCAGGGAGAGCACACTGGGAAAACTTAGAAGGAATAAAAGAATAAGCTCCAGTAAATGAAAATCTTTTATTTCTTTGAGAAAGCAAACAAAGCGGAAGTAGTGAATACATATACCTGTGCAAGGAATCAATCAAAGGATAACCCTCCTAATGCAGTCTTCTCTGCAAATCCTTATATGGAGCTTCACTCCAAGGACTGTAATTCCAAAATATAACAAGTAAAATTAGGTTTCATATGAGAGTGGCCATAATAAGAATATTCTCAGAAGCACAATCAAATAAAGATTGATTCATAAAATGTATTTCAAATTAATTTCTCCTGTTTGTTTTGCTTCTTTCTTTTGCTTATGTGCACATGCGCAGTTATGAAAATTTATTAAGAAATCGCCTAAAGAGTGAGGCACCGACTACATATGAAGGAATATAAAATATCTAGTTCAGCAGGTCGTAATGAATAAATAAGAAAAATAGCTAGTTTTAAAATATCACCTTTCTGGCGAAGTTGAAAAGAGATCATCAAGTTCAGCAGGTCGTAATGCGCCATCCTAGTAGGCATAAGCCACATTGAGTTAGCATTTCAAGAAATAACTGAGCAGTAGCACGTAAGTTTCTAAAGCTAGATATAAATATGCAGTAATGCATAGCACAATAGATTCAAATATGCAGTAATGCATAGCACAGCTGATTGATTCCTTCACTTGTTGATGTAAAACAAAAATCTAGTAAAATAGAATTGAAAAACTACTTTTTCATGCGATTATACTGCGAGTCATAGTCAAGAACTCGTTCCAAGTGTAGCGCCTGAGTTCTTGTTTCTCCTCCTCTGGCAGATCAAAGTTATGTGGTCTACCACACTTAAAGGCCGCCCTTCATAGGTCAAACATGAATATAATTTAATTAGGATTTTAGCCAATTGCATAATTCTTAAAATGTTATCAAGCCAGTAAAACAAGTATGTCCCATGTTCTGAGAAGTTTTTCACCATTGCAGCTTTCTACGTTTGATACTTTGGACTAGAAATTAATAATGTTTTGTTAGTGGAAAGATTATATAATATTGAAATAGTCATAGGATTATACAATGGTGTCTGCAAAACTTCTTTTTGGTTATGCTAAAAACATGTAGGAGAGTCATAAATGGTACTTTGACAACCATTATACGTACTACAACCTAGTGTCAGTTGAAATGACACACAGAAGCAATTAATCCGAAAATGGAGTATGTGCTATAAACTATATTTTTGAGACACAAACGTGGGAATCTCACCTATCAAAAACTCCCCTGTTCAATAACAGCTTTCACCTTTCTCCCATATGATTGGACGATGACTGACCTTGCTTAAGCAACACACTTTTCCTGCAAAGAATCCAACTTAAGAATCACTTTCTTCATGTAATCAAAAACTATATTATATTTTACAAATTGCATACCCGGCCAGCTGAAAGCAAACCATCAACATCAATAACTGTTCTTAAATCTTTAGGAAGCAATTTTGGCTTATTAACATCACTTGATGCCGCCTCAGGAAAATCTTTAACAATTTTCCTTACAATCATCCTAAAATCAACACAACTCTAGAACATGAGTTCAAAAGTGAGAAAACAAAAGATTGAGAACCTAAAGCAAACAAAAATCTAGGGTTTGAGAAAACAGAACCAAAAAGGCACAATCTTTTCCAACTAGAAATCAATCATGGAATTGAAATATATCAAGTAACATCAACCAACCCTAATACACGACTTAAAGACACAAAATTTGGATCCAAAATATAGGGTATGTGCAAGCAAAAACTAAAAAACATTGCTATTTATGTGAAGCAAACATCTAACACTATGTAAAATCAAGAGATACAGAAATACATGCCAACTTCAGAACAGTCTATACGAACATGGCCAGTAAAATCTGTACTCACCTACGAGTTTCATTAGTGCAGAATTACATGCCGACTTCAGCTCTGAAATTAGTCCAAGATCCCACATCACTACATCTGCATTCGCTGAAACCTTCAAAACAGTTTCATGTTAGCGGATACCTGGCAAGTACCAAACCAAATGCAAAACAAAATAAGAGGTAATCAGACCTTACATTCACTGATGCAAGAAATAGATCGTTGCTCACGGGTGATTCTAGTTGCCTAGAAGAGCAATACAACAATTCAGCAGGCTGATCAAATTCTAACAACACAAATTGAAAATAAAGGAGAAAAACTAAAAACCCATACCAAAATTGAATGTCTACTAACAACATAAGCAATTAAAATCAATCAAAAGTACCCAAATCTGCGAATTTAAACTCCAAATAAGAAAAAATGTTAAACTGAAAAAGCCCTAATTTGAGAAATTGAAGTCGGAGGAAGTAATAACGTTTGTATACCTTATAAGTTATTTCACATGAAGTTGTTGAAGCGGTTCATTCAAAACCCTTTTCAACACCAACCACACTGGGAAAAAAATATCAATTTATTCATTATCAGAAACCCTATAACCCAAATCTAAGAATCAAAACAGAAATTGAATAAAACCCATATGCAAGTCTTTCCATTATAGCAAACTAACCTCGCGAAATAGAGAAATCTTTCTAAGAACCTGATTTCTTCATACTGATTCGAAGAAGAGAAATCTCAAAACTATAGGTCTAGGAATTTCATCTGTGATGGATCTGTTTGAAGAAGAAGAGGAAGCAAAACCTAATACTGATTCACAAGCGACTTTTACTTGTGACTTATTATGATCGGAAAAAAAATCGCCTGAATCATAGAGAGTGAGGAAGAGAAGAAGAGAACCAGAGAGGAAGAGAAAAGAGAATGAGAGGTAGAGAAGAGAAGAGAGAAGAGAAGATAAGAAGTGGTCTCGATAATGATAAAGCCCGAGTCAGTTTTGAAGCCAACTCCAAGAATCTGAATGGGCTGAAACCGAGTCAGATTGAAAGTGTGGGCAGCACACACACGAGTCGCACGCGTACAACTTCATTCTGTTGCGAATCGCAACTGAAACAAAGGTTGTGAGTTTCGTAACTGTTCCAATGTTGAACTTGTGGTGCAATGGTAGCATTACTGACCCCATGTCGGATGATGCGTGTTCGACTCACGCCAAGTTCACTCCATTTACATGGATCAACTTTCATTGTTGATCCAATTTAGTGGATCAACTACCATTTTTGTCCCCTAAATTGGATCAACTTCTACTGTTGATCCTTTTTATTTTTTGATCAACTACCGTTGTTGATCCCCTAAATTGGATCAACTTCTACTGTTGGTTCTATTTTTATTTGGATCAACTACTTTTGTTGATACAAAAATATCTGAACCAGTGGTGGCGGCGGCAGCGGCGACGGACTAGTGGTGGTGGAGGACTGTTGGTGGTGTAATGGTGTGGTGAAGGAGTGGTGGTGGAATATTAGTGGTGGTGGCGGTTGGTAGGTGGTGGTTGTTGAACGGTGGTGGTGGAATGGTAGTTAAGTGTTGGTGGTGGTGGTGCTAGTGGTGGTGGTGAAGTGGTAGAGGAAGAAATTTTTTCATTTTGAAATAACGAAAAATATTATATGGGTAAGGGCATTAAGGTAATCTAATTTTAAATGGATAAGATTATTAAAAAGTATAGACATATTACGATATATTTATTGGGTTTGAAAAGTAAAAATATATAAATAATGTACCGTTGTCTGTCACGGTCACCTGCTTGGCTGGCACAGTTGCATTGCCAGTGAAGATCAAAGGGAAACAAAGAGAGAATTTGATTGACACATGGTCCAGTACCATGCACATGGTCTAGGGGAGTATATACTACCTAGTAGTACAGTAAGGATGTTCATTCCCATCTTAAATTTCTATCAGCAGAATCCAATCTCAAAATGAATTGGAAATTCTATCACTCTTCTTCAAGAGTCCCAGACGTCTCCAACAACAGCAGCAGCGAGCATGAGGTTGAGCTGGTCTCCACCCAAACATGGCAGTGAATGATATTGTTAATTGAGACAGCAACACATCAAAGGAGTATGGGGTTTGTGACAGTGAATGGAGATGGAACTGAGGTTTGGCATGGATTGATTTCTAGCGCCTGATGTGGAGTTACATAAGCAATTGGTGTTGATTCATTCTCTCAACAGTACGGATGGGTTCGTATGGGGTTGCTGTTCGATTGAAGTGAGAGTTTCTGCTGCCATGGCCGCGAACTAGAAGCTGCTACACAGATTGAAAATGGGTATTGGCTGTCATATTTGATGAGATGGCTTTCGATGAATACCAAATCATTGGAAGGTGAAATGAGTTACAAGAGGAGCCTGCACTTCAGTTGCTCGCAGAATTGCCTGACAAGAATTATGAAGGGGAACTTGGTTAAGTGGAGATGCTGTTGGCTTGATGGTCGTGGTGGATGGATTGAACAGCTGTTTTGGCATCGATGTAAATTGGTTTGTTGGTGATGCTCAAGGGCCTTTGAACTCGACTGACGATGGTGGACGTGAACTGAAATACATGGAAGAAATGATGTGCTGTGACCTGAGTTTGAGAAGAATAGGATTCAGCTGAACTGGTTGTTCTTTAGTTGGTACAAGTTTGCAGGCAGTGGAGTTCGAGTTGGGAAGCTGAGACGTTGAGATGGAAAGCATTGGCTGGACTTCAGTGGAGCAGCTATGGAAGAGGATGATGAGCAGCAAGGAGAAATTGCTCGAGTCCATGTTGCAGGCAGTGGTGACCAGATGGAAAGAAGCTATGAAGCTGGAGCTGTGGCGTGATTTTGGAAGGACCAAATTAGAAAGCAGCTGGTGAGACAAGAGTTTCTGGCGATGGAGTGGTGTGTTGTAGCTGTCAGGGAAGTAACGGTAGGTATTCTCTCATACCTACAAGATTTGGTCGGACGGGGTAGTTGGCTGTTGTGATCGGTGGAGGCAAGTTCTATGGCAGAGAAGTTGAGATTATGATGGCTGCTGCAGGGAGAGTTGGACGTGACTGAGATGGTTTGAATGGGGTTTGTATGGAGTTGTTGATGAAGGTGCCGTGGCTGGAATTCCATAGAGTAAACAGAGGAAGGTCGGAAATGGGAATCGGTGCAGTGGATGGACAGAACTAAGGAGTTGATGAAGGTGCTGAGATGCCGGTGTTGGTTGAAAGAATTTGTGGTCTGATGTTGGCTGGAGTCAGTGGTGCTGATGCTATGGCTGCTGTGAGTGTTCGAATGGTTAAGAAGGGGGTTCTTGGCACGATCTGACAGCAGACACGATGGATGGAGTTAGGAATTGGACGGGCAAAAACATGCAGTTGCCGGCCTTTGGTAATGGTTTGGATTTAGAATTTGCTTGGGCTGGACTGGGCCTGGCAATTGTGCTAAGTTTTGACTTCTGCGCAACAGCATCTGGATATATGAACAGAAACGAACAGAAAGAGAGGGGGGGTCGGCTGCATAGCCGAGAATAGGAGAAAAAGAAGAGAGAGGAGAGAAGAGGCGGCTACAGCCGTAAACAGAGAACACTAGGGTTTGGAGTTTTACTTCTCCGAATCCGTTTTTGCTTAACTAGTTTGATTTGAATTTTTTTTATGACTTTTGAGAAAGTTATGTCTAGCTAATCGATGTTAGGGTTTAAATAGAAGCCAATTTGACTATATAACTGTATGATGATATTTCTAATAATGATTCATTGACTAGTAATTTCTCTTCATATTGCTTGGTATTTAATCGATTATGTGATTTTGTTGATTATTTATGCTTTTCAATTGATATTTCGTGCTTCGGTGAAATCCCTAGACGTGGTATGCTTTAGGATTGATATGTAATGCTTTAGAATCATTATCTATGAAGCGAAGGAAATTACAGCGGAGAAACTATATTTTAGAATTTAACATACCATCTTCCGAGATATAAGATTGATTTCAAAACTTGTCTTGAGTAATAAATAGAGATTAGTAGAGTTTTATATGATTGAATTGGTGGAAATCGAAACCCCTAATAACCCACTCTCCATTTTGTTTACTGTTAAGAATTATTTATTATTTCATTTTGTCCCGAATTTCTGAAAAATCGTTAAACATCACCTTATTGATTTGTTGATTCTTGGTATTAGTTGGTAGAGTATTTCACACTCCTCGTGGGAACGACCTGTACTTGCAATTGTTCTACTAGTTAGACACTGTGCACTTGCAGTATATTAGTGTAGGTTTCTGACCCTATCAGACACGTATCACTGTTCCAGGCTATTTTCAAATGATTAACTTGAATCACGATTTAGGTCATAAACAAAAAATTGTTCATAATTTCATCAAGTTTGAACAAATGTTCTTAAGCTTAGTCAACATATTTCGAGAATAATTAACAAGATAAACTTGACTCGAAATTTCTGTTGTGCATGTAAAGTCCACTTAGTCATGCGACTTAGTATCATAGATAGAAAAGTAAAAACTTGAGTAATAGGTGGCTCAATCTTCACTTACCTTTTATTGATGAAGTTCTCTAAAAGCTTCGGTTGATCTTCGCCTTCAAACGGTAAAAAGCTGTAATGTCTGGTACTCAACTAGAAAACAAGATATAGTTTTGATCAACTAAATTTGACAACAAGCTTGAGATAGCAATACTTGTGAGTTCGACCGAGCAATGCTCTAACAATCTCCCCCTTTGTTAATTTTAGTGACAAAACTATCAATAAATATGATTTAACAACTAAAGATTCAAAACTCCGGAATCCATCATGCTTGATTTCCTTGGTTTTCCAACTCCTTGAATTCTTTGTTACTTCAAGTTGCCAATGATTTTGAACGTGTTCAACTCAGCATAGTTGTTGTTGAATATCCGTAGCGATAATTATAAGTGCGTAATTCATATGGTTTTAATGTTCATTCCATACTTGTTTTAGCTATTACTCTTGCATATTTTCGTATTATTACTCTTGTTTTCTCTTATTTTTCTATATTAGGTGAATCATCCAAAAAGGAGCTAAAAAGTGATAAGAAAGTAAGTATTCCAAGTGCCCAAGTCGAATAGAAGTGGAAGAAATGCGATAAAACGGAGCAAAGATACTCAAAATCAAGAGATGGTCCAAAGACCAATCTTAACTCATTCAAAATAAGGATTTCTCATCACCATCTTGAAGATAATTAAATTATAAAGAGAATGCAAAAAGAATGAGGTTATTCCGAGTTCAGACGAAAAAGTTATGGGAAAAACAAGTTTATCGAATATCGAAGACAATAGGGTTTGGATACCGGGATGTGAACCATGATTTCGTGGATTGAAGAGTTTGCATACTGGTTTGCAAACCAAAAATTTCCTGGACACTTTCTTAAAGGATGGTATTCGTACATGGTCGTGTACCATGAAGGCCAAAGTCCACAAACCGTTTTTAGGGTTTTCCTTGCTACTTTTTAGGTCGGTTTCCGGAACCGACTAGGATACTTGAAGGCCAAGCAATGTAAACATATATAAATAGGTATTAGTCCTTTCAAAGAATAGAGCACTGAATCTATCATAAGCTAGGGTTTATTATACATAAAAAACCTAGGGTTTTCCCCTTTAGGGGGGGACCACCATTATTCATCTTCTTTGTAATATGAGTAGCTAAATCCTTTGCTGATTAAGGATGAATTCAATGTTCGAAGCGTGAAGCTTTATTAGTAATACAAATCTATTTGAAGTTTTTATCATCATCGTTTTTTTTCCACTATATCTAGGGTTTATGATTGATTCTTAGATTGGTTTGGGTGCGCAATTAGATTAGTCTATTGATCATTCTATTACTAGTACAGAGTTGGGAGATCCGTAATTGTCGATAATCTCCTACACAAGTAGAGAACATGATACCTTGCATAGGGATTCTATAAACCAATCGTGCGTGGAAACAACACCTGTAAGTGAACCGAGCGTACTGAGTTTAACTGTTGGGATCAAACCTAAATTCACAAACCCTAAAGCGTTTGATCGAGTTACACCTTGTAAGCGTACCTCAAGGCGGTTCAGTTGGATAGAATCCGGTGACTAAGCGTACCTATTATCCGGTGATACAAGGAGTTTTGGGTATAGCTAAGCATACCTGTTATCCTACGGTTGGTGATAAATGGTTCTAACGGAAGATAGATAAGTATTCTGATCCTGTTAATGCTTGGTAACGGCAAAGGATTCCTTGATCATCTATTTTCTTTCTTATTGTATTTTCATTTATATCTTATAATCAACCCCCCCCCCCTTTTGTTATTTACCTTATTTTACTGATTCAAATAACCTATCAATTACACAGCTCTCCGTGGGAATGATCTCTTACTACCGCTCTATTACTAGTTAATTAGTGGGAAATATCTTGATTAATTTGTTGAGCCTACGACAGCCCGTCAAATTTTGGCGCCGCTGCAGGTGAGAAGTCGCTAATTGATTTGTTATTTGTTTTGCTTGTTTTTATTTTTGTTTTGATTTTCTCTTTCTTGTGAGTCGTCATATTTTTACGGAAATAACATTTACGGAGCACAAGATCACACATTCAACAGTGGTAATAAATATGGTTTGCAATCTCAATCTTATGATAACTACCAACCATACCATGGGTACAATCAAAACCAATCTTTTGGTTACGATCAATATCCTACGAAACCTTATGGTTATTCTCATGCATATCAACAACCTTATAGTGGGTGTGTAAGCGAACAACCAAAAGGATGGGAAAGTGGTTATACTTCTAATGTGGTTCAATATACAAGTTACACGCAGATTTTGGAAGATTTAGAAGATATGAAGCGAGCATTATACCATACTAATCCAACACCTAGTTTGAAGAATGTTGCAACAACCGAATCTTATTATGGTATGCCTAACCCAATTTCCGATCGTATTTATGATCATTCAACTATTCAAAGGGATGAAATTGGGGATTGAAATACTATAGTAACGGAGGGAAGAGCATAACCTAGCTTGCAAGATGTTGAAATCCAATTTACTCAATTGGTTAAGGAACAAAATTTACAGAATTCACTTCGAGATCTTGAAAGCACTATTGACAACTTAAGAATAGACATGGATCAAATTAAGGAGGAAATAAAAGAAGAAGTTTGTCCTCAAAACCAAATCAATTCTGACGTTCCCATGATCAATAATAAATATATGATTCATGAATATCTTGAAGATGAACAACCTCTTGAAAGTCCTTGCAACAATGATACAATTATTCTAACTCCGGATCATAATAAGGATCCTTCGCCTATTCACAAGGAGGAGATTGAGTATGACATATCTATTGTTATAAGTGGTGTAACGTACTCAAACGAAGAAATTAGGATGTGCACCAATGAACTACACTTTTTAGGGGAAATTTTCGATTTTGATGACGAGATTGTTAGAGATAGATATTGAGAATGAAACCAAATCGATTAAAGTAGTGGAAGACCCAATTGAGCTAGATAATAATAGTTTGATAGAGGACCACGATATACTTTAAGTAAATAATTCACTGGATTTAATTAAGAAAGATGAGGATCCGATACAAGGTTTGTCTAAACCTTTGCTTAATTCTATATCTATTTATCCTTTTCCTCTAATCGAAGTAGCTTCTCAAAGTGAAGAGCAGAGATCATGTGGAGAAAAATATGCACATCCAAGTGAACAGTGGTGATAGGTGTCTGTTCTGGAAGGATGTTTGGTTGAATGGCCAATCTTTAAAGTCCATGTTTCCTAATCTGTTCAGTTTGAGTAAATTACAGGATGCTACAATCCAGGAGATGATTGATAGGAATGCAGGAAATAGTTGGAATTTTGCTTTTTGCAGGAGTCTGAAGGATTCAGAAATTGAAGACATTGCTCATTTGTTAGACTTACTGTCTACTTTTACTTGTGCAGTGGAAGCTGATCAAAGGATATGGCAGAATGGTACAAAAACTTTTTCTGTCTCAGAGTGCTACAAATCTTTGGAGGATGAAGGCTTGCTGGATTTTCCCTATAAGTGTGTTTGGAATCCAAAAATTCCATACAAGGTAATATTCTTTGTTTGGTTTCTATGTTATAATGCTGCACCAACAATGGACACCTTAAGGAACTCTTATGCTGTGAATGGATGCCTTTTATGTAAGAAAAGTGCAGAATCAAACCATCACTTGTTCCTGCATTGTGATATAACTAGAGAGATCTACTATTATTTCTTAGGGAGTTATAACCTGCAATGGGTTTTTCAAGACAGTATAAGGAATACTATTTGGGAATGGAGGAAGAAAAAAGGTAGAAATTTGTATCTAAGAACCAAGATTTGGGACATAATTCCATTTGCAATTTGGTGGGTTGTGCGGCTAGAAAGAAATGCAAGGGTTTTCAATGGAAAGTACAATTCAGTGGAGAATCTGAAGGGCAGTGTTAAGGCTTTCATTTACAACTGGTGTGTGGGTACATCAATTTTTGACGGCATCACTTTGAATATGGTTTTGTCTAATTGGGAGGCTGTTGTTCATTAGCTTTTATTGTTTTTCTACTTCTTGTTTTATTTTTCATAGCAACTGCATAGGTTGTCTTGTATCTTCTCACCAGTGTCCATTACTTCCTTAGTGATGAACTGGTTTTTCATTAAAATTTGCCCTTTCTGAGTCAAAAAAAGAAGTAGCTTCTCAAAGAGTTGTTAACCCAACTTTTAAGAAAATACCTCACTTAGGATTAGAGTTATATGCTTCCAAAGTTCTAACGGATTATTTTACTTCTAAGTATCCACCACTTGATGTGTTTGATTCGAGTATTGTGGAGGTTCACCAAGATGAGGAACCCTTTGAAGTTCCCGAATCCTATGTTCTTTATCCACTTCCGAGTGTAGAAAGGACTAAGTGTGGGGGAAACTTCAATATAGTGATAAATTCAATATTTTTATCTTGTGCTAATGTTTTTGTGAAGCTGTTATTTGAACTGTAGATTGTTATTTGGAAGGATTACCAAATTTCGATATTACCGTTGTATGTACGATAACAATAACGTCGGGCCGACGACATTAAACCAAGCGCTACATGGGAGGCAACCCATCGGTTTTGTATCTCTATCTGTATCCCTTTTATTTTTATTTTTCTTAGTTTTGCATACCATATCTTGCATTCCCATCTTAGATTTTACAAAGTCATATATCTATAATGAAAGTTTTGACGAACAATATTCTCGTCAGAAGAATTATGACTGCATAGGTGTCACCAAAACAGCTCTCGAGACTTCATACGGAGTCCGATTTGAGTGGTTGATCCCAAATTTTAAAGAGGACAGACTCACCTTTCTTTTCCACAAAGAAAATATGAATTCGGAGTCTGTTAAGTTGGAGCGATAGGCATGTTTGAACTAATATAACTCCAAAAGAGAACAACTTTCTTTTCATTTTTGTAGTTATATGTTTCTATAAGTGATTTAGTGGGATCCTGGTACTTCCATGATATTGTAGCAAGTATATAATCATTGGTTAAGTTTATAAAAGCCTCATAGACAATTGTCTCCTACACTCAGACTGAGCCAAAAAAATGAAAATACATTAGGTTCGTCTTCATACATCAACATTTATTAACAATACAAAGAGAAGGTTCTCCTTGTCAATGTCGCCTAAAGAAGCGTGGAATGCAGGATCCATGGGAACTAATCATGTAGTCGATAAAATGATTGGAACCTATCATCACTATATAGCAAGTCAAAAAGACTCGATGCGGTTATCAACACTTGGATAGCAATATGTGTGTGTTTTCCCTGTCCCCGTCGCCTAAACAAGCGTGGAACGTAGGATCCATGGGAACTATCACATATTTGCTGAAAGAAAACATGCGCTTAGAGTACCTAACCATGTCGAGTTAAATGGGTGCTTATCTCAACTATTGCGCTAAATATATGTAAAAATCCTTTGACGGCATTCATACAAGTATTGTGGGTAACATCGTTCACCTTAGTCAACATTTGCACACTTCAATATTCTATTTCCATTCTCTTATCTATCCATGTGATTTCATTACGTGAGTGTTGCGGAAAAATGTTGAGAAAGATTGCAAATTTTTTATATCAATGACTATCTGAGTAGAGTAATTCAATCAGGTTGAATGTCACACGTAAGTAATTGCTTATGTGTGATGATTGAAATGTATGTGGTATGTTTGCAGCTAAAGAACTTAAGCAGGCTAATTATTATGCTTTATGCTTTGTGTCTATCCTTAGTAGTTCTTCCAAGGAGAGAAATTGGAGTAGGTTTTGTGGGTATACCTCTTGTAAACCCCCACGAGACTATAACTCGTCCACTAGGGACACCTAGGGGTTTAAAGGCATGTTGCATTAGGTAAGTGCAACCGTATTCTCAATGAAAAGGATATTTTTTATAGTTTGGTTTAGTTTGCTCGAGGACTAGCAAAATCTAAGTGTGGCGGAGTTTGATAAGTGCATAATCATATGATTTTAGTATTCATTCTATACTTGTTTTAGCTATTACTCTTGCATATTTTCGTATTGTTACTCTTGTTTTCTCTTATTTTTCCCTATTAGGTGAATCATCCAAAAAATTGCTGAAAAGTGCTAAGAATAGAAGTATTCCAAGTATCCAAGTGCCCAAGTCTAAGAGAAGTGGCACAAGTGCCACGAAACGGAGCAAAACACTCAAAAACAAGAAACGGGACAATGACCAATCTTAACTCATTCAAATACAGGAATTATCATCACCCATTTTCAAGAGAATTTAATTATAAAGAGAATGCAAAAAGAACGAGGTTATTCCGAGTTCGGACGAAGAAGTTATAGGCAAAACAAGTTTATCCAATACCGAAGACAATAGGGTTTGCATACTGGTATGTGAACCATGATTTCGTGGACTGAAGAGTTTGCATACTGGTTTGCAAACCAAAAATTTCCTGGAAACCTTCTTAAAGGAGGGTATTCGTACATGGTACGTGTACCATGAATGCCAAAGTCCACAAACTGTTTTTAGGGTTTTCCTTACTACTTTTTAGGTCGGTTTCCGGAACCGACTAGGATACTTGAAGGCCAAGCAATGTAAACCTATATAAATAGGTATTAGGCCTTTCAAAGAAGAGATCATTGAACCTATCATAAGCTAGGGTATATTCTACATCAAAAATCTAGGGTTTACCTCTTTAGGGGGAAACCACCATTATTCATCTTCTTTGTAATATGAGTAGCTAAATCCTTTGTTGATTAAGGATGAATTCAATGTTCGAAGCATTAAGCTTTATTATTAATACAAATCTATTTGAAGTTTTAATCATCATCGTTTGTTTTCATATATCTAGGGTTTATGATTCTTATGTTGGTTTGGGTGTGCAACTAGATTAGTCTATTGATCATTCTATTGATAGTAGAGAGTTGAGCGATCCGTAATTGTCGATCCTCTCCTACACAAGTAGATAACATGAGACCTTGCAGAGGGATTCTATAAACCAATCTTGCGTGGAAATAACACCAGTATGTGAATCGACGTATTGATTTTAACTGCTGGGATCAAACCTAAATTCACAAACCCTAAAACGTTCGATCGAGTTACACATCGTAAGCGTACCTCAAGGCGGCTCAGTTGGATAGAATCCGGTGACTAAGCGTACCTGTTATCCGATGACATAAGGAGTTTTGCGGATATCTAAGCGTACTTGTTATCCTACGGTTGGTGATGAATGGTTTTAACTAGGGATGCACAAAAAACCGATCCGGGCGACCAACCTGCCCGAACTGACTTAGAAATAGCCGAACCGACATAAACCCGAAATATTTAACGGTTTTGAACGGTACCGTTATTTCAACCCCGATCTAACTACATTTATATTCGGAAGCAACATTTTACCGACTGAAAAGGTCATAAACCCGACCGAACATATATTCAAGTAATACCAACCATTGATTTAGGTCATAGGGTTCACACTAACCATTGATATATAAGAACTATCCCCCATTGTTTTACTCGTGTGTGTCGTAGCCTAAGTTTCTTCTTCTTCTGCATTCACTTCACTCGAGTAGAGGCAGTAACATCGATCCTCCATTGTTCTTCATCTTCTTTTCACACAGCACCACCACCACCAACAACAACATCTTTATCTTTATCCAATTCTCTTGCTGGAGTAGTGGCCTTGTGTGGTGTTTCCTTTTTCTTACTCCTACAGAGATCTGTTTCTTCGTTGTTAATTTCAATCGAAAATTAAAGGTAAAGGGATTTTGGGTGAAAATTTGGGGTTTAGATAAATTGGGTTAAGTTGGAATGATGGAAATTGTATTATGAATGGGTTCTGTTTGATTTTTTATTTTGTTAATTTTTTTAGTTGTTTAATTTTGAACATTGGGATTCCATTGCCGTTATTTTTTATCCTTTCTTTAAGGTTCTTGTTAAGTAATCTTATGTCTTCTTAAGTCTCTCTAGAGGACAAAACAAATATGAATTTCACTTGGGTTATTTCCTAGTCTAGTCTCTTAGAATCCTCCATAGCTCACTGTTCTTGTTCTCTTTCTTTTTTTAGGTTCTTCTCTGAATATAGTTGATATTTCATGGTTGCAAGATAGTTCCAATTGTAATTCTACACGACATAGATGATGCATCCTTGTAAGATTTTTTTTCATTTTTCGGTAAATCGATCGCCGACCCGACATCAGTTGGCATAAAATCGGTTGGTTTTAAAACCGACCCATCTGTAAACTTATCCTATTTGGGGATTCCTATTGGAAAACCGATCAAACACGGTGCACTAGTCGGTATGGCAAAAAACGACCCGACCCGACCGTTGTGCACCCTTAGTTCTAACAGAAGATAAATAAGTATTCTGATCCTGTTAATGCTTGGTAATGGAGAAGGATTCCTTGATCATCTATTTTATTTCTTATTGTTTTTTATTTAT
>JAJJMB010007708.1:6059194-6091902 GCA_023531105.1 Papaver atlanticum
CGTTATTTACTTTATTTTGCTGATTCAAATAACTTATCAATTACACAGCTCTCTGTGAGAACGATCTCTTACTACCACTATATTACTAGTTAATTAGTGGAAAATATCTTTGTTAATTTGTTGTGCCTACGACACGCATACAGATAACAACTTTGAAAACAAATATTCTCAATCGTCGTTATATAGAAACATAGAATTATTAATTGTTTCTCACCCTTAGTCAATACTTACATCTTTTGCATAATAGGTGAAACCTATAGATGTTGATTCACTCCCCCTTACGTAATGATCTGTAAACCATATGTATGTAGTGCGAAACTACTAATTTCTGTGTGTAGCACATTAACTACTAATCAAGTTAATACATAGTTTTCTAGGATGAAATCACACATATATCTTACACATAATCAAGTAACTAAATACAAAGATTATGTTGATGTCGTACTTACGAAGTTCCAAAAGATAAGCGTTTATACTTCGTAATTAAATAAATTCCTTGACACTTTGATCATAATGATATGACCAAGTCTAACCACTAGAGTATTATATATATACAGCTTAGCATGTTATGTTTTCAATATAATCCGACTTGAAAGATACGTTAGGAATGGAAACAATATCAAATCAATAATACTAACCTCAAGTTGAAGGATGATGTCTCCATTGTAGTCGTTAATTCTTCTCATTCTTCAGGTCTTCGGAGTAATACTTGTACGTCTCAACATTCCTAGACTTTCTAGTCTAACCTAAACGAAGTTGACTCTAGTATTTAATCTAGCGACTCTAGATGAGTTTAGATACTAAAATATGACAACCAAACTTGACATACCAACGCTTGGTGGGTTCAACCGAGCTATGCTCTAACAATCTCCCCCTTTGTCAATTTTTGTGACAAAACTCTATTACATATGCAGATGCGGATAAACGAATTACAAAATAACTTATTCTTCATACGCTTGATTCCAAGTACCAACAGCACAATAACCTACATATATTCAAAAAATAAATGCCGATGTTGACATTTGAATAACAAAAGATTTACTCGCCCTAAAGGAAACCTAGGTATATATTCAATCTGAACATCTTTGTTATTCCCCTTTTGTAGTATGGAATACTACACAATATGATGATATGTTTCTACCCCTTAGTCTATGCTTTACTCTTTCGTTAGATATAACGTGTAAGCACATATATCCTTTCCTAGTGATTATAAATCACTTGTTTACTCCATATATTTCTCCCCATTTTTGTCACAAAAATGACAAAGGTACGAGCAAGCAAAAGAGAAAACCGAAAGGATCTTACAAATCCATAAGACTTGCACAATCTATAAGAGTTATGCATGAAGGATTTACATACCATTTTAGATAACCAATACTAAAACCGAAACCACAAAAGTAATCTAGCTTTAGTATGTTATCAAGGAAACAATTGCCCGAAGCTATTTTCTTTAGTCCGTCAAATAAAACCGAACCGATTGTGTGTGTACAATCGCTTATTTCGACAAGACACAAATAGAGATCAGAATTAACTCTATTTCTCTTGTCAGGCTCTAATTATTCCATAAAATAACTTAGACCTTTACCTTTAGACAAGACAAACACTAGGTTAGTTAACTAGTTTTTCTTGTCAAGGAATTCGAATAGACTTGAATAACCGAATCCTACATTTGATAAGTCTAACTAAGATCAGAATTAACTAAGTTTCTCTTATCCAGAATTAAATGGACTAAACATATGACCCCATAACTTTTTTTAAGCCAAAAACAATAGATACAAACCAAAAAATTGACTTGTCATAGTTTTTCTTAAGAGGAAGCAATTGAAATAAATATGACCAATGTAAGCACTGCAATTGCACCGAATTTCGTTAAGACAAAACAATTGATACCAAATCATAAGTCAATAAATTGACCCGGTTTTTCTTAACCGAAAACAATTGAATCACAATAATCAATCCATACAAAATAATGGAACATATCAATTGTACCGAAATTTTGTTAAGTAAAAGCAAAATATATGCAATAAACTCAAGCTTTTCTTAACCAGGAAAAAAGATTAACTAACAATATAAATCGTTACCTCAATTTCCGCAGCCACTTCTCCCCAGAAAGATATATCATTTAAGCGCAAGTTCAAATAAGAACACTCCCCCTGTTTTTTGTCATCCTCTCCCAAGAACAAAAGAACAACAACAAGAGAAACCTTTACCAGAGAAAGGTTGAATCAGTTTTAACTAATGCGTGTCAATAGCAAAAGTTTAGACCCAAAACCCACATGTTATGCAAAACACAACTTATGTTAACATAAATTGAAATCAACATATTATGACTTCTCACACTTGAGTTTCAATCGTAACACCTTATGATCATTGGATAAGCCTACCAACAATGGCTAGAACTTAATCCCTGTTAAATCAAAAAGCCACACAAATCATAAGGGAAACACAATATGAGATCGAATAATTAGGTTAATAAAAACTGAAACTAACATCTTATAATCCGAAAGAAAATAGCATAAAATATAATCACTCACACAGGCTATGCAATCGGAACTATCAAATAATGAAACAAAGATTATAAAATAAAATTTTATTCATTCATCATGGGATTTTGAATATACAGAATATTCTTGATCTAGTAAAGTATTATTCTTAGATCTTTTCTTATTACCCCGATACATCGAAGGTTTCGGAGATTGGTTGAAATTGCACAAGGACATCTTAGCAAATTTTGAATTTGCGACAGTTTTGCACTTCGTCTTATTTTCTCTTGTACAATTAGCAGGATTTTCAACATCGAAAGATGTATCCATTTTCAAAATGGTTAAATCTATTATGGAACAAGATGGGATTAAATTAACAATTAGTGCAACATTAGTTGTTTCCTCTTCTTCAGAGTTGTATGAGTCTGAGGTCTCATCCAGAGTTACAGCTAATGCTTTGCTTCCAGTGTATTTCCTTACATTAGGATAGTCTTTAGCCAAATGACCAAAACCTTTACACTTAAAGCACTGAGGCTGATATTCATCATCTTCTTCTTGATCTTTTTTGTTCTTGATTGAAACACGATCATGATGGCGAGGAGTGCGATGATTATCTTTTATGAATCTCTTATTCATTTTCTTTAAGAGATCTCGAAACTGTCTAGTAATCAGTGACAATGTTAATTTAACATCATCATCATAATCTTCTGCAATCAATTCATTGGAATCATCTATCAATCTATTTATCTCTGCATGAGCATTTGGAACTTTTTCAGCTTTAAAAGCGATTCCTTTAGCTTGAATAGATTGGGATTCATGATCAAGGATCTTAACTTTCCAACAAATGTTCTTCGAGAGACTTGAAAGATCATTTGCTTCCATGATTGCATGTTTCTTAGATTCATATCTAGATGGCAACGATTTGATAATTTTGCATACTATATCCTTTTCAGAAATATTCTTTCCAAGAGAGAAAGAAGCATTAACTAGCTCATAGAGTTTAACATGAAACTCTTCAAAAGTATCGTTGTCATCCATACGAAGGTTTTCCCAATCAAAAGTGAGGGTTTGAATCCTAGCTTCCTTTTCTGATGTATTATCTTCGAATACGATCTGAAGATTATCCCAAGCTTCCTTTGAAGTTTGGCATGTGAATACATGATGTTGCAAATTTCGACTTACAACATGCATAATAGCATTCAAACCATCTGAATTCTGCTTTGTAAAATCCTTTTCTTCACTTATATAATCTAATAAGTTTTTAAACTCTTTCTCCGATCCTTCTATTTTCGGACGATTATATCCATCAACGACTAATAAGAAAGTATTAAAATCGCTTTATTGAAGAAAAGATTTCATAGCAGATTTCCACCACAGATAGTTAGTTCCGTCAAATCTTGGCGGTACGTTAACAGAACTCGATTCATGTGAACTCAAGTTCATTTCTTATAGGTTAGATCGTACCTAACACAAATTGTTAGATGTTTTCGTGTTTTCCTGCTCGTATACCAATTGAAAAGACGAGGGTACCCAAATACACCACAATCTTTCGAATATCAACCTATAAGTACGATACCAAGTGTGACCGTCTATGGACCAAGTCAAGACAATACAACAACTATGATATACACTTTGTGTGACCATTTATGGATATGAGATCGAGACAATACAACAACAAAGTGTTCACTTGATAATAAATATGGTATGAAACCGAAACACTATAGGATCAATATCAAGTGACTAGGATTAACGTACACTACAAGAAAATGGGGGTTTAGTGTCAATTTTTTTTCCAGGAAATCCCCCTTTTCTGTCTCGAAATATTTTCTGAAATGAATTTTTTTTTTTCACGAACTTGTCTCAAATACCCCGTCTGGGAAAGTATATCGTGACAAAATTACGAACCGTCACGAGAAAAAAAAAAAAAAAACTATAAAAGTTATTGTCAACAAAACTGTGTTTCACCAACGAAATAAAATTGTCTGTAAAAATTCTTTTAATGACCAAAAAACTCGACACCAAAAAGCATTTTCTAGCGAGCAATATTTTGTCGCAAAAATTCAAACTCTACGGCAAGCTTGTTTGTCTTTAATGATAATTATTTGAAACAAAAAAATTGTCTCTAATTTATTTTACTAGAAAAAAATTTTAATAGCCCCTGAATATTAAATTTTGGAGATTAACTTTTTTGTCTCTAAATAATTTTTTCTAGTGGACATATTTTCTGTTCTAAGAAGAATTTTTGTGGACAAAATTTCTCCACTATGAAAGTTTTTATTTTTGTCTCTATCAGTTCATTTTTCCTTCGAAACAATCTTTGAAAAACAAGTTTTTTTTGTCTCCAAAAACAACATGTTTTGTCCTTAAATATTATATTGATGACAACATTTTTTGTCTAGCATTTTTAGGGGCCACCCGAAAGGAATTAGGGGCCACCTTTTTATTCCCATCCATTGAAGCTGGCTATGGGGTATCCTAAAAACAGAAATTGTCTATCTTGTCCTTCATCTTTATACTAAATCTAAACATATATCCTTTATTTTCATAAATCATATCATTCCTCTTCTCCATCTCTTTTCTACTCATTGAAATATTTTTTTCATCGTTTTAATTTTGATTGAAACCAAAGATCGTCGATCAAACAAATTTTATGATTGATTGTTTAAAATTAAAACCCAAAATTCATTAACCTTAAAGTTGAAACTTATAACATCAAAAAAAAAAAAAAAAAGTTACACAAACAAAACGGATAGATGATAGTAGTTGTGATCCAAAATCAGGATTTGATTGCTTAAAATCAAAAATTTGATCCTAAATTTCTAAAATTTACATTAGCACAAACATAATCGGTAGATAACAATCTATTTTATCTACTGATTATGGTTGATGTTCTTAAGAAATGTAGAACATCAACCATAATCGGTAGGTAAAATAGATTGTTATCTACCGATTATGTTTCTGCTACTGTAAATGAAGAACATCAACCATAATTGGTAGGTAAATTGATAGTTATCTACCGATTATTCTTGATTCAAAAAATTCAACTCTTCTGAACTAAAGATTAAGCACAATCGATAGATAATGAACACCATTAACTACCGATTGGGAAAGTAGAAAATTTCGAAATTTTATTAAG
The DNA here is from genome assembly GCA_023531105.1 of Papaver atlanticum. Taxonomy (NCBI): domain Eukaryota; kingdom Viridiplantae; phylum Streptophyta; class Magnoliopsida; order Ranunculales; family Papaveraceae; genus Papaver; species Papaver atlanticum. The sequence goes on from JAJJMB010007708.1 coordinate 6,064,814, forward strand.
TTTTGAAATTTTGAATTTGGGGCCATGAACACAATCGGTAGATAATGAGCATCATTTATTAACACAATTTACTACCGATTATGGTAGTACCAAAGTTCGAAAATTAAAAGATTTTGGCAAAATCTCATTTTGGGGCCAATGTACATTCGGAAGTTAAATTGACACAATTTACTACCGATTACGGTAGTACCAAAATTTAAAATTTGAATATATTCGGAGGTTAAAGAACACAATTTACTACCGATTATGGTAGTACCAAAATTCGAAAATTAAATAATTTTGGAAAATTCTCATTTTGGGGCCATTATATATTCGGAAGTTAAATTTACTACCGATTATGGTAGTACTAAAATTCGAAAAATGAATATATTCGGAGGTTAAAGTAACACAATTTACTACCGATTATGGTAGTACCAAAGTTCGATAAATTATAGGATTTTGGCAAATCTCATTTTGTGGCCAATATACATTCTGAAGTTAAATTTACTACCGATTATGGTAGTACAAAAATTCGAAAACTGAATATATTTGGAGGTTAAAGTAACAAAATTTACTACTGATTATGGTAGTACCAAAGTTTGAAAATTAAAGGATTTTGACAAAATCTCATTTTGGGTCCAATGTACATTTGGAAGTTAAATTAACACAATTTACTACCGATTACGGTAGTACCAAAATTTAAAATTTGAATATATTCGAAGGTTAAAGAACACAATTTACTACCGATTATGGTAGCACCAAAATTCGAAAATTAAAGGATTTTGGAAAATTATCATTTTGGGGCCATTATATATTCGGAAGTTAAATTTACTACCAATTATGGTAGTACTAAAATTCGAAAAATGAATATATTCGGAGGTTAAAATAACACAATTTACTACCGATTATGGTAATACCAAAGTTCGAAAAATTATAGGATTTTGGCAAATCTCATTTTGTGGCCAATATACATTCGGAAGTTAAATTTACTACCGATTATGGTAGTACTAAAATTCGAAAACTGAATATATTCGGAGGTTAAAGTAACAAAATTTACTACTGATTATGGTAGTACCAAAGTTCGAAAATTATAGGATTTTGGCAAAATCTCATTTTGGGGCCAATGTACATTCGGAAGTTAAATTTACTACCGATTATAGTAGTACTAAAATTTGAAAACTGAATATATTCAGAGGTTAAAGTAACACAATTTACTACCCCAAAGTTCGAAATATTATAAAATTTTGGCAAAATCTCATTTTGGGGCCAATATACATTCGGAAGTTAAATTTACTACCGATTATGGTAGTACTAAAATTCGAAAATTGAATATATTCGGAAGTTAAAGTAACAAAATTTACTATCGATTGTAGTTAAACTACCGATTGTAATATTAACTACCGATTGTGGAAGGGTTACGAAATACACGAGATAAGGGCTAGCTTTAATTTAGGTTTGGGTGACCCTATTTTGTCTTATTGTTGGCCCATAATTCCTTTTGAGTGGCCCCTAAAAATGCTAGGATTTTTTTCCTTGAAATGCTATTTTCCAAAGACAACATTTTCCTTATAAAAGTAAAAAAAATCCTCCTTCGAATATCTTAATCAATGATGATTTATTTTTCCTTAATAAATAATTTTTTTAGACAACTATTTTCTTCGTTGAAAAGGCTTTTTTTGTCAGGTATGTTTTCAAGTAAATTAGATACTCTTTATGTTATGCTAGGTGCTTTGGGTTTGAGTCTAATTAATTACATAACTTTGAAATGCAGGAGGCACTACTCAACTTGGTACTTCGCAATTACCTCCATTACAACACTTCATAATAGTGCACCTGCATTCCAAGTTCGAGCCATACAAGCATGACCTATGACTATTCTTTTAGGTAGTTCTTGTGACTCTGTTTTGTGCTTTGTATTTCTCTAGAATCATAACAGTCTTATAATGATCAGTAGGAACTAGGAAGTTGCATCTTAATATAGTATCAAGCTACTCCTCCTGAAACTGTTAACCTGCTTACAGGTGCCAATGGCAAGAAAGGTGGTGCCAGTTGGCAATGGGGGAAAGACCCCTGCAAGTAGAAGAGAGAAGATGGTCAAATCTCCATGTCAAGTTCATGCAATTCAGTTCTAATAGAAAGTTAAAAAACCTACTCTTTATGCTATGTGGTGATTATTTTATATATGTATACATCATTAGTGTTAAGTTTTTATATTCTGAACTTGGGGTGATTTTAAGTTGTTGAAGTTGTAAATTGAATCCATCGTTAATACAAGTGTCGGTTTGACATCATTCCTAATTTTAATTTTAGTTTCAGTTTTGGATTCCGATTTGAATTTGAATTCAGTTTCAGTCACCGAATATTCGGATTTGCAGACTACAATGTTTTGCCGCTAACAATGTTTTAACGATAAAATTTTAGATTTGCTATGTATTCACTTAGATGACGAATCATTTTTTGTCAGCATAAATAGATATTGGGACAAAAGTTACACGTTGTCAGCAATAATATTTTCTACGATCAAATCTTTTTTTTCCGTCAGTAGAAAACAATCATTCGCGACTACATTTTGTTCAGATACTAATAGTTCTAACGGAAAAATCCTTATTTGACACGCAATTATTTCAGCGACAAACTAATTTTGTTAGCATAAGATACATTCAGGGACAAAAGTCTCGGATTGTTGGCAATAAGATATTTGGAGACTGTATTTTTCCTTTGTGGCTAGAAACTAATTTCGTGACCCGAAATAATTCGTCACGAAAAAAATATTTAGAGTCGGAAACAGGGTTGGTCACTATATTTGGTCACAAAAAATTTCCCGCCAAAGCGTGGAATAAATTTTCTCTCTCTTATTTTAGTGACAACTTTTAATACTAAATTTACTGTTTGTCTCCAAAAAAAAAATATGGCGACCAAAACAATATTCCTCCCTAAATACTACTTTTGTAGACAAAATTTTGTTGGCACATAAAATCTTGTCATTAAACGAAATTCAGCTAAGTATGACATTCCAATCCGCTAATGACAACCTATATTATTCAAATTTAAACTGAGGACTAAGGTATGATGATGTGCCCAAGAAACAGATAGTTGTTTGACTAAGCATTTGGGATAAGGGACAACCTAGTATCAATGACAAGTCGTGATGTCCTAAGAGAGGGTGAAAGGTACATAAGATAAGCTTGCTAAGAAACTAGTTTCCTAGAGTATTTGAAAAAAATACTTTCAAGACTCCAAAAGGAATAAACTAAAAAATACCCTCAAGTGTACCTTGCTCTAGAAAAACAAGGTATTATTTATCTAAACTCATTTAGAACCTATGTAGGAAGGTTAGTGTAGTCTTTATCAGAGTGTTAATGCTTTCTAAAGGTCAGACAGATTAGACGTGTAAAATTTATCTTAACTAAGCAACAAGCGTGTCTTGAGAAGTTCACAAGGAAAGGAACTGAAGTACAACTAAATATTTGGTTTTCCGTCAAAGATCAAGAAACTGAAATGGATGGGATTATTCATTCACCCGATTAAATGCTGGGAAATTAATGGCATTAAGCTTGGGTATTTAAACAGATAAACCTTCAAAAAATACAAAAGAACACAAGAAAATCAATAGAAAGGGAAAATGGTCTGCGATCACAAGAAAGTACCTAAAGATGCACTAATTTCATCAACCAGAATTATGCAATGTAGAGATAATCATCTACATCGTATGCATTACTATATTAGTTTGACATGCAATGAAGAAGCCTTTTTTCATCCTGAGCAAACAAAGGTTAGCTTATTGTAATCTTTGCAAGGAGGAGAAAGATAAGTATGATGCTTGTGCTAAGGATCGAATTAGAGTTAAGATGGGGAAGGGAAAGCCAATTGATGTTGTTGTTGTTTATCAAGAGATTCCCCTAGATTTGATTATAAGTATGTGTTGAGGAGGGAAGCTCGCTATCATCGTCATAGGGGAAAGGGAAATCATGAAAAAGCCGAGATGAAGGAAGCCGAAGAAGAGGTCTGAGGTACAAGACTGAAGATTGCATATGTTAAATTTGTCTACTCATTCTATTGCATGTGAAACTGTTAGTGTGCTTTTATATTTGTTGTGGTGCTCTTAAGTAGTTATTGTCTTATTTCGTTGGTGTTGCATGTTGATATTTCCTATGGTTGTTGTAAGATATTAAGAACTCTCTTTAGGTTTATCACTACTATTTCTATCTTAATCTAGTATAATCCTTCCTTATTCCTATTTTTTTCCCCAAATTAGAAAAATCACCAATCATTTAATTTAAAGCTTGCAATTCAGAGAGTAATCCTATTTTAAAATAGAAACTAGGACGAAGTAAGGTGTAAGGGATTTACCAAAGACCATTCACATAATCCTAACTCCATTAAATCTAAAATTTAGTAATTAAGTATCATAGAAAAGAGATAATAAGAGAACAGAAAGGACAGATCACCGAAGAGGGTATCTAGCATTAATAGAAAATTCACAGACATCAAATTCAAACCATAAAGATGATGAAGAATACAAGAATCACATTATATCTAAGTATTGTTTGAAATTTAGGGTCTAGCAGGGGATCAAGAACTCTCCGAAAGGATGAACATAACCAGAAAGGAGTATCGGAAAAGGGGTAAAATGGATGCAACTGAAAACTATTTGGATTCAAGATTCTATTATGAGGTCCTAAGCTAGGAGAAATCATGATATGCTTAATGCGGAAATTAAAAAAATAAATACTAAATCATGAATGCATTAGCCAAAATCAGAAATGGAATCTCATAAGAGAAAAGTTTTCCTCGAAAAATCCTTCATCTCATTGATCAGAAATTTCTAACTGTAACTTTGCCCATCCTTTCCAAACTACTCCATTGATACATAGAACGAATAATAAAAAATTATAATAAGTGGTACAAGTGTTATTTACTTTAAATTATAATAAAAAAATTATAACTGCGGAATAATAAAGTAAATGACACAACAAGATTTTGTTAACGAGGAAACCGCAAATGTAATAAAGTTTATCTCCATATGTAATAGAGTTTTGTCGCTAAAATTGACAAAGGGGGAGATTGTTATAGCATAGCTCGGTTGAACCCACCAAGCGTTGGTATGTTAAGTTTGGTTATCATATTTTAGTATCAAAACTCATCTAGAGTCGCTTGACTAAAGACTACAGTCAACTTCGTTTTGGTTAGACTAGAAAGTCTAGGAATGTTGAGGCGAACAAGTATTACTCCGAAGAATGAGAATAAGTAACGACTACAACGAAGACATCATCCTTCCACTTGAGGTTAGTAATATTGACTTGATCTTGTTTCCATTCCGAACCTATCTTTCAAGTCGGATTATATTGAAAACATAACATACGAAGCTGTATATATATAATACTCTAGTGGTCCGACTTGGTCATATCATTATGATCAAAATGTCAAGGAATTTATTGAATTACGAAATATAAACGCTTATGTTTGTATTTAGTAACATGATTATGTGTAAGATATATGTGTGATTTCATCCTAGAAAACTATGTATTATTACATTGGTTTAAGGAAGTAGATGTATGAACTTGTTTCATAATCGAAAGGGAAATCATGATTTGTCCAATTCTTTATTGAATATATTTTGAATGACCAATGCAAGATGACAAGGTAGAACCTATCTTCACTTATATTGAGAATTGAGGTATAACATGTCATAGCCTATAATATGCAGCATGTTGTAATCGGTCACAAGCTACTTTGTGAAGCAAGGTGTAACCGGTCACAAGCCACATTGGGAAGTTAGTGTTAATCGGTCACAAGCTACTTTTGGAAGAAAGGTGTAACTGATCACAAGATAATTTGGGAAGTTAGTTGTAATCGGTCACAAACTACCTCTGGGAAGCATGGTGTAACCGGTCACAACCTAGTTTGGGAAGCATCGTATTTTTTCGACCTCGTCCATTGACAATCACACAAGGTATAAGACTTAAGTTGTATTGTATCGACTCTGTCCATAGACAATCACTTAAGATATCAGACTTATTTTGGATACCCTCGTCTTTTCAAAAGTCGATCACCCTGATTCATCTGCAAAAATATTTTAATCAGCCGTTGATTACAAAAAAAATAAAAAATATTTCAAACCAAGATGGGTGCTTCAATTCCTCGCCTCGATAGAGATCCACTCCGAGAAGATGCACCGTTAGACATGATGATGTGAGGTATGACTATGATTAAAGTTTCTTCTACGCGATTAAATTCAAGAACGGAAGAAGATATGTATATATATATATATATATATAAGTGAGAAACCCTAAATCTTGAAGATCAACACACAAGACATGATGGAAATTTATCCTCTACAAATAGTCAAATCAGTTACGATTTCTACTGAAGCCCTAAATTTCAAATGGGATTGATACTGGTGACGCAAAGAAAAACGATAATACTGGGGACTGACAGCCTATGACCATGATTATACATGGTCGAGGGTGGTTACGCTAATTCAGGTTGATGTTTCATCACATATTGCACGTTTCTACAGCTCATCACAAGGTTTGCACAGTCCAGCACCATTATAATTCTCAGACCATGGATATGCGGACATCACCAAACAAGGTCCATAGCTGAAGACGAAAAATGATGACGTTCGTCCATTTTATTCAATAAGAAAGGCAGGGAAAACATATAATAAAAGGATTATCATTCAAAAATCCTAATTCAAAACTTATGGACCAAAATTGTTAAAATTATCAAGATGACATCTACAACTATGAAAACCAAAAGATGTTCAACTACCAAGAAGATTATAGTGATTAGTTGTTAGAGCATAGATTGGTTGAACCCACCAAGCGTTGGTATGTCAAGTTTGGTTGTCATATTTTAGTATGAAAACTCATCTAGAGTCGCTTGATTAAATACTAGAGTCAACTTCGTTTAGGTTAGACTAGAAAGTCTAGGAATTTTGAGACGTACAAGTATTACTCCGAAGACCTGAAGAATGTGAAGAAGTAACGACTACAACGACGACATCATCCTTCCTCTTGAGGTTAGTAATATTGACTTAATCTTGTTTCCATTCCTAACATATCTTTCAATTCGAATTATATTGAAAACATAACATGCGAAGATGTATATAAATAATACTCTAGTGGTTATACTTGGTCATGACATTATGATCAAAGTGTCAAGGAATTTATTGAATTGCGAAGTATAACGCCTATCTTTTGAACTTCGTAATACGACATCGACATAATCTATTGTATATAGTTGCTTGATTATGTGTGCATTATATAGGCATGATTTCACCCTAGGAAACAATGTTTTATAACATTTATTTAAAGGAAGTACATATATGAACTTGTTTCATAATTGAAGGGAAATCATGATTGGTCAGGTTCTTTATTGAATATCTTTTGAATAACCAATATAAGATGACAAGGTCGAACCTATCTTAACTTGTTGAGATTTATGGTATAACCGGTCGTATTGCTATATAGACTTCGATTATATACATTTGCTATATCGAGCCGAGTTTATCTCGCTTATCTATTTCTCAAAATATGCGTTGGTAAGCTTTCGCTTTGGCCAAGTTCATATTTACTCGTGATGAAAGTCATGTTGATTGTTTCAATCTCTTGAAAATCGCTTTGATGAAAAATAGTGTGTGAATAACCTCTATATAACATCCTCTAAGAATGTCTCAATGATTGAAATGAGAGTTTAGAATATATAACCTTGAATGGATATAAACGTTGTATGTGAACTCATACTTGTGTAAGTCAAAAATCCTTGAACCAAAGTATGCGTACTTTACTGGTTTAGGATGTCCGGAGCTAAGTACGCGTACCCGTACGCGTACTGCCAAAAGTTCACATTGATAGATGCATTTATGTGTCTATTTTCATCTCTATTGTGTATATTGTTAGTACCCATTTTTGTACTAATCTTGGTATTTTATCCTTTTGTAGGTGTTTTTGGAGAAATAGGCTTTTGCGGCAAAATTGGCTCGAAAAGTTGTTAAAGGCACCTGGGAGGACATTTGCTATTCAGACTCTCACTTTGGATAAGGGGTAACCCATTTCCAAGCAGCTACTAAACACAGACCAGGACTGGATAGGGGGAGGTCACTTTCTTCTCAAAATTTCAAAACAGAAAAAAGGCGGGAAAATGTTTACAGCTTCCTGTGAACTTTCCTGGTTTGATTTCAACGAGTTTTTCTCGGGATTTCTTCACAGTTTTGGATAGGGATCAATCTTGTACGACAAAACAGGGTTGGTAACGCTAATTGAATTGATAAAGGAGGAGTTTTACACGTGATATATCTTCGACAGGGAGTATTTATATTTTCAGATGTTTTCGGTTTATAAAAGAAGTATGGGAGGATTCTACGCTAAGATTGCGATGTATTGATTCCTTATTCAGTCTACTGGAGAGTTTGGAAAACCAAGTTGGCGCGTAGAGAAGATTAAACAGGGAAGAAAAATCCCGTAACTTGCGGAGAAAAGAAAAACGAGAATATTTGTGGATTAACTCGAGAGATTTTGGGTCTGGTGGCTATATATAGGTTGATTCGAGTCATAAAAAGGGAGAGAATACTTTGGGGGAAGTTTAGAGCCTTAGAAAACCAGAAAAATCAATTTGAAGAAAACCTGTTGCTGCTGCTGAAGAAGAAGAAGATGAAGAACATAAGACCCACAGAGTCAGTCGGATAAGCAGTCTTATATTCAACTACACAAAGCTTCTATCGCTCCTGTCTGCAGTCATCGAAGCCTTTCAGCAACGATTCAGTCTCCTGTTTTAGACTTTCAGCGACTACAGTATACTCTTTTCTCCCTTTTAATCAATTTTTGAACACCAAAGATGTATTTTGAGAACATGATTAATTGAGGAGCTAAACCCCTTAGCCGAGGCGACGGAGGAAGCAATTGTTTCATGAAAAGTGGTATAATTCTATTTTAATTATTTTTTTGCAATATTTTTATATGATTATTTGCATAGAACGAATATAGGAAAATTGATTTTTATTGAGTAGTTGTGAGTTGTTTTGATGGAACATGCTAGGTTTTAAAACTTTTGATGTTTCATGCTTTGTGTTTACAACTATTACTTCAAAAATCTATTAAAGGCAAAATATTAGAATCACTTTAAAAGAAAAAATTGCATGAATATTGATTAGAGTTTATCACTTAATTGGTCAATAGTGGAATCCAGAATCTCGGTGTTTCTTTATATTTTTGATATAACTTTATTTAATTTTCGAAAATCCTTCACAAGCCCGAGTTGAATGAACTCTACTTATCACTTTTTACAACAACTTAAAATTCACATCACACATCCGGTGAATTTCTGCTGGAGTTTGTGAACTAAAAACAAGCTCAATCAGGTTACTTAAGTATGCGTACCGGTATGCGTACTTGAGTGGGTTATTTTATAAAAACGGTTTATTCGTGAACTAATACATTTATAAATTAAGGAATGCAATCTTTGCAAACCGTGGCTATAATGTTCATGAATCGATTCGAGTGAATCAAAATCGTTTTTGCTTCGATTGTGTCTTATATACTTCTATGAGATCTAAGCAATTGAATAACTCTCTAACTAGTTCTTTTGAGTCATTAACTAGTTATGGTGAAGATGAATAAGGTTGATATGAAAGTGCTACTATGTCTAACCTTTGGTTAACTATTGTTGAACCAACTAGGTGTACACGTTTAGGTACGGTTACTCAAACCTAAATGAAGTTACATTTCATTTGTGTATAACAAGCTAAGTTCGATCTAACGGTTGAAATATATTAGCTTGAATCTAATCAGGTTTTCATCTAACGGTGAATATTGAATTTTTTGAAACCAAGGTAACTTAGATTGCAAACCCTGATTTGGAGACTATATAAAGGAGAACTCTAGCAACTGGGAAACCTAATCCCCACACCTCCTGTGTGATACTAGTTGTAGAAGCTAGAGTCGATTTTCCTTTAACCTTAGGTTTCTAACGATACCTTGTACGTTAACGACTTAAAGACTGTATTGGGATTGTGAAGCCAGACCCAACTATTTTCTCTGTAGTTGCGTGATCTGATCTTGCTGTTTCTATCGTATTTGAGTATAATCATAATATTGGCCTTAGATTAATTTCTCCGATAGGCAAGATAGAAAAGTAGTCACAAACACCTTCGTCCCATCGTTTGTGATTCCACAATATCTTGTTTCGCTAGTCGATTAAGATTATTATAAGGTGATTGATATTTCTAGGTTGTTCTTCGGGAATATAAGTCCGGTATATCAATTGGTTCCTGTTCACCTTGATTTATCAAAAGACGGAAAAAAAACTCGTAGGTATTTCTGTGGGAGACAGATTTATCTATTCTTGTAGACTTTTCTGTGTGATACAAATTTGTTTATTAAAGTCTTCGACTTTGGGTCGTAGCAACTCTTAGTTGTGGGTGAGATCTGCTAAGGGAATCAAGTGCGTATTATTCTGCTGGGATCAGAGACGTAAGGAGCGCAACTGTACCTTGGATCAGTGTGAGATTGATTGGGGTTCAACTACAGTCCAGACCGAAGTTAGTTTGTTGTAGGCTAGTGTCTGTAGCGGATTAATACAGTGTGTGTTCAATTTGGACTAGGTCCCGGGGTTTTTCTTCATTTACGGTTTCCTAGTTAACAAAACTTCTGGTGTCTGTGTTATTTCTTTTCCGCATTATATTTTTTTATATAATTGAAATATCACAGGTTGTGCATTGTATCGATCGATTGGTAAATCCAACCTCTAGTTGTTGATTGTAATTGCTTGATCCTTGAACATTGGTCTTTGGTACCGTTCAAGTTATTTCTCTTGTATTCAATCAGACTCGCAGATTTCTATTTGTTTGAGTTGGGATTGAATCGAGAAATTGAGATATAACTCTTTGATATACTTTTTATTAAGATTGGGTCTGACTATCTTGTTGATTCTCAAAAGTATATTGGAGTTAGACCATTCAGATTGCTAAGCGAAATATTGGGTGAGGTTGTTAGACCCCCACTTTTTCAATTGGTATCAGAGCAGGCAAACACGTTTAAAGACCTCATAAGTCTGTGTTTGTAGCGATCTTACTCTATGGATAGAAATTCTATCTCCATAAATGTACCACCAGTCTTCGATGGCTCAAACTACTTGTGGTGGAAAATTGCTATGCGTGCTTTTCTTCAATCTCGTGATTTTCAAACATGGGTACGTGTTGTTAATGGTTATGATCCTCCAATTAATACAGAAGGCGATATATCTATACCTAAGGATATTGGTAGATATAGTCCAGAAGAAATCCTTGTTGCAAAGCAAAATTCTGACGGCTTAAATGTTATCATTCATGCCATTACCCCAGATCTTCAACATCATGTGACTACTTGCACAAATTCTAAAGAAGCCTGGGATATCTTAGGAACCGTATTTGAAGGGAATACCTGTGAAAAGGATAGGCTTCAAAACCTTAATTCTGATTGGGAAAACCTTCATATGGCAGATGAGGAATCATTTGATGAGTTTAATCACAAAGTGTCTGAAATTGTTAATGCATCTTTTGCATTGGGTAAGACTATTCCTGAAAAGGACATTGTGATGAAGATTCTCAGATCTCTGCCATCCAGATACGATTCTAAGAAGCATGCCATCGTTGAAGGAAATAATCTCGCAATGCTTTCCAGAAATACCCTGGTTGGGAAGTTAAAGATCTTTGATCATGAGCATGCATCCAAATCCGGGAAGGATGTTTCTTTCAAATCACAAAAGAACACTAAATTACTTGATAAAAGTAAAAGTGTTTGCATCTATGAAGATGATCTTTCTGAGGCTGATTCATCAGATAAAGATCTTGACAAGTCGGTCTCGTTGATCACAAGACAGTTTAGGGACCTTCTTTTGAAAAGAAGTAAATGATTCTCCAGAGATAAATCCAGGTTATCAGATAGACCCCATAATCGTGTTCCTCCTAAAAACAGGGATAATGATGAAACTGATGACGAGGATATGCCTCAGTGCTTTAAGTGTAAAGGTTTTGGTCATTTTGCAAATGAGTGTCCAAATCGAAAGAAATACACTGGGAACAAAGGTCTTGTTGCAACTCTTGATGAAATGTCTGACAACTATGATTCTAATGAAGACGAAAAGTCAAGTGTTGCACTTCTTTGTGAAAATATTGATTTTGATAATTGTAGCAATACATACATCAATCTCGATAGTCTTTCAGGAGAAACCTCAACCTTTCTGGAGGAAAAAATTGACCTTTATGTTGGAAACTCTCTGTCAAATTTTTCAGGTTCTACTATGCGTCTAGCAGCTTGCACATCTCAGATGCCTGAATCATATTCCAGGTTGACATGCTCTTATTGTTCGCTCAAAGGCCATGAACTGTCAAAGTGTTTCAAGTATAAACACAAATTGAGGCATGTCAACAAACTTCAATGAAGAGAAAATCGATTAGCAAACAAGCTCAAACTTGTTCAAAAGACCGCTGAGGTATGTAAGATTTTATCTTCGTCAAAGAACTTAGTTTCCAAGTATAAGACAAGACCATTATAAAGAAATTTATGGTCTAAACACTATGAGAAACAGGGTTCTATGGATTCCGATCGAAAAGGATATGGTGGACAGATTATTGTTCACCCCAGCACAACTTAGTTTGTGTTGGTTAGTGCATCTTATCTCATGTGCCCTATAAAAAGAGACAAGATTTTGCACACCTCGGGCTTTAAGAAAAGAAAAGACTTTAGTTATTTTGATTTTGTTTTTGTTTTTGCTCTGGGAGCATTGTAAAGTCTGGAATTCATGTCGCTTTTCATATCTAATTGATATTGGAAAGGACTTCCCTGTTTAATCAATAAAAGAGGGTTAAAATTGACAATTCTTCCTTTTATAGGGTATGAGTTGTGCGTACGTGAATCCTTTAAGTGTATAAAGGTTTCATAACCCTATATTCCTTTTTCCTTCCCTGAAACTCTTTTTAACTTAAGACTGATTGTTGAGTTTAAGTTGTGATTTCCTCTCACAAACCCGTACGCTTATGGATACCCCAAGTATTATGTCTTCTGATGGAAAAGATGTTAATATGATTGTTAAGCCATCAATCATGAAGGAAAAAGAAAGATCTTCGTTACCTCCAACTTTGAAAAGAAAAAGAAGGAATGTGAGGAAGCCAAGAGCTGTTCCTTTAAATTCTCAGAAGTTTTATGATGTTCTTGAAGAGTTGAAGGAGACAAGAAAGGAGATTCAACAAATAAAGGCTTTTGTTATGGGAACTCTTGAAATTCAGAAGGCCCTGGTTTGACATCATCAGCCCAGAAGGTTTGTTGGAATTGACTTCTTTCTCCATGAACCATATGTTCCCATGGATGTTGACGACAATGAGTTCGGGGACGATAAAGAATTTTTCAGAGGTCTCAATGTCTAGGAAAATTCTTATGAGAATTTATTCTTTTGTTTTTAAGAAGGATAACTAGGGTTTGGAATAGCCATTATTGTGATTACACATAGCTATGTCCAACATTTTCATCTTCAATGTTTTTAGATTTATTTATTTAAATTCTAAAGTTTGTTTGGAAGATGATTTTGCAGTATTAATCTTTATGGTTTTATATATTGCAACTTGTTATGGGATATGTGTGTTTGCGTCCGTGAACTATAATTTCCCATACTTGGTCAAAAGTTAAGTCTTTCATATGTCAGTATGCAAGTATTGATAAAAGATTGAATGGACTTTTGACAAACAAAAGATAAGCCTATTATGTCATTATGCAAATATTGATGGAAGATAGGATGAGCTTTTGATTACAAAGATTAAGTCTATTATATGTCATTGTGCAAATAGTGAAGAATAGAATGAATCTTTATTTATTTCGCAGTATTGATCTTCCATGATCCATATTTTTATGTATATATTGTGCGGCTCCGTAAGTTTTCTTATGTGATCATTTCCGATTGAATTAATCATGGGTTCTCTTGTGGTTAATTTAGTTGAGTTTTTTGGATACAAATTCATATTTTTATGTGATTTGTTAATGTCCAAAGAAATCCTTCTTTTCTTGTGAAAGTAAGGCCGCTCTTGTTATTCTTTCGGGAATGACATTTTATGGGGAAGAGTTCTTAATTGAACTTTTGCTTAATTGCCAAATCTTTGTGGGGAGTGCAGCTGTGGAATATTATAGGGGTTATCTTGTATCTTTATAAACTCCTTGATGAATGCATTTAGTTTCGACTATATGATTGCATCTAAAAAGTTGATATGTACTTTCTTTTGTCATGAAGTGTCTCTATGGAAATTTCATTAGGATCCCACTAGTTTTCGTACCTTTTCCAATTTTATTGACAAAAAGGGGGAGAATTAATGTGTAGTTCACACTACAAATACATATGGTTTTCGGATAATTATGTAAGGGGGAGTGGTTTTATTGTGAGATGATGACTAAGGGGGAGTGATACATATCACCATAGTATTGTTGTCGAAGTTGTGATACAATTGAACTTTGATGATGTGTAATAATACTATGACACTGTGTAACAATGATTGAGAGCTTTTGTTTTCTCATTGTTATGGCTACGGATTTTCAACAACGGTGATGCTGATTTGAATATCTTTGGAATCATTGGAGTACTTGGAAGTGACGAAGATTTCGAGTAATGTTGAAGAACCAAGGAGATCATGCATGTGGATGAGAAGCTGCAAAGTTTATTTATTTTGTATTCCATATGTATTGATAGTATTGTCACTAAAATTAACAAAGGGGGAGATTGTTAGAGCACTGCTCGGTCGAACTCACAAGCGTTGCTATCTCCAGCTTGTTGTCAAGTTTAGTTGCCAAAACTATAAGTCTTGATTTCTAGTCTACTTATAGCTAAGTCTCGGACTAGGATAGTAAGTATAGTTGAGCTCTAGGCTCCACGGCGTTCATCATGCAAAGACGAAGAACTACTCAACGAACTGGTGGATCTTCATCGACAAAAAGGTATGTGGAGACTTGAACTTATATATCACTCAAAAGTCTATCTATTATATCTCCTATCTTGAGACAAAAGTCGTATTGACTTCGATTATACACATTTGCTATTTCGTGCCGAATTTATCTCGCTTATTTATTTCTCGAAATATGTGTTGGTAAGCTTTCGCTTTAGCCAAGTTCATCTTTGCTCGTGACGAAAGTCATGTTGATTGTTTCAATCTCTTGAAAATCGCTTTGATTAAAAATAGTGTGTGAATAACCTCTATATAACATCCTCTAAGAATGTTTCAATAATTGAAATGAGAGTTTAGAATATATAACCTTGAATGGATATAAACATTGTATGTGAAATCATACTTGTGTAAGTCCAAAATCCTTGAACCAAAGTATGTGTACTTTACTGGTTTAGGATGTCCGTAGATAAGTCCGCATACCCGTATGCGTACTGCCGGAAGTTCATATCCCGTGAATTTCTGCTGGAGTTTGTGAACTAAAAACAAGCTCAATCCGGTTACTTAAGTATGCGTACCGGTATGCATACTTAAGTTGGTTATTTTCTAAAAACGGTTTATTCGTGAACTAAGAAATTTATAAATTAAGGAATGCAATCTTTGCAAACCGTGGCTACAATGTTCATGAATCGATTCGAGTGAATCAAAATCGTTTTTGTTTCGATTGTGTCTTATATACTTCTATGATATCTAAGCAATTGAAAAACTCTCTAACTAGTTCTTTTGAGTCATTTGAACTAGTTATGGTAAAGATGAATAAGGTTGATATGAAAGTGCTCATATGGATAACCTTTGGTTAACTATTGTTGAACCAACTAGGTGTACACGTTTAGGTACGGTTACTCAAACATAAATGAAGTTACATTTCATTTGTGTATAACAAGTTAAGTTCGATCTAACGGTTGAAAGATATTAGCTTGAATCTAATCAGGTTTTCATCTTACGGTGAATATTGAATGCTTTGTTACCAACGTAACTTAGATTACAAACCCTGATTTGGAGACTATATAAAGGAGAACTCTAGTAACTAGGAAACCTAATCCCCATACCTCATGTGTGATACTAGTTGTATAATCTAGAGTCGATTCTCCTTTAACCTTAGGTTTCTATCGAGATCCTGTAGGTTAACGACTTAAAGACTTCATTGGGATTGTGAAGCCAGACCCAACTATTTTCTCTATAGTTGCGTGATCTGATCTTGCTATTTCTATCGTATTTGAGTACAATCGTAAGATTGGCTTGAGATTAATTTCTCCGATAGGCAAGATAGAAAAGTAGTAAAAAAACACCTTCTTCTCATCGTTTGTGATTCCACAATATCTTGTTTCGCTCGTCGATTAAGATTATTGTGAGGTGATTGATATTTCTAGGTTGTTCTTCGGGAATATAAGTCCGGTATATCAATTGGTTCCTGTTCACCTTGATTTTTCAAAAGATGGAACAAACCTCGTAGGTATTTCTGTGGGAGACAGATTTATCTATTCCTGTAGACTTTTCTGTGTGATGCAGATTTGTTTATTAAAGTCTTCGACTTTGGGTCGTAGCCACTCTTAGTTGTGGGTGAGATCATCTAAGAGAATCAAGTGCGTAGTATCCTGCTGGGATCAGAGACGTAAGAAGAGCAACTTTACCTTGGATCAGTGTGAGATTGATTGGGGTTCAACTACAGTCAAGACCGAAGTTAGTTTGTAGTAGGCTAGTGTCTGTAGCGGCTTAATACACTGTATGTTCAATCTGGACTAGGTCCCGGGGTCTTTATGCATTTGCGATTTCCTCGTTAACAAAACTTCTGGTGTCTGTGTTATTTATTTTTCGCATTATATTTTTTTATATAATTTAAATATAACAGGTTGTGCGTTATATCGATCGATTGGTAAATCCAACCTTTGGTTGTCATTGAAATTGATTGATCCTTGAACATTGGTCTTTGGTGCCGTTCAAGTTATTTCTCTTGTATTCAATCAGACTCGCAGATTTATATTTGTTTGAGTTGGGATTGAATCGAGAAATTGAGATATAACTCTTTGATATACTTTTTATGAAGATTGAGTCTGACTGTCTAGTTGATTCTCTTAAAAGTATATTGGAGTTAGTCCATATAGATTGCTAAGCGAAATATTGGGTGAGGTTGTTAGACCCCCACTTTCTCTTAGGTATTTTTGTCTCCCACAGAAATACCTCCGAGTTTTGTTCCGTCTTTTAATAAATCAAGGTGAACAGGAACCAATTGATACACCTCCGAAGAATAGCCTAGTAATCTCAATCACCTCACAATAATCTTAATCGTATGGTAGCGAAACAAGATATTGTGGAATCACAAACGATGAGACGAAGATGTTTCGTGAAAAACCTAAGGTTAAAAGAGAATCGACTCTAGTCGCAACTAGTATCACACCGTAGGTGTGGGGATTAGGTTTCTCAGTTGCTAGTTTTCTACATTATATAGTCTTCAAATCAGGGTTTGCAATCAATGTTACCTTGGTAACAAAGCATTCAATATTCACCGTTAGATGAAAACATGATTAGACCCAAGCTAATATCTTTCAACCATTAAATCTAACTTAGATTGTTACACACAAATGAAAAACGACTTCATTTAGATATGAGTAACCGTACCTAAACGTGTGCACCTTTGTTTGCTCAACAATAGTTAACCAAAGTTAGCCATATGAACACTTTCATATCAAACTTATTCATCTTAACCATAACTAGTTCAAATGACTCAAATGAAACTAGTTCCAGAGTTGTTCAATTGTTTATATTCTCATAAAAGTATACAGGACACAATTGAAGCAAATCGATTTTGATTCACTCGAATCGATTCATGAACATTATAGCCACGGTTTGCAAAAGATTGCATTCCTTATTATATAAATGTATTAGTTCATGAACAAACCGATTTTAGAACATAACTTACTCAAGTATGCAAACGGGTACGCATACCTAAGTGGCCGGACTAAGTTTAGATTCGCCAGTACGTGAACTGGTACGCATACCACCAAACTCAGTAAAGTCACGGAAATTGAACCTCACGCCAGTACGCATACCGGTATGAATACTTGGTTCCCGGACCTTGACTAAACCAATCAGTACGCATACGGGTATGCATACCATGGTTCCTGTACTTAGATTACACATATGCAAGTACGCATACTGTGCTTATATCCAATTGTTCTAAACTCCCATTTCAATCATTGAAACATTCTCGGAAGACGACAATAGCTGTCTCACACAAACTATTAGCTTCAAAGCAATTTTCAAGTGATCGAATGATCAATACGAAACATTCCGAGTCTACATCAAATGACTGTCTCACACAAATCATGTAAGATGTTACAAGAAGATTTTCACATGATCATCTTTTGACTTTCATCAAGAATATAAGATGAACTTGGTTAAAGCGAAAGCTTACCAACACATATTTCGAGAAATATGTAAGCGAGTTAAACTCAGCTCGAAATATCAAATGTTTATAATCTAAGTCTATATAGCTATATGACTTTTGTCTCAAATAGGAGATAGAGCAGATATACTTTTGAGTGATAGATGAGTTCAAGTCTCCACATACCTTTTGTTGATGAAGTTGCACAAGCTCCCCTTAGTAGTTCTTCGTCTTTGATCGATGAATGCCGTGAAGTTTAATGCTAACCTACACTTTCTATCCTAATCCGAGACTTAGCTATAAGTAGACTAGAAATCAAGACTTATAGTTTTGGCAACTAAACTTGACAACAAGCTTGAGATAGCAACGCTTGCGAGTTCGACCGAACAGTGCTCTAACAGACTTAATATTTAGTTTCCAATAAATAAACTGTTTCCAACTAAACTCGTCAAAAATAATTATGAACGTAGTTAAAGCAAAAATCTTCCAACACATATTTTGAGAAATAGATAAGCGAGATAAACTCAACTCAAAATATCAAATGTGTATAATGTAAAAGTCTATATAGCTATACAACTTAGTCTCATTAGAAGATAGAATACAATAGACTTCTGAGAGATAGATAAGTTTTAGTCTCCACATACCTTTTGTTGATGAAGTTCCTCCAAGCTCTCCTCAGTAGATCTTCGTCTTCAATCGATGAATGTCGTGAAGTCTAAAGATAAACTACACATTTTATCCTAATCCGAGACATAGCTATAAGTAAATTAGAAATCAAGACTATAGTTTTGATCAACTAAACTTGACAAACAAGTTTGAGATAACAACGCTTGCGAGTTCGACCGAGCAGTGCTATAACAATCTCTACCTTTGTCAATTTTAGTGACAAAATTATCTATACATATGGATTACAAAATAAATAAACTTTGTAGATTCTTATCCATCATGCTTGATTTCCTTGGCTCTTCAATATTCCTTGAATTCTTCGCTACTCCAAGTATTCCAGCGAATCTGAACGTGTTCAACTCAGCATCATTGTTGTTAAAGATCCGTAA
The DNA here is from genome assembly GCA_023531105.1 of Papaver atlanticum. Lineage (NCBI taxonomy): Eukaryota > Viridiplantae > Streptophyta > Magnoliopsida > Ranunculales > Papaveraceae > Papaver > Papaver atlanticum. The sequence goes on from JAJJMB010007708.1 coordinate 6,084,189, forward strand.
CCAGAACAATAAGGAAACAATTGTTCCCAATCATTGTTATACAGTGTCCTAGTATTATTACACAGAATCAAAGTCCAATTGTATCACAACTTTGACAATAATACTATGGTGATATGTATCACTCCTCCTTAGTCAACACCTCATCTCACAATGAAAACCACTCCCCCTTACATAATGATCCGTAAACCATATGTATGTAGTGTTAACTACCAAATAATTCTCCCCCTTTTTGTGAATATAAATTGGCAAAGGTACGAAAACTACGGGGTCATATTGAAACTCTCAAAAAGATAATTCATGACTAAAAGAAAACATATCAACTATGTTTCGATGATTTCACATAGTCGAAACTTAGTGTATTCATCAAGGAGTTTATAAAGATACAAGATAACTCCTACAATATTCCACGGCCGCACTCCCCATAAATATATTGCAATTAAGCACAAGTTCAATTAAGAACTCTCCCCCATTTAATGTCATTCCCGAAAGAACAACAAGAGCGACCTTACTTTTACAAGAATAAAAGGATTTCTTTTGATGCGATTTGTTAATGTCCAAAATATCATCGATTAAACTAATCACAAGAGAACCTTTATGATTAATCTAACCGGAAATGCTCAACATAAGAAAACTTACGGAGCCATACAGTACTTTCACATAAAAGTGGATCAGGAAAGATCAATACTGCGGAATTTTCAAAAGTTCATTCTATCTATTATCAATATTTGCATAAAGACACAATAGACTTAACTTTTGAGCATATATGAGATAATCATAGTTCACGAACGTAAACACACATATCCCATAAAATATTTTTGCAATATATAAAACCAATAAAGATTAATACTGCAAAATCATCTTCCAAATAACTTAGAATTTGAATAAATAAATCTAAAAACATTGCAAGATGAAAATCGTTGGCAATATCAATATTTGTTATTCCAAACCCTAGTTATCCTTCTTAAAACATAAGAATAAATTTTCATAAGAAGTTTCCTAGACATTAAGATTCTTGAAAAATTCTTTATCGTCCCCGAACTCCTTGTCGTCAACAAACATTGGAACATAAGATTCATGAAGAAAGGAGTCGATTCCAACAAAACTTCTTGACTGATGTCGAACCAGGGCCTTCTGAATTTCAAGAGATCTTAGAACGATAGCCTTTATTTGCTGCATCTCCATCCTTGTTTCTTTAAACTCTTCAAGAACACTAGAAAACTTCTGAAGATTTGAGGGGTTAGCCCTTGGTTTCTTCATATTCTTTCTTTTTCTCTTCAAAGTTGTTAATTAGAGAGTTCATGACCCTTAGTAGTACAATAAGAACATGTCAATGTGGAGGATGGTTCAGGCACCATAGCCAAATATGCTGCTAAACAAATTGAAGTACCTGAAACATGTGAGATAGAATTTTCAGTAGATAGATAAATATCCATTTTATCCACCAAAGTGGTCGAAGAAGTTTCCCCAGGAAGAATATCAAGATTGATGTAGGCATTGCTACAATTATCAAAATTAATATTTTCTCCAAGGAGTGCTACACTTGATTTTTCATCTTCATTTGAATCATAGTGATCATACATTTCATCAAGAGTTGCAGCAAGACCTTTGTTTCCAGTGTATTTTCTACGATTTGGACACTTATTCACAAAATGACCAAAACCTTTATACTTGAAGCACTATGGCATATCTTCATCATCAGTGTCGACAGTGTCCCTATTTTTAGGAGTGGGTTTATCTCTGGTGAACCGTTTACTTCTCTTCAAAAGAAGATCTCTAAATTGTCTTGTGATCAAATAGACTGAGTTGTCAAGATCTTCATCTGATGAATCAGTCTCAATAGGATCATCCACAGAGTTGCCAACACTTTTACTTTTATCAAGTAATTTAGTGTTCTTTTGTGCTTTGAAAGCAATATCCTTTCCATATTTGGATATATGCTCATGATCAAAGATCTTTAACTTTCCAACACAAGTATTTATGGAAAGTGTTTCAAGGTTATTTCCTTCAACGATGGAATGTTTCTTAGAATCGTATCTAGCTGGCAGCGATCTGAGAATTTTCATCACAATGTCCTTTTCAGGAATAGTCTTACCCAATGCAAAAGATGCATTAAAAATTTCAGACACTTTGTGATTAAACTCATCAAATGAATCTTCATCAGCCATGCGAAGGTTTTCCAATCAGAATTTAGGTTTTGAAGCCTAGCTTCTTTCTTATAGGTATTCACTTCAAATACAGTTTCTAAGATATCCCAAGCATCTTTAGACCGAGTGCACGTAGTCACATGGTGCTGAAGATCTGGGGTAATGGCATGGATGATAACATTTAATCCGTCAGAATTTTTCTTAGCCGCGAGAATCTCTACAGGATCATACTCACCAATATCCTTTGCAACAGTTACACCATTTACTGTAATTAATGGAGGATCATGTCCATTAACAACACGAACCCATGATTAAAAATCGCGCTTGAAGAAAGGCACGCATAACAATTTTCCACCATAAGTAATTCAAACCATCAAAGACTGGCGATACGTTCATAGAGATAGCACTTCTGTCCATAGAGTCAGATTGCTACAAACACAGACTTGTGAGGTCTTAGCGTGTTTTCCTGCTTTGATACCAATTGAAAAAGCAGGGGTATATCAACCACACCCAATAATTCGTTCGGCAATTCGTATGGAAAAAACTCCAATATAATTTCGAGAGCACCAACTTAAAAGCGAGCTCAATCAAAAAACATATCAAAGTGCTTTATCTTTATTTATCAATGCAATCAGCAAATCAAACAGATTGAAATACGTGAGCCTGATTGATATGAGAAATAACTTGGACGACACCAAAGAACAATGCCCAAGTGTCAATCAAGTTATATCCAACAAACAAGGTCGGATTTATTAACTAATTGAACTACGCACAACCTGTGATATTTCAATTATATAACAAATATAATACGGAAAAAAATAACACAGACACCATAAATTTTGTTAACGAGGAAACCGCAAATGCAGAAAACCCCCGGGACCTAGTACAGATTTTAACACCACACTGTATTAATCCGCTACAGACACTAGCCTACTACAAGTTAACTTCGGACTGGAATGTAGTTGAGCCCTAACTAAGTCTCACACCGATTAAGGTACAGTCGCGTTCCTTACACCTCTAGAACCACGCCAGATTCTGCCCACTTGATTCCCTTAGATGATCTCACCCATAACTAAGAGTTTCTACGACACAAAGTCGAAGACTTATAAACAAATCTGTCTCATACAGATAAGTTTATTCTGATAGATAAATTTGTCTCACACAGAAATACCTATGAAGTTTTGTTCCGTCTTTTTATAAATCAAGGTGAACAAGAACCAATTGATAATCCGGTCTTATACTCCCGAAGAGAAGCCTAGATATATCAATCACCTCGCAATAACTTAACTATATGGTAGTAGAAGAAGTTATTGCGGAATCACAAAGTCTGAGACGAAGAACTTTGTGATAACTTTTTATATCTTACCTATTGGAGGTAAATCTCGAGAAAATCTTAGAGAAGATAGTACTTAACACGATAGAACAAGTAAGATCAGAATACGCAACTATATAGAAAATAGTTGGATCTGGCTTCACGAATCCCAAATGAAGTCTTCAAGTCATTAACCTAATATGGTTTTGGAAAAACCTAGGTTAAAGGAGAATCGACTCTAGTACGCAACTAGGACACAGGAAAGTGCCAGGATTAGGTTTTCCAGTTACTAGAGTTCTCCCTTATACAGTCTTTCAAATCATGGTTGCTTACAAGCAAAGCTAATATAGCTTAGTAACAAAGCATTCGATATTCATCGTTAGATGAAAACCTGATTTAAGATTCAAGCTAAGTCTGCTTAATAATAAAGCAATTAATCTCCACTGTTAGATGGACTTAGCTTGTTACACACAAATGAAATATACCTTCATTTAGATATGGGTAACCGTACCTAAACGTGTACATTGAGTTGGCTCAATAACAGTTAACCGAAGTTAGCCATATGAACACTTTTGTCTTAACCACATTTATCTAACACTTCTAGATCAAATATGATGATCAATCAATCATGAAACAAAATCAAATGAATCTAATTGTTTATCACATAGAGTTATTCAATTTGTAATACCCCGATATTCGGCAGTGGTTAGCCGAATGGAATAAAAGTAATGATTTGTCCTTTCCTAACACCGAGGCCTTTTCAGCACATTTGGCTCCAGAGTTGGCAGAAAACTCTGCAGTTAAGCGTGCTCGGGTGGGAGTAATCCATGGATGGGTGACCTCCCGGGAAGTTTCTGCTGGATTACCGCAGCGATGCCCGTTGAAAACCCCACACTGCCGGATAACCGCAGTGGCTAAGTGGGGACAGTATCGGTGGAGGGACGGGTCATTACAAGTTGGTATCAGAGCTCTAAGATTTAGATCTTGAATGGGACCGTAGAATAAAATGTTTTTGTTGTATGTTGCTATGCATGCTTGTTTGGTTTGATTGGTCAATTACTCGTTCCATGTTTTAAGTTGTATACTTTCTTTTGTGGAATTCATGCGAATAGCTAGTTATAATCTGGATTGTTTTGTTATTTATTATTTTCTTTATTTTATGTGGAATTTTGAGATGTTAAGCATATTCTAAATTTCGGGACGAAATTTCTTTTAAGGGTGGTAGAATGTAATACCCGATATTTTTATTTACCATTTCGGGTCGGGTTATACTCTTTAGCTTGTTATTTAGGTTGTTGTTCCTTGGCCTTAGCCTAGATGAGTTGCTTGAACTAGGAAAGCTATGGGTGGAAATAGAGTAACTTAATTTATGTTGGTAAATAGATAAAATGAAGAGAAAATGAAAAGATAAACAAAATAATAAATTTATATATTAGTGCTAGTTTTAATATTGTATTAATATGGGTTTTATAATTATAATTAAAATTAGGAGAGAGATTTAAGAGGTTAGAAAAGAAAAGGATGGCAGAAAAAGAAGGAGATGGAACTAGGTTTCTTTTAGAGAAGAAGAGCAAGGAGATGATCAAATTAATTAAGGTAGAATGTGAAACCCTTTCTCTTTGGTGTTTATCTTTGGTGTTTATTTCGTATGCCTTTGTATTATTAGGTTTCTACAATTTAATTGAATAAATATATATCTCTTGTTGATGATCAGACTTCTCCTATTAATAGATAACATGATTATGTATCTCTTGTTAAAATTTGAGAATTTTCGTACACAAATTCACCGTTGAATGTTCCTTGTAATTTGGATAATGATTTCTGAAATTCTGGACAGTTTCCTTTTGCTGTGGTTTTAATGTTCTTAGGCAGTCTTAATGATGTTAAAATGATTTATGTTCTGAACAAAAGTTGTAGATAAATGTCTTATATTTCATTGTGATTTAGATTTGCTTAATTTAAGACTAATATGAATTTATGGTGAATATTTTGGTAAAATGATGTTATCGTCCTAGATTTTGTGATGCGTTTGTAAAATCAATATCTTTTGATTGAGCCGTTAGTTTAATGTGAAATTTGGATATGTTATACATAATGGTGTCAGAAATGTTCACTAACATTTTGAGGCAGATCGGACAAATTTATAATTACGAAACCTATAACGTAAAATTCTTAATGTGTTTGCTTAAATGATTGAAAGAATTACATCGTTAGTTGGGTTGTGAACTTATGACTTGTTGATGAAGTGGTTTGGAATATCAAAATGTAAATTGTATGATAAAATTATTTTATAAATAATTGGAGATGTTTGTTTGGATGGCGGTGCCCGTACCGAGGATATACGGATAGGTGGGGCACGACCCAAGGATACTCGTGCAACGGTAGTGTGAGTTTATAAATGAATGGATATACTTGTTTTAATGGCGGTACCCGTACCGAGGATATACCGATAGGTGGGGCACGACCCAAGGATACTCGTGCAACGGTAGTGTGAATTTATAAATGAATTTATAAATGAATTGATATACTAGTTTGAATGGTGGTGCCCGTACCGAGGATACACGGATAGGTGGGGCACGACCCAAGGATACTCGTGCAAGTGAGGTTGGCGGTCCCATGCCGAGGATACAAGGATAGGAGGGGCACGAACCGAGGATACTCGTGCATTCAAGAGTATTTGATAGATTGTGAGTTAGTCGATGAATATATATATAATTAAATCCTTGAAGTTGCACCGTATACTCTTGTTTGTACATATCCTCTTTGATTGGTTGCCATGTTTCATATATTTTGAGAAAGGGAATGCATTCTATTGAGCTGTCATCTCACCCCAATTGACATTCCTTGCAGATTTATTGAAGTTGGAAGTGGAAGATAGAAAGTAGTAGCTTTGTGATTGCCTTTTCTTCTGCATTGCTTGAAGTGTAAATTGAATTAAAAAAAATGTTTAGTTGAAAATGTTTTGAACAATGTTTAATGTATTCATATTCTTCAAATTCATGTATAAAAGTTTCAATTATGTTTCGTATAAAAGGAAATTAGCAAGATTAATTATATGCATAAGCCTCGTTCCGACCTGTAACGCCTTGAGTTCGAATCTCCATGTGGGTTTGACCCTGGTCCGGAACTCGGGTTTTTACAAGTGTAATACCCGATATTTTTATTTACCATTTTGGGTCGGTTTATACTCTTTAGCTTGTTATTTAGGTTGTTGTTCCTTGGCCTTAGCCTAGGTGAGTTGCTTGAACTATGAAAGCTATGGTGGAAATAGAGTCACTTAACTTATTTAAGTAAATAGATAAAATTAAGAGAGAATGAAAAGATAAACAAAATAATAAATTTGTATATTAGTTCTAGTTTTAATATTGTATTAATATAGGTTTTATAATTATAATTAAAATTAGGAGAGAGATTTAAGAGGTTAGAAAAGAAAAGGAGGGGAGAAGAAGAAGGAGGTGGAACTAGGTTTCTTTTAGAGAAGAAGAGTATGGAGATGATCAAATTAATTAAGGTAGAATGTGAAACCCTTTCTCTTTTGGTGTTTATCTTTGGTGTTTATTTCGTATGCCTTTGTATTGTTAGGTTTCTACAATTTAATTGAATAAATATATATCTCTTGTTGATGATCAGACTTCTCTTATTGATAGATAACATGATTAGGTATCTCTTGTAAAAATTTGAGAATTTTCCTATGCAAATTCACCGTTGAATGTTCCTTGTAATTTTGATTATGATTTCTGAAATTATGGACAGTTTCGTTTTGCTGTGGTTTTGATGTTCTTAGGCAGTCTTAATGATGTAAAAATGATTCATGGTCTGAACAAAAGTTGTAGATAAATGTCTTATATTTAATTGTTCTTTGGATTTGCTTAATTTAAGACTAATATGAATTTATGGTGAATATTTTGGTAAAATTATGTTATCTCCCTAGATTTTGTGATGCGTTTGTAAAATGAATATCGTTTGATTGAGCCATTAGTTTAATGTGAAATTTGGATATGTTATACATAATGGTGTCAGGAATGTTCACTAACATTTTGAGGTAGATCGAACAAAGTTTTCATTACGAAACCTATAAAGTAAAATTCTGTAGTTAGTGTGTTTGCTTAAATGATTGAAAGAATTACATCGTTAGTTGGGTTGTGAACTTATGACTTGTTGATGAAGTGGTTTGGAATATCAAAATGTAAATTGTATGATAAAATCATTTAATAAATAATTGGAGATGTTTGTTTGGATGGCGGTGCCCGTACCGAGG
>JAJJMB010007708.1:6091912-6135720 GCA_023531105.1 Papaver atlanticum
CTTAATTTAAGACTAATATGAATTTATGGTGAATATTTTGGTAAAATGATGTTATCTCCCTAGATTTTGTGATGCGTTTGTAAAATCAATATCGTTTGATTGAGCCATTAGTTTAATGTGAAATTTGGATATGTTATACATAATGGTGTCAGGAATGTTCACTAACATTTTGAGGTAGATCGAACAAAGTTTTCATTACGAAACTTATAAAGTAAAATTCTGTAGTTAGTGTGTTTGCTTAAATGATTGAAAGAATTACATCGTTAGTTGGGTTGTGAACTTATGACTTGTTGATGAAGTGGTTTGGAATATCAAAATGTAAATTGTATGATAAAATCATTTCATAAATAATTGGAGATGCTTGTTTGGATGGCGGTGCCCGTACCGAGGATATACGGATAGGTGGGGCACGACCCAAGGATACTCGTGCAACGGTAGTGTGAATTTATAAATGAATTGATATACCTCTTTGAATGGTGGTGCCCGTACCGAGGATACACGGATAGGTTGGGAACGACCCAAGGATACTCGTGCAAGTGAGGTTGGCGGTCCCGTGCCGAGGATACACGGATAGGCGGGGCACGAACCTAGGATACTCGTGCATTCAAGAGAATTTGATATATTGTGAGTTAGTTGAAGAACATATATATAATTAAATCATTGAAGTTGCACCGTATACTCTTGGTTGTACATATCCTCTTTGATTGGTTGCCATGTTTCATATATTTTGAGAAAGGGAATGCATTCTATTGAGCTGTCATCTCACCCCAATTGACATTCCTTGCAGATTTATGGGAGTTGGAAGTGGAAGATAGAAATGAGTAGCTTAGTGATTGCCTTTTCTTATGCATTGCTTGAAGTGTAAATTTAATTAAAAAAATGTTTAGTTGAATTTTTTTTGAACGATGTTTAATGTATTCATATGCCTCAAATTCATGTATAAAAGTTTCTAATATGTTTGGTAGAGAAAGAAATTAGCAAGATTAATTATATGCATAAGTCTCGTTCCGACCCGTATCGCCTTGAGTTCGGATCTCCATGTGGGTTTGACCCTGGTCCGGAACTCGGGATGTTATAAGTGTAATACCCGCTATTTTTATTTACCATTTCGGGTCGGGTTATACTCTTTAGCTTGTTATTTAGGTTGTTGTTCCTTGGCCTTAGCCTAGGTGAGTTACTTGAACTATGAAAACTATGGTGGAAATAGAGTCACTTAACTTATTTTTGTAAATAGATAAAATTAAGAGAAAATGAAAAGATAAACAAAATAATAAATTTGTATATTAGTGCTAGTTTTAATATTGTATTAATATGGGTTTTATAATTATAATTAAAATTAGGAGAGAGATTTAAGAGGTTAGAAAAAAAAAGGATGGGAGAAGAAGAAGGAGATGGAACTAGGTTTCTTTTAGAGAAGAAGATTATGGAGATGATCAAATTAATTAATGTAGAATGTGAAACCATTTCTCTTTTGGTGTTTATCTTTGGTGCTTATTTCGTATGCCTTTGTATTGTTAGGTTTCTGCAATTTAATTGAATAAATATATATCTCTTGTTGATGATCAGACTTCACCTTTTGATATATAACATGATTAGGTATCTCTTGTTAAAATTTTAGAATTTTCGTACGCAAATTCACCGTTGAATGTTCCTTGTAATTTGGATTATGATTTCTGAAATTCTGGACAGTTTCATTTTGCTGTGATTTTGATGTTCTTAGGCAGTCTTAATGATGTTAAAATGATTTATTGTCTTAACAAAAGTTGTAGATAAATGTATTATATTTCATTGTGCTTTTGATTTGCTTAATTTGAGACTAATATGAATTTATGGTGAATATTTTGGTAAAATGATGTTATCTGCCTAGATTTTGTGATGCGTTTGTAAAATCAATATCTTTTGATTGAGCCGTTAGTTTAATGTGAAATTTGGATATGTTATACATAATGGTGTAAGGAATGTTCACTAACATTTTGAGGTAGATCGGACAAAGTTATCATTACGAAACCTATAAAGTAAAATTATGTAGTTAGTGTGTTTGCTTAAATGATTGAAAGAATTACATCGTTAGTTTGGTTGTGAACTTATGACTTGTTGATTAAGTGGTTTGGAATATAAAAATGTAAATTGTATGATAAAATTATTTTATAAATAATTGGAGATGCTTGTTTGGATGGCGGTGCCCGTACCGAGGATATACGGATAGATGGGGCACGACCCAAGAATACTCGTGCAACGGTAATGTGAATTTATAAATGAATTGATATACTTGTTTTAATGGCGGTGCCCATACCGAGTATACACGGATAGGTGGGGCACGACCCAAGGATACTCGTGCAAGTGAGGTTGGCGGTCCCGCGCTGAGGATACACGGATAGGCGAGGCACGAACCGAGGATACTCGTGCATTCAAAAGAATTATATAGATTGTGATTTAGTTGATGTACATATATATAATTAAATCCTTGAAGTTGCACCGTATACTCTTGTTTTTACATATCCTCTTTGATTGGTTTCCATGTTTCATATATTTTGAGAAAGGGAATGCATTCTATTGAGCTGTCATCTCACCCCAATTGACATTCCTTGCAGATTTATTGAAGTTGAAAGTGGAAGATAGAAATGAGTAGCTTAGTGATTGCCTTTTCTTCTGCATTGCTTGAAGTGTAAATTGAATTAAAAAAAATATTTAGTTGAAAATGTTTTGAACGATGTTTAATGTATTCATATGCTTCAAATTCATGTATAAAAGTTTCAATTATGTTTGGTATAAAAGAAAATTAGCAAGATTAATTATATGCATAAGTTTCATTCCGACCCGTAACGCCTTGAGTTCGGATCTCCATGTGGGTTTGACCCTGGTCCAGAACTCGGGGTGTTACAAATGGTATCAGAGCCGACGACGGGTCACCTGCCGAGGGTGGGAAGGTACGCTGGACGGGGTTGGTCCAGGTGCTTCTCATGAGGGGCAGGGAACGTCGGAGATCTGGGCTTGCGAATATATTCTGGAGCCGGGGACAGATCCAATTTAAGGTGGTGGTATTGTAATACCCCGATATTCGGCAGTGGTTGGCCGAATGGAATATAAGTAATGATTTGTCCTTTCCTAACACCGAGGCCTTTTCAGCACATTTGGCTCCAGAGTCGGCAGAAAACTTTGCAGTTAAGCGTGCTCGGGCGGGAGTAATCTAGGGATGGGTGACCTCCCGGGAAGTTTCTGTTGGATTACCGCAGCGATGCCCATTGAAAACCCCACACTGTCGGATAACCGCAGTGGCTAAGTAGGGACAGTATCGGTGGAGGGACGGGTCATTACACAATTGTTCACTATCTCATGGAAATATTTATGAACAAATTGAAACAAAATCGGATTGTACTTCTACAATAATCAATTCATGAACATTAAGCCACGGTTTGCAAAGATTGCATTCCTTAATTCATAAATGTTTTAGTTCATGAGTATGAGAATCATACTTAGCCGATTTTAGAACTTAACCACTGAGTTCGCAAACCAGGTACGCGAACAACAGCTCTGGACCTTGGCCTGTCCAGCCGTTCGCAAACCAGGTACACGAACATCCGTCCCGGACCCAACTCAGGTAGAACCGTTCGCATACTAGGTACGCAAACAAGGTTCCCGGACCTGAATCATAACAATACAGTTTTGCATACTAGGTATGCATACCGTGTTGTATCCAGACATGGTCAATTGTTCTAAACTCCCATTTCAATCATTGAAACATCCTTAGAAGACGACAATGGTTGTCTCACACAAACCACTAGCTTCAAGTAATTTTCAAGTGATCGAATGATCAATACGAAACTTTCCAAGTCGACATCAAATGATTGTCTAACACAAATCATGTAAGATGTTTCAAGGAAATTTTCACATGATCATCTTTTGACTTAATATTTAGTTTCCAACAAATAAATTGTTTCCAATTAACTCGTCAAGAATAATGATGAACATGGTTAAAGAAAAAAGATTGCAACACATATTTCGAGAAATAGATAAGCGAGATAAACTCGGCTCGAAATATCAAATGTGTATAATGTAAAAGTATATATAGCTACACGACTTAGTCTCATTAGAAGATAGAATATAATAGACTTCTGAGAGGTTGATAAGTTTTAGTATTCACATACCTTTTGTTGATGAAGTTCCTCCAAGCTCTCCTCAGTAGATCTTCGTCTTCAATCGATGAACGTCGTGAAGTCTAAAGCTAAACTACACATTCCATCCTAATCCGTGACATAGCTATAAGTAGCCTAGAAATCAAGACTATAGTTTTGATCAACTAAACTTGACAAACAAGCTTGAGATAGCAACACATGCGAGTTCGACCGAGAAGTGCTCTAACAATCTCCCCCTTTGTCAATTTTAGTGACAGAACTATCAATACATATGGATTACAAAGTAAATAAACTTTATAGATTCTCATCCATCATGCTTGATTTCCTTGGCTCTTCAACATTCCTTGAATTCTTCGCTACTCCAAGTACTCTAGCGATTCTAAACATGTTCAACTCAGCATCATTGTTGTTGAAGATCCGTTGCCATAAAAATAAGAAAACAATTGTTCTCAATCATTGTTATACAGTGTCATAGTATTATTACACAACATCAAAGTCCAATTGCATCACAACTTTGACAATAATTCTACGGTAATATGTATCACTCCCCCTTAGTCCATCTCACAATGAAAAATACTCCCCCTTACATAATGATCCGTAAACCATATGCCTGTAGTGTGATCTACCAAATAATTCTCCTCATTTTTGTCAATATAATTTGGCAAAGGTAAGAAAACTACGGGATCATAATGAAATTCTCAAAGAGATAATTCATGACTAAAAGAAAACATATCAACTTTGTTTCGATGATTTCAAATAGTCGAAACTTAGTGTATTCATCAAGGAGTTTATAAAGATACAAGATAACTCTTACAATATTCCACGACCGCACTCCCCACAAAGATATGCCAATTAAGCACAAGTTCAATTAAGAACTCTCCGCCAATTAAGAACAAGTTCAATTAATCAAATCAAATCACATACATGGGTGTTCAATCGGTTCTACCAATCACTAGGATTGGTTATAGCTAAATATGGAAACACTTGTGATCGGTCACACCAGTCACTAGGATAGGTTACACCAGTTACAAGGATCGATTCTATCTACACATGGTATTACTTTTGATCGGTCACACCAGTTACCAGGACCGGTTATACCAATTATAAGGATCAGTCACATAACACTTATGATCGGTCACACCAATTACTAGGATCGATCACACAAATTACAAGGATCGATCATACCATCACATGGTGATTACTTAGGATCGGTTACACCAATTATCACAACCAGTCATACCAAATAATAAGTCAGGCATTGTGATTAGTTATACCAAGATACATAGCCTAAGTTAAGATCGGTTGTACCATCTCACACATATTGGTCATCCAAAGATTTGCAATGAATAGCCGGACCAATAAGCCTATTGATTTCCCATTCGATTTACGAAATAAGTCAATGAATGGACTTCCTTTAAAAAAATGTAAAACATTGTTTCCTAGGATGAAATCTTTTCCATAACCCATTCACATAATCATAACATATATTCAAGATTACGTCGATGTCATATCTACAAAGTTCAAAAGATAAGCATTATACTTCGTAGTCTAATTCCTTAATACTATGATCATACTATTATGATCATGTCACATCACTAGAGTAATATACAATATGTACAGTATATACAGCTTCGCAGTTATGTTTTCAATATAGCACGACTTGCAATATATGTTAGGAATGAAATAGTTCAAGTGAATATTACTAACCTCAAGTGGAAGGATGATGTCGTCGTTGTAGTTTGTTACTTCTTCACATTCTTCGGGTCTTCAGAGTAATACTTGTATGTCTCAATATTCCTAGACTTTCTAGTCTAACCTAAACGAAGTTTACTCTAGTATTTAATCAAGCGACTCTAGACGAGTTTTGATACTAAAATATGACAACCAAACTTCACTTACCAACGTTTGGTGAATTCAACCGAGCTATGCTCTAACACAGTATGTAAGCTGGTACGTGTACTGTCCTGTATCCAGATTTACAGTAGTTTTATATCTCTCTAATAATCATTTTGAAACATTCCTGAATAATATCAATGACACATATCACTGTTCCAGGCTACTTTCAAATGATTAACTTGACTCACGGTTTAGGTCGTAAATTATAAATTGTTCTTAACCAAATTCATCAAGTTTGAAAAAATATTGTTAAGCTTAGTCAATATATTTTGAGAATAATTAACAAGATAAACTTGACTCGAAATTTCTGTCGTGCATGTAAAGTCCACTTAGTCATGCGACTTACTCTCATAGATAGAAAGGTGAAAACTTGAGTAATAGGTTGTTCATTCTTCACTTACCTTTTGTTGATGAAGTTATCCAAAAACTTCGGTTGATATTCGCCTTCAAACGGTAGAACGCCGTGATGTCTGGTACTCAATTACACACTTCTATCTTAATCCAAGACTTGACTAAATGTAGACTAGAAATCAAGATATAATTTTGATCAACTAAATTTCACAACAAGTTTGAGATATCAATACTTGTGAGTTTGACCAAGCAATGCTCTAACAGAATTGTATTTGAGTCTAGTCCATATAGGTTTCCTACGAAAAAGTTGGTGGTGTGTTTTGGTACCCCCGCATATTCATTTAGTATCAGAGCAGGCAAACATGCGGAAGACCTAATAAGTCTGTGTTTAAAGCAATCTGACTATATGGACAGGAGTATAATCTCGATAAACGTACTGCCAACCTTTGATGGCACAAATTACTTATGCTGGAAAATTGTTATATGTTCTTTTTTACAAGCCCATGACTTTCTATGACCAGTCCCAATAGTTAAGCGCAAAGGTTGCGCAATACTGAAGTTGTAGCCTGGCCGATGGAGCTGCACAGTCCGACGATGTAGCGCCAACTTGGCTGAGACAAGAAAGGCAACTTAGCACATGCAATATTATGTGATAGTGTTGCATATCCTTATTCAGAGTTATCCCAGCTCAAGGAAGGAATAAAGGATGAAATGCAAGTCATGGAATGACTTTGGAATTGTCCCAAGCATTGGCCAAGGCTTGGACAATGCATATGCAATAGTGGCGTTGCAAAATGCGTCATTGATGTTTATTGCTCGGAAAAAAGAATGCAAGTGATGCATATGAAGTATGAAGTTGAACTAAGTAGGGAAAGACTCAATTGACATGATATTTGGGTGTTGTGATAGTCCCATGTTATAAAAAGAAGGTGTAGAAGAAGTTCACAGTAAGAAGGGAAGAATACATGCATCAAAGATTAACCATAGAGAAGAAAACAGATATAGGAACATCATATTCATTCATACACATAACTATTCAATACTTTACTATTACATGAGAATTAGAAGAAATCAGAGTTTAGTAGAGAAAAAAACAGATACAGGAACATCATATTCATTCATACACATAACTATTCAATACTTTACTATTACATACTTATAGCCAGGCATCAAAGATTAACCGTTCAGAATAACCCCTTAACTGCCTATAACCTCTCTAACTTCCTAATATAATCTAGACACAATATACCTAGTACAATATATAGAAATACTAATCAAACATATACCAAATAGTAATACACTACATAGTCCCATAAACATGGACGTATCATTCCCACACGCTTGAAAACAACCTTGTCCTCAAGGTTATGTATAAGACAGTCAAATAGGGTACACATAAGAGATCGCAAGAGATAATTCTCCACTGGTATCACCTTTATGCAATTCATCTATGTGATTTTGGTCTTGTTCAACCTCTGGCCATGAACGTATTTTTCATCGCAATGATAGCATAATCCTTTTGCTCGCCTCTCCTTCATGTCTGCGGCAGAAATTCGTTGTACCGGGGGTAAGGACTGAGGAGGTGTGCCTAATAAGCTGGGTGAATTTTATGGTGATGGATTATGTGTGTGAGGCTTGGTTGTAGGATACTTCAATTGATTAATACCTTCCTTGGTGCATGAGATCTGTCCCATTGATAATATTTGTTCCTCTTGTAAACGAGCAAGTCCCATAACAGTAAGAAGATCCTTAGGTTTGAACATACGAACCCCTGGTTGAATTTCTTCTCTAAACCCACTGATAAAACAACTAACTAAAAATTCTTCGGATAATCCATGTACACGGTTTGATAACTTTTCAAACTTACATTGATAATCAGCAGCAAAACCAACCTGTGTAAGTTTGACAAGAGAACTTGCAGGATCTTTATAAGAAGAATGGTCAAAGCGACGAAGAATTCCAGTAGTAAGATCATGCCAAGTGAGATGACCATGGGATTTTTGAATCCATCGGTAAAATTGAAGTGCTTCTCCTTTAAAGTTAATAGAAGCAATGAAAACCCATCTGTTTGTTTCAATACGATTAGCAAAATAATATTGTTCTGCACGATAAACCCAACCATTAGGATCAACCCCGGAAAATTTTGGAAATTCAACAACCCTAGATGATCGACTAGTAGGTTGTGATGAATTTTGATGGATGGGTTCTCCAACAGTTTGTTTAGGGAGAATAGAACTACCATGAACAATTGGTACAAACTCTGGTACATTGGTAGTCTTTTCAGTAAGAAAATTGGTGGGTGGAAGTGACATTTTGTTGAGGAATTCTGTGAAACACTTGGTAATCATCTCAGTTTGTTTCTCTATCGAATTTTTGAAAGAATCTCTTAAACTCTCAGTTTTCTTATCTAACAACCCCTTAATATCCTCTGACAGTGCATTAACGCCGCTATCGCTTGTTTTCGATCGAGTACCATCCACCATGCCTGGAATCTGATACCAATTGATAGGCCCACGTTATAACAAGAAGGTGTAGAAGAAGTTCACAGTAAGAAGGGAAGAACACAGAAAAGAGAATTAGAAGAAATCAGAGTTCAGTAGAGAAGAAGACAGATATAGGAACATCATATTTATTCATACACATAACTATTCAATACTTTACTATTACATACTTATAGCCAGGCATCAAAGATTAACCGTTCATAATAACCCCTTAACTGCCTCTAACCTCTCTAACTTCCTAATACAATCCAGACACAATATACCTAGTACAATAGATAGAAATACTAATCGAACATATACCAACTAGTAATACACTACTGTAGTTACCTAAAATCGGTGAGAGGTTAGAAGTGGGATTCTAGGGTTTCTGAAAGTGAGTTACGGGAGGTTGAGCACGAACAATCTTCACCTAAACCATGCACAGTAGCCGTTCAAAGGCTGCTTCAGTCACAGGGAAGTGATTTAGGGCTGGTCTTAGGGAGGGAAGCAGATGAAGATAGAGATCAGAGAATTCTAGTGTTTGAAGAAGAATTACTCTGAGAGGTTATGAAAAATATGATCGTCCGTAGCTCGGAAAAATAGAGGACCTATTTATAGCTGAATTCTCTAATCTCAGGTCGGTGAAGATAAGGATTTCTTTCCGTACCGTGCGGAGCAATTCTCCCGTCTCTCCAGGAATATGGATAAACTAGGTTGAGTTTATCTCATTATTCCACCGCCTTTACTCTATTCTGCGGTGAGAAATAAGCCGGGTATTCCTCACACGTGTCGTAGACCGCCATACCAAAACCCTAATTGATATCCCCCCATTTGTGTAAAGCTGAGTCAACCTTTGTGATGATTTGTTGAGAGAGAAATATTCTCTGTAGCCGAGTTGGCCAAGATAGAGAGATATTCTCTGATTTGTGAGAATGACTAGGATGAGTCACGTGAAAAGGCATGGAATTCTTCAGGAATCATGTGCAGAGTGTGAGAGCAGCTGAGGCTGATCTCCCTCTCTCCCTGGATGGTCACATATGTCATGTGAAGACCATATTATTGTTTGTGGGTCCCTTTGTTGAGCATGCGGAGCTCAAGAGAGCTTATCCACGTTTTTGGATAGACATGTATAGTTCAGGCTCAATTTACTAGACGTGAGTGTGTTTGAGAGGCTGAGAAATAGGCTTGAGCACTAGGTAAGATGTGTGCCTATCATGTGAATCTTTCCGAGATTTTGAGGAGAGATTTGAATCTCTCAGAAATTTTGCGAAGAGATTTGAATCTCTCCGAGATTTTGTTGACGGAACAAAATCTCTCCGTGATTTTGCAGAGGGATTTGAATCTCTCTTAGATTTTGTAGAGAGATTTGAATCTCTCTGAGATTTTACAGACGGATAAAAATCTCTCCGAAGATTTTCTTAACGGATCTGAATCTCTCTATGGTCAGCTGGGACTCGTCCTGAGAGAAAAAATGGCTTTGTACACGCCCAATTAATACCTCTGCGAGACTTTGGCTCACTTGTCTTTGACCAGCGTATCTTGCAGAGATGTGCTAGGAATCAACTGTGTGTCCATATGATGGGCCAACAAGACCAGTGTATCCTGAAAGGATGTTCTAGGAGTCTGTCGAAAGGGCCCGGAGGCAGAATAACCAGTGTATCTCACGGGGATGTCCTAGGAGTTATTCAGAAACCTCAGTAAGTCGATTCAGATCCTAGAGCAGACATGACCAGTGTATCTCGCGATGACGTACTAGGAATCAGTCCTTGATCTCAAATAGGGTGAGTCGTGCTTACAGGAGAAATGCAAATCTCCGCTCTGGGTCATAAGTCCGCCGGGGACGTATTTACGCATCTACAGAGCCTACATGACCAGCAACATCTCATTGAGGATGTATACTAGGAATCATGTCATCACAATCAGCTGCGTCTCGCGAAGACATGCTGGAATTGTGGCTGTTCTGGTTCATAAGTCAGTCGGGGACGTTTTACGCTCTACATAACCTATGTGACCAGCAGTATCTCGTCGAGGATGTGCGCTAGGAATCACGGCATCACGACCAGCAGTGTCTCGCAGGGACGTATACTAGAAATCGTGGCTAAGGATGCCTTGAGGGCCAATGGCTTAATTTCTCCCGTGCGAGTTGAATTCTGTCTATAGGGTTGAAATGACACTTTTTCCCCTTATCCAAATTTGACCATATACATTAAGTCCCCTACTCAAAGTAGAACCTTGATTGTTCTATGATGAGTATATAGATGGTAACAAATCATTCGTACGCAATTACAATTCGTTCGTCCTTTTAGACTTGCAGAATCCCCGAATTGATGTTTAGCCTTTGATTGTTATGACTCTGATCTTGGAATCGATTCTGGACCTTGGAATTTCCTGGGACTTTGTGTTGGACGTTAATTACATGATAATGAAGTCTTTATGAGACAAAATTTCCGTCGAATGGAATTTGTTAGTTAGGGTTTACTTGGCCAAAACCCTAATTTTCTGTCTTTGTGCATCCTTGAGCTTCTGAGTTTGTATAGGCGAGTATGTGGGGAAGAGATAATTTTTGAACGGTTTCCTGGATGGCCTTGATGTTGGTGATGGGCCGTGAGAAAAGATATGCATTTACTTTTGAAGTTACGGAGTCCCTATCCCATGTAAATTCTGCATTCAGGCTTGTATCATACCTAAACCCTAATTTTTCTTTTGTTCACGTCTGACTCCTTCGACACTCCGGAGAGGCTTGACAAGGCTTGGAAGGCGTGCATCTATCTTTTGGGGTCATCACCTTGCATGTTGGGAACTTGTTCAATTTCTTGTACGAATCAGACACCCCTTTTCTGAGAGAAAATGCCTATCTTCGAAACCAAGGGTATTTTTGTCAAAAAACAATATGAGCCTGATTTTTCTTTGGCATGAGAGAGACATGGAGATTCCCTAGGAATAGTCATGTCTTGAAAAAGGGATTGGCACGTCTCTGGTTCTGCTTTTGAAAATCATGAAATCGAATTCCCTGTTTTGAGCCAGATTCCCTTTATTTTCCCTGAAATTTTGCTTTTCTGGATTCCGTTTCAATCCCGTCTTCTTCGGACACTTGGAGAACTCAATATTCACGTGCATTATTCCTTTGGAATGAGTATATGAGAGCTTGGTCGGTCTCTAGCTGCATTAAGGCTTCCTCATTTGAAAATACTCAAAACCACAATATAAGGGTATTTTGGTCAAAATCCATTATGAGCTCGTTTTTGTTGAAGAGCAATGAGCTAAAAGGGATTGATAGAGGCTTATAGAACCGTCTTAGAGAATGCGAGAGGCTCGGTCTCCTCTCTTTTAGAATAAATCCCTTTTCCATAAAATTCTTGAATTTAGGTCTTTTTCGTCAAAACCCTAATTCTCTTCGACTTTGATCCCTCTGAAAAAATCCCGAGAGAATAAATCACATTTCACTGTCCTAGTAGATCCTCACGCATTAAAATGGGTTGTCCACGGCTTGGGGGAATTTTTAGAAGAAGAAAAGACATTGGTTTCCTTATTTGAGCCAAATTAGGGCTATTTTCCTCAAAACCCTAATTCTCTTCGACTTTGATCCCTCTGGAAAAAAAATCCGAGAGAATAAGTGACGTCTCACTGGAGTAGGAGAGAATTATTACGCATGGGAAGAGCTTGGCCATGTCTTGGAGGGATTTTAGAAGAAAGAAAAACCCTCGGTTTCCTTGTTTGATCCAAATTCCTCTTACTAATTCCTTTCCTTTTGCTTCAAGGCTTCCGTTTTGAAATAAAATTGAAAAGATAAGTATTTTTACATGTGTTAATGTATAGAAACCGGTCCACATCCTCTCATGAATTCTACTTGCACTGAAATTCCTTGTTTGAACGGAATTCCTATTTCTGTTCGAAGTATAACTGGTATTGCAGAAAACCGTTTTAGTATACTTAATGTTTTTATTTAATTCTTGACCAATGAATTATAATCGTGGAATGAATGTGCTGAACATATTCCTCTGGATTAGATGATAGCTTTGTTCATCTTTCAAAACGATATTAATCTTCAAATTGATGATGTGGAAGCTAATATTTAATGATCTTGCATTTGCTGATGTAGATACCCATCGTTCTTTCTTCATTGAGGTATCCTCGGTAATTCTTGAACTTTATCTCTCTCTAATCTGATGCATGCTTCTTCGACCATCGAATCAATAGAAATAGTTGTATTTGCAAAGATTCTCTTAGTTTAGGTGTTCGTCATAAAACTTCAGATTTGAGACACTTAGGGAGAATGGATGTAAAATATTTATACGGACTTCGATTTGAGTCCCCAGCCCCAAATTTGAAAGAAAATAAGATAGGATTTCTAACGAAAAAAGAATGACTCGATTCCGAGTTTGTTTGGATAATCAAATCCGTGTATACTCTTGACTTCAATAATCCCGTATAAAATTTCAGGAATTTTTTAAGATTGCACTTACTTCGGTGTTGAGGCCACATCTCCTAGATCGTTTTTCCGTTTGAGGCTCCCTTTTGGTATGTTTCTGGTAAGACATAGAGGAACATATTTGCTTCAGTTAGTACCTCGAAATTCCTTATGGTTTGGCATCAATTTCAAGTCTTCGCGCTGCAATGTACATCAATCCGAATTACCAAAGGAATCCTTGTTTCAGTTGGACTCTTAAAGCGTTCTCTTTATTCAAGCAAAACCTCTTGGAGTATTATGACTTCACTACTCTTCCTTAGCTTGATTTAGGTCTTAAATTCTCTATCCTTAGGCGAGCGACACGTCTGTGGTATGATTATACGTTTTTACTCTTTGGTTTCCAGAAACGTATTTCGCTTGATCCCCTGTGAAAGTATGGACCCGAATGAATCCGTGGGTATCCTATGAGATGTGAAATATATTTATTAATGACAATAAGACTCTAGGAATGAGGTTAGGTTTGAATGGATTAGGAGAGGAGAAAGCTTGAAGGGATTGGACGAGAAAAAACTTGAAGGGATTGTATGAGGACAAGGTTTTAGGCGGAAAGGCCAGTTCTCATATAGAGAAACTCCTAGTCGTGTGTTGTTGCTCCCTTAGTTTACTTTTTATAATTCTTCTCTTGTTTGTAGCGTACTCTTCACGGTGAGAATGAGTTCGACCTTGGTAGAGTGCGGATGAGCGGGCTTCAACAATTTCATAGGACCTTCAGAAAGAGAATTATGGTGCAGAGAGACAACTGACCGGCCTGGGGTGATTTCACGGGACCCATGTCTTCTATAACTTCGGATGAGACACTTGTTAGAAATTTTAACATCATGAAAATGATAACTCTAAACTGCCTTGCTTATGAAGATCTTGTAAATCTTTATGACCATCGTGAGAATCTTCGCTTCAATATGAGGTGGTTGCGAGAATGACTCAATTCTGTCAGGGTCCGTCGGGGTGAGTTGAGTTCTGAGAGGTTCTTAATCTGGAGGTGCATATGGTAGATGAAGAGCTGGAACATGCTAAGAAAGTGTCTTGAGATGCAGAGGCCAAAGTGAAGCAGCATAACATGGAGAAAGAGATTTTCTCTAGGGGGCTCTGTCAGATGATTTTCTTCAGGGTTGATATTTTCTCTCTCTGAACCTTACTCGTATGCATCTGGTAAAGGAATGGGACCCTCATGAGTTCGAACTTGATGCAAACCCTAGATTTTTCTTGTCGGGTATGCAAGTAGGTGAAAACCCTAAGTTAAATTTGTAATAGAAGTTCCTCCCTTGCGCGACCTTCACTCTAGAGGCTGTAGAAACTTTGTTTGACGTTCGATTTCAGTGGTTGACCACAGCTATCGAATAGAAAAGACTTGCCTTTCATCTATTATAGTTAAATTAGGATTTGGAGCTTGTTTTTCCGGTGATATGTCCATAAGAAGTTGAACTCGGAATCCAGATCTATTTAGCAACAATTTCTTCAAGCGTTTTGATGATATCTCTTGGATCATGCATTGAACCATCATTTCCTTTTAACACATGGTAGGAGAGACATGGAAGCATACTTTATCAACAAGAATTCTCTACCCATTTGAACTTGGAATTCTCTACCCATTTTTCTTAGTTCGTCGAGTTATGTGACTAAAGTATGAGTCGCGTCTGAGTAGAGTGGAAACTATAGACTCCTCTTTAAACCCATTGCAAACCCTAGTCCCGGTGCACGCACGCGTATAAGACCCTAAAACAGATGAAAATATTCAGATTTAAATCTTCGTATCTTTAGTCAGGATCCGGAACATAGTCGCTTGATTGTAGAGAACATGCTAACTGTGACAGATTCAACGAGGATGAAAAGAGAGGAGTCTTTGATATATCGAGTCACAAATAAGTTCCATTCACGATTTTGAATGCCGATCTAGTCTCCTAGTCCCTAAGTTATAACTTGTCATGATGTGGGTTTGAGGAGTTGAATGGTCTTGATGTGTCCCGATCTTTTGAGGCTTTTGTGCTTATTGTTGCTAAATCTGTTATCTGAAAACTGGATGTTTGGGCCACCTCCTGTTGGCCATGCAGGTGTGTGATGCACGATTCTTCGTTAGTCCCCAGTTTGATATAAGACTAGGGATTCCCATTGACTCGGGACGCTTGGAAAATGAAGTAAGACCCTTGTACGAGATTGAGTCTTTAAGGCGGGCAAATGATAATCTGTGGGCTGGAGACGTCTATGGAGAGTCATGTCGAGATACTGCCGCATGTGTCTTTGTGGACAAGATGAAGTTGTTGTTCCGACTCTACAAGGTGTATTGACAGGGATTCATGTGAACTTCTATAGTAAAATTATCTGTTGAGATTTATTCTTCTTTTGGGAGGATGCTCAACCGAACTTGAGAGTAGTATATCCCTTCTGGTACAATTAGGGTAATAGATACATTCAGGTTCAACTGCGCAGTCGATTTCTTATTTGTTTTATTGATGGAAGAGTTTTCTGGGAATATGCCAGGTAATTCTTCATGTGGAGGAATCATGTTTCGACCCGAGGAAGTTGTAAGTGATCGCCATGTCTTGTCCTTTTCTCATCACGTATGACTCTGACTTACGGGATAACCTATCGAGCATATCTTTTTGAGAGATGAGGCTTTTACTGACAGAACTGCAAGCGGCTTGGAGCTACGGTATCGGATCCTACCCTCGTTTACTTCAGTGATAGTAGTTGGTTGCGTCTGTATGTCGAGTAATGAAATTTTATCTTGGCCTCACTTTGGATTTCTTTTCAATTGGTAGGTTCAGGTGCGAAGATATTCTCCTTCTCCTTCTTGGGTGAATTGAGGTCCCATCGAAAAATGATACTGAATAATCGTTGGTGTAGCCGATATGGAGGCTCATTGAGACTTGGCCGTACAATTGATAAGACTCCTTTTCTTTCTGACGGGATGGGTGTTGAGATAACATATCGATCGGCGGATTTGAATCTTTAGATAAGTATAATCTTTGGCCGTGCAATGTCTTGGAAGCTAGTCTCATCTTATACTTTGTCGCATTCTGGTCATGAACCTCTGAAACACGAAAACGACAAGATGCATCTCGGCTGGCGATTTATGACCTTATGTGGCTCTGCAAAGCTTTTGTCTAGGTCACGAATTTTATGGAACCTTTCCAAGTTTTCGCTAAGTTTAACCTATAAACGACGAAAAGACAAATCCGATAGAAAAAGAACTAGGTCAATCTGATACAGAATGAAAGAGTTATAAGTAAAATAGTAAAGTGAAGTAAACTTCCCGAGTCCCCTGTGATCAGGTTGAGGGCCCTTGACCTAAACGAATTTTTGAGCAAATATTCGTCAGAATCTCCAAGTTTAGAGCGTCATCTGGTCCTTGAGGTCCTTGAGAGTGATAAGGTCGGCTGGATGGTTGCTCCTTTGGTCTGTCTCGTTCGTAATGAGATTTATCTTCTCCGATGAGGTCGATTGCAGACAAGATCCCGTCAGTGCTATTCTCAGCAGTTTTAGTACTCCTTCTTTAGGAAACATGTACTCGATCTAGATTTGTTGGATCTATCCCTACTGGTAACTCTAAAGGCGTTTTCAGATAAGTCTGGATGTCGATCTGAGATTTTGCAAGATTCTGTTGAGTCTCTGGGAGTTCTTCTAGGTCCTTTTCCAACGTTTTCAAGGATTAGAAGTAGATTTTTATGAAAATAGGTTACTAGGGCATTTTGCTATGCAGGAAGAGACCCATGTGATCCGGGACGCACTAACCTATTCACTAAGGTCAAACTCGAAAGAGAGAGAAAGTGCTGGTAGGGATAACTCTCTCGGCTAAACTAACCTGTAATGGATTTAAAAAAACTGAATCAATGGAACGTTTTTATGTTTGGATTGGTGGAATCGTCTTCCTTCCTAAGAGACCATGATTGATATATGTAACTGAGTGAACAACCTCCCACTGTGGTTGCCAAAATGTAGTTACCTAAAATCGGTGAGAGTTTAGAAGTGGGATACTAGGGTTTCTGAAAGTGAGTTACGGGAGGTTGAGTACGAACAGTCTTCGCCTAAACCACGCATAGTGGCCGTTCAAAGGATGCTTCAGTCACAGGGAAGAGATTTAGGGTTGGTCTTAGGGAGGGAAGCAGATGAAGAGAAAGATCAGAGAATTCTAGGGTTTGAAGAAGAATTACTCTGAGAGGTTATGAGAAAGATGATCGTCCGTAACTCGGAAAAATATAGGACCTATTTATAGCTGAATTTTCTAATCTCTGGTCAGTGAAGATAAGGATTGCTTTTCATGCCGTGCGGAGCAATTCTCCCGTCTCTTCAGGAATAGGGATAAACTAGGTTTAGTTTATCTCATTATTCCACCGCCTTTACTCTCTTTCGCGGTGAGAAATAGGCCGGTTATTCCTCACAAGTGCCGTAGACGAACAGACCAAAACCCTAATTGATATCCCCCCATTTGTGTGAAACTGAGTCAGCCTTTGTGATGATATGTTGAGAGAGAAATATTCTCTTTAGCCGAGTTGGCCAAGATAGAGAGATATTCTCTTATTTGTGAGAATGACTAGGATGAGTCACGTGAAAAGGCTTGGAATTCCTCAGGAATCATGTGTAGAGTGTGAGAGGAGATGAGTTTGGTTATTACCAAACCTATTATCAAGTAACACACTTTGTTGTAGTATTGTATCGATCTTGTATCCTAGTCAATCACACAAGTTATCTTTTTGTTGTATTGTTTCGATCTCGTATCCATAGACAATCACATGAAGTGTGAACCGAATCATCGTATTGTCTCGACACTTTCCATAGACGATCACGTTCGGTAGGGGACTTATATGTTGAAAAAAAAATTGTGGTGTATTTGGGTACCCTCATCTTTTCAAAAGTCTTCATGTGTAAAGGAACCACATTGCAGTAGAGAATGTTTTTGTGTTAGGCTTAGAGAATAAGCTTGTAAGGCCATTGGTTGGACAAGTTTTGTAATCTTCCCCTTATGATAAAAAAAAAAAAAGTTTGTTGGCTTATATGTTTGCCTTAATATTATGTTGATTCGAAAATATTCTCCCAATTCTGTGAAGCATAAACATGGCACTAACCCCTTCGTAGTATGGGCTACATTGCTTGTAAAGAGAAAATATAAGTAAGTCTTCCGTTGCGTAACTCAGTGAAGTTGGCTGTTTGCATAGGTGCAAGCTTATAATGCTGAAATACGAGTAGGTGATAAGAGATCACTGAACCCCTGTATTGTCGGGTCATAGTTGCGCAAAAAAATTTGGTTGGTGCATTTGCAGTAGTGACAATTCGGGTATCAGGGAAAATATAGCTCTGTTTTGGCTTTGTTTTTGAAAGATTTTCTCTGTTTTGCTCGAGTTTAGTTGCTGAAATTGTTAGATCGTAATGGATGGTAAGAAGAGTAAGATTGGTGATGAGGTGCGCCATCCTAATGATGATAATTATGATGTTACGGTGATGGCTCGCATTCAAGCATTAGACACTTATGTTGCCGATATGCTTGTGGAAAGCCAGAATGCAACTAAGAAGCACACTGATTTGGAAGGCCAAATTGCTGTTGTTAAGACCATATTCACAGATTCCTTGAAATAGCTAACTGATGAGTTAGGCGTCTTAAAGAGAATGGTGGGTATGATGAGTTCGGATCATGCTGCCACGGGTGGTAGTATTAATGGAGACTTTACGAAGATTAAAGTCCCTGAACCTAAGGTGTTTTCTATCACAAGATATGCGAAGGCGTTGGATAATTTCATGTGGGACATGGACCAATACTTCAAGGACGCCAGAACCCAGGAAGAGCGAAAGGTCACTCTCGTTAGCATGTACCTGGAAGGTGATGCGAAATTTTGATGGAGGAGTAAAACTGATGAAGACGTTACCGCTGGTCGTCCAGGCATCGTGACATGGGATGTCATGAAAGAAGAATTGAAGGGTCAATTATTACCAAGCAATGCTGCTTGGGTAGCCAAAGATAACTTGCATAAGCTGCGGCATACCGGTACACCACGGGAATACGTTAAAGAGTTTTCGTCTCTGATGATAGATATTCGTAACCTGTCTGAGTAAGATAAGTTGTTTAATTTTACGTCTGGTTTGCAAGCATGGGCTCAGGCCGAAGTAAGAAGGAAAGGTGCCAAAGACCTACCTTAGGCCATGGCAATAATGGACAGCCTTGCTGATTTTAGGTCAGTAACCTCAATTAATGCTAATAAGAAGGGCAAGGATAAGAAGAACCAGAAGTACAAGGACAATGTTAGTAAGAAAAGTTCTGAGGCCAAGGAGAATAACTATCAAAGGGATGATAGTTTGGCTGTGAAGAACAAGGCTGGTGGTTGTTTCTTATGCAAGGGTCCTCACCTTGCATGTGATTATCCTAAGAGAGAAAAATTATCCGCAATAGTCACTGAGGGCACGGGAAAGAAAGAAGAAACTGATGAAGTAGAGCATGTTAATCCTATTCAACTATGCAACATAGTGGCACAAAAGGAAGCAACACAACATGGGCTGAGTGGCGCTTGCCTGGTTTATGTGAAAGTTGGCATTCACAATCATCGACTCTGGGGCATGGCCGATAAAGGTGCTTCGCACACTGTTATGAGCTTATCGATGGCAGAGTACTCGGGTTTGGAAGTATATCAGGATGATCACTGTATGAAGACTGTAAATGATATAGCTAAACCAAAAAAGGGGATGGATGTGTAAAATATTGAAGTTGGCGAGTGGCGTGGCCAAATCAGCATAATGGTGATGCATCTTAACGATTTTGAGATGATCCTTGGTAATAACTTTTTCAAGACAGCAGAGGCAACAGTAATGCCTCACCTTGGTGGTATTTTCATACAAAGTCCAAGTGCACCTTGTTTCGTGAAAGGTGCAAGGAATGTCAGTCCATATGACATGAGGCGCGACAAAGGCCGGGAAAGTGAGTTTTCTCCTGTGAAGTCGTTTGAAGAAATCTTAGCTGAGATTCATGAGGAATTTGGAAATCTTATGGATCTTAGTATCCCTTGCTCGCCGTGACTGATAGATGTATGAAGTAGGGGCCTTGCATTGCTGTTTGAAAGTGTTAGAGCACTGCTCGGTTGAACTCGCAAGCGTTGTTATCTCAAGCTTGTTTGTCAAGTTTAGTTGCCAAAACTATAAGTCTTGATTTCTAGTCTACTTATAGCTAAGTATCGGACTAGGATAGTAAGTGTAGTTGAGCTCTAGACTCCACGGCGTTCATCATGCGAAGACGAAGAACTACTCAAGGAACTTGTGGAACTTCATCAATAAAAAGGTATGTGGAGACTTGAACTTATCTATCACTCAAAAGTCTATCTATTTTATCTCCTATTTTGAGACAAAAGTCGTATTGCTATATAGACTTCAATTATACACATGTGCTATTTCGAGCCGAGTTTAACTCACTTATCTATGCCTCGAAATATGTGTTGGTAAGCTTTTGCTTTGGCCAAGTTCATCTTTACTAATGACGAAAGTCATGTTGGGTATTTCAATAACTTGAAAATCGCTTTGATAAAAAATAGTTTGTGAATAACAACTATATAACATACTCTAAGAAAGTTTCAATGATTGAAATGAGAGTTTAGAACATGTAACCATCTTTGGATATAAACATAGTGTTTTCTCACATTTGTGTAAAAATCCAAAACCGGGAACCCAAAGTATGCATACCCATACGCGTACTGGCGATTGTTGGAAATCCGGGTAAGTATGCATACCCGTACGCATACTGGCGGAAAGTTCACGTCCGTGAATTTCTGCTGGAGTTTGAAAGTGAAAAACAAACTCATCCGGTTACTTAAGTACGCGTACCTGTTCGCATACTTAGGTAGGTTACTTTCTAAAATCGGTTGTTCATGAACTAAAATATTTATATAATAAAGAATGCAATCTTTGCAAACCATGGATATAATGTTCATAAATTGATTCGAGTGAATCAAAATCGATTTTGCTTCAATTTTGTCTTGTATACTTCTATGAGATCTAAGCAATTGAACAACTCTCTAACTAGTTCATTTGAGTCACTTGAACTAGTTATGGTGAAGATGAATAAGGTTGATATGAAAGTGCTCATATGGCTAACCATTGGTTAACTATTGTTGAACCAACTAAGTGTACACGTTTAGGTACGGTTACCCAAACCTAAATGAAGATACATTTTATTTGTGTATAACAAACTAAGTTCGATCTAACGGTTGAAAGATATTAGCTTGAATCTAATCAGGTTTTCATCTAACGGTGAATATTGAATGCTTTGTTACAAAGGTAACTTAGATTGCAAACCATGATATGGAGAATATATAAAGGAGAACTCTAGCAACTGGGAAATCTAATCCCCATACCTCCTATGTGATACTAGTTGCATAAACAAGAGTCGATTCTCCTTTAACCTTAGGTTTCTCTCGAGACCATGTAGGTTAATGACTTAAACACTTTATTGGGATTGTGAAGCCAGACCCAACTACTTTCTCTGTAGTTGTGTGATCTGATCTTACTGTTTCTATCGTGATTGAGTGCAATCGTAAGATTGGATTGAGATTTATATCTCCGATAGGCAAGATAGAAAAGTAATCACAAACATCTTCGTCTCATCATTTGTGATTCCACAATATCTTGTTTCGCTAGTCGATTAAGATTATTGTGAGGTGATTGATAATTCTAGGTTGTTCTTCGGGAATATAAGTTCGGGTTATCGATTGGTTCCTGTTCACCTTGATTTATCAAAAGACGGAATAAAACTCGTAGGTTTATCTGCGGGAGACAGATTTATCTATTCAATATACTTTTTTGTGTGAGACAGATTTGTGTATTAAAGTCTTCGACTTTGGGTCGTAGCAACTCTTAGTTGTGGGTGAGATCAGCTAAGGGAATCAAGTTCGTAGTATCCTGCTGGGATCAGAGACGTAAGGAGCGTAACTGTACCTTGAATAAGTGTGAGATTGATTGGGATTCAACTATAGTCCAGACCGAAGTTAGTTTGTAGTAGGCTAGTGTCTGTAGCGTCTTAATACAGTGTGGTGTTCAAATCTGGACTAGGTCTCGGGTTTTTCTGCATTTGCGGTTTCCTCGTTAACAAAACTTCTGGTGTTTGTGTTATTTCTTTTCCGCATTATATTTTGTTATATAATTGAAATATTACAGGTTGTGCGTTGAATCGATCAATTGGTAAATCCAACCTTTGGTTGTTGATTGAAATTGATTGATCCTTGAACATTGGTCTTTGGTACCGTTCAAGTTATTTATCTTGTATTTAATCAGGCTCGCAAATTCCTATTTGTTTGAGTGTGGATTGAATCGAGAAATTGAGATATAACTCTTTGATATACTTTTGTTAAGATTGAGTTGATTGTCTAGTTGATTCTCTTAAAAGTATATTGGAGTTAGTCCATACAGATTGCTAAGAGAAATATTGGGTTTGGTTGTTATAACCCCGCTTTTTCAGCAAGTGCCTGAACCTGCAAGGTTGCTGCAGTATGGAGACTTTGGCATGTTCTGTTTGTTATTTTTGTTTGAAGTTTAAGTTGGGTTTTTCTGATCTTATGGTCTTAAAAGATAGTACACTGTTGTTGGTGTATTTTCTTTGGTTGTTAGTTTGCTTTCGGTAAGGCCATGTGTTGGCCAATGGTGTAAATGGGAAGGAGTACCTAAGTTTCTTATGTAAGGCTAGTGTAATGAATGAAGGTGGTGTTTAAGAAAAAACCTTGTCTCTTTTTGCTTAATGTAAAGCTAGTTCGTTGGGGAAGCAATACAAGTATACTTAGCCAAAGTATACAATAAGAAACGCTGAAAGCAAGGCCAAACAAGAATTGAAGTTGGTGGCATAGGAGAGTTTGCTGTTGGGAGAGTTACGTAGAAGTGCGATAGTATTTGTCAGCGACAGCATGGAGTAACGCAACAAGAATGAAGATGTAAGTCCATCAAGCATATGAGTTAAGAGTAACTCATAGTTAGGAAGAACGTGATGTTGTTTTTCCTTTACATTAAAACGTAGCAGTTTGAAAGAACAAGTGAGGCCTTGTTAGTTTTAAAGGCACATGAAGAGGAGCCTTGTCCAAAGTGACGACGGGATGTCCCGGGTTTCCTAGGTCATGGATAATGTCATGAATTTCAGTCGAATTTTCATAAGTGAGTTGCAAAGTGATTGAAGAACACTTAGTCTACAGTAAAGCCTGTTGAATTGCAAGAGTGCAATGTCAGTCGGAATTGAAGGCAGTAACCTAAGTTATGCATATCAGGATGATATGTTGGTTATTTGGCGTATACACTTAGGCACGAAATGGCTTGAAAAAAATATATTTGTATGCTGATGCAAGAAGCATAGCAACAGATTACAATAGCTTTGGGGTGTTAAGATGTGAATGAAGTAGAATTGAAGCATAGTTGACGATCCGACAATGGATCTGTAATTCATAGGCTTAATGGCAAGGAAAATAAACTAAGTGGTGGTGTAAAGTACTCTACATAAAAGTTTTGGCAAAGCTAATGCCCAAACAAAGTTGCTGATTTCTGAGAGTGGCTCAGATGCGTACAAGGCCAAGAAAGTTCAGCAGAGCCTGAACTGATGTTCCATTCAACGATGACGTTGAATGGATTGGATGGGGGAGGTCTATGACCGGTCCCAATAGTCAAGCACAAAGGTTGCGCAATACTAAAGTTGTGGCCTGGCCGATGGAGATGCATAGTCCGACGATGTAGCGCCAACATGGCTGAGACAAGAAAGTCTACTTAGCACTTGCAATATTATGCGATAGTGTTTCATATCCTTATTCATATTTATCCCATCTCAAGGAAGGAATAAAGGATGAAATTCAAGTCATGGAATGGCTTTGGCATTGTCCCAAAGATTGGAAAATGCATATGTAACAGTGGCGTTGCCAAATGCGCCATTGATGTTTATTTCTCGGAAAAAATAATGCATATGAAGTATGAAGTTGAACTATGTAAGGCAAGACTCAATTGGCATGATATTTGGGTGTTGGCATCCAAATAAGCTAAGTACATGACCGGGATAAACGTAGCGCAACCATTGTCGAATACTTGCAAGAAGTGCAAGTTGAATGAAGCGCAACCACTGCCGAATACTTAGGATAGGCCAAGATTGAGTAAATAGCAACCATTGACGAACATTGGCATGGACCAAGTTTAATGCATCGCAATGATTGTCGGATTTGAGTTCAAGCTGTCAGTTACGAGTGTGTGTGCATCACATGCATGCTAGAGTGAGAGAGCAAGTTAGAGACGGTTATAAAGTTCTTTATAACCGAGTTTGGCATATCCTAACCATTCGAGACAAGTGTGGCGTCATTCTACAATCCATCACTAAAGTTAGCATTTAAAAAGGAATTGTGGCGGTTAGGGGAACTGCCTATGGACAGATGACTGTTCATAGGTCGTGCAACTGAGTTGCATACGGATTGGTCCTAGTTCTTGGTATTATAAATAGCTAGAGAACCTTTACAAATGCAAGTCTTCATGTGTAGAGGAACCACATTGCAGGCTTAGAGAATAAGCTTGTAAGTCCATGGGTTGGACAGTTTTTGTAATCTTCCCCTTAAGCTAATAAAAGAGAGTTTGTTGGCTAATATGTTTGTTAGTATTATGTTGATTCGAAAATACTCCCCCAATTCTGTGAAACATAAACATGGCACTAACCCCTTTGTAGTATGGGCTACATTGCTGGTAAAGAGAAAATCTAAGTAAGTCTTCAGCTGCATAACTCAGTGAAGTTGGCTATTTGCATAGGTGCAAACTTATAATGCTGAAATACGAGTGGGTGATAAGATATCACTGAAGTACTGTATTTCTGGGTCATAGTTGCGCAAAAAAAATTGCTTGGTGCATTTGCAGTTGTGACACTTTCTGACATGGAAACATGTATTAATAAGATATAATCCTCCGACAGTTGTTAGAGATGGAAACACTGTTGAGAAAGATTTAGCAGAATATAGTGAAACCGGGATAAGTACTGCAAAGCGTAATTCTGACTGGTTAAATGCTATTATTCACGCTATAATCCAAGATCTTCAGGACCATGTGACTTTGTGCACTTAGTCAAAAGATGTTTGGGAAATCTTAGAAACCGTATTCGAAGGAGATACCTCAGAAAAAGAAGCTAGACTTCAAAACCTAAATTCTGACTAGGAAAATATTCGTATGTCTGATGAAGATTCGTTTGATGAGTTCAATCACAAAGTGTCTTAAATTGTTAATGCATGTTATGCGTTAGGTAAGACCATTCCTGAAAAAGACATTGTGATGAAAATTCTCCGATCTTTACTGACAAGATACGAGTCTCAGAAACATGCCATCATAGAAGGAAATATCCTTGCAACACGTTCCAGAAATAGTCTCGTTGGGAAGTTGAAGATATTTGATCACGAGCATGGTATGGATAAAGATAGCGCTCTTGCACTTGAAGCCACAACCAAAAAAAGCATGACTTCTTCGAAGGAAAGCTTGTCTTGGGATGACGAGTGTTGTGTTGATCACGATGTAGTAAATGTATCTATAATCACACAGCAAGCCAAAAATATCCTAAGAAGGAACACACAATCTGAGAAATGGTACTCCCGAACCAATAGCCAAGATGATTTAACTATTCAAGATAGAAATTCTCTTCAAAGAAGTAATGCTCTCATAGTCTCTCTTGATAATCTTGATGAGCATACTTTTGAAAATCAGATAGAAAACTCAGCCCCATGTGCAGAAATATCTGTTGATTCTGATTCTGACTCTGATTCTGAGTCAAATAAGGATATTTTAGAATTCTTGAATGAAAGTGAAGAAATTCACCGAGAAAACCTTCGTTTGAAGAAAACCTTGGAAATACTCGTATCATCTCTTCAAGTGAAAAATCTAGAGTTTGATAAACTTAATGAAAATTTCACTAGAACACTGTATGTAAAAGATAATGAGATTGATACTCTCAAGTGTGATCTACAAAGGCTCTCGAGAAGCTCAGAAAAAATCTCATACATGTTTTGGAAAAAGTTCTTTGGTAACACTAATGGTATTGAGTTCGCCAGCAAGACCTCAATCACCAACAACTGTTTCATTCCTGCTGGTTCATATAAAAAGGAAACAGTTCGTTATGATAAACAGGTATTCAAATCATCTAAAGATGAGCCCTCTCTGCATTGTTTCTTCTGCGGAAGTAAGAAAAATGTTCAATAAAAATGGTTGAAATTCAAAAAGAATAACAAGAAAATTGTTAAACTTCAGAATAACATGCGGAGAATGAATCGGTTATTCAAGAATAGATCGGAAACTTCAATGCCAAAGAGAGATAAACGGAGAAGAAGAACCATAAAAGGTAAGACTCCTGAATACACAAATGACCTTGTTAAGTCACCCAGTGACACAAGTGGTGAGTTTCCTACTCACCCTATCACTACTTAATTGTAGTAATGAGTGCATCTTCAACCTTTTAGCTTGAGAAAATGAGGCTTTCACAAAACTCATCACAATACATTTTGTGATGATGAGGTTACTCAAGTATGACTTGACCACTTTATGTTCTTGATGAGTTTACTAATTTTATATGTGAATCACCTGATTATATTTTTTTTTCTCATAGAGATCTTGGTGTACGTGATCTTGTTTAGCTAGCTCCAAAATCTAGAATGCATATTTGTATTCCATCACCTATCTATAGTCCATAATGTTTGAACTAATATCTCTTGTGCTCTAAACCTTGTTTATTTGTGAAAAGACGAGGGTACCCAAATATACCTCAATCTAAAACTTTTCACCTATAAGTCCTTTCTCCTAAAGTGATTGTCTATGGACTGAGTCGAGACAATACAACTAATCGGTTCACACTTCGTGTGATCGTATATGGATACGAGATCGAGACAATACGACAACAAGATAACTTGTGTGATTGACTATGGATACAAGATCGAGACAATACAACAACGAAGTATAATTACTTGATAATAGGTTCATACTTTACCAAACACTATAGGATTGTTATCAAGTAATTAGGAATTAACGTTTGTGTATTTTACTTCTAATTATAATAAAAAAATTATAATTGCGGAAATAGAAAAGTAAAAGACACAGCAAGATTTTGTTAACGAGGAAACCGCAAATGCAGAAAAACCCCGGGACCTTGTCAAGAATTGAATACTCTCAGAATTAAGCCGTTATACAAAATCTAAACCAACTTCGTATAGTTGAGACCAAGCAACTAAACCTATAGTTCACCTAGTTCCCTCAGTATCCCTGCGCCTCCAACTTGTAATAAGTCACGCACTTGGAACAATTCATTTGGTTCGTATTCCAAACAGTAAAGGAACAACAAATCTGTTTGGTAACAACTCTTTTCAAACAACGTGGTATGAGTTTGACAAAAGGCTCTTCCGTTTATCCCAATAAACTCCTTTGTCAGGTTCTTATATCTATCTATTCAACAACTACCAAAGTAATTGTTTAGACTATGCAATCAATACTTTTAATCACAAAGAATTGTATTGATGCTGATCTATTCAACTAATCAATCAAGGTTATCACAAAGATAAACCGATTATAGTTGGATCCCCGTCCGATCAAGTTTTGTGCACACCAAAGATTATGAACTCAAATAAGAAATCTTCTTTGTCTTCAAATCTTCTTAGATCTTCAATAAACACCTGCACACAAACAACTTGAATCTCTTGTGATCAATCACACACAGAACGGAGTCTGTTAACGATCGATGGATTATCACAAGACGTCTTTAGATCTACAAACAGTTCTAAAGATCCCCGTCGATACTTCGATCTAGTTTGAGTGAATCTTATATCAGAAGAGAAGATTCTCAAGTATAAACAAACTAGGTGCAATCAAAGTTCAACAACCGTTAGTCAATCAAATCAATCGAAAACTAATAATAAACTGCAATTATCTAGTTTCCCACCAACGGTACTCTTAGAACTTCTCAAACCCAAAGAAGTCTTTAAAACGAGCGGCCGTAAGAGATTTCGCCTAATTAGGGTACTTTCCTCTCCGAATAGACGGCTCCACCAGTAACAACATAACTAGGTAGTTTTGCTTGCTCTAAGGATTAGTTTGCTCGAAATGCAAACTTCAATATTTATATACCAAGGAAGTTTGGACACCAAGGAATTTCCAAAACCGAATATTCTCAAAGATATGCAATAAAGCAAAAAACGGTTTTCATAATTCCTGGAAATGCTCTGTCCAAATATTGACCGAAATCTCAGTAGAAAATCTCCAATTAGTAATTGCACATTACCAATTTTTTATTTTCTAAAGATATGCATTTAATTGCAGGAAATTAAAAGAATATAAAACTAAAAACCTTAATTAAAAGATTCTCAATTTATTTCGATACGGGATTCTCCTTTAGTTATTAAGGAATATCTTTGAACAATAAAAGATAAGAGTTACTGCACATGTTCAAAGTATGTCGACATCTTTACTTTGTAAGTCCTTTTTCATATGGGTCGGGATCCTCTAACAAAAGGTTTTGACAAAACATGGTATCTGTTGGATTTTATATATTTAAGGGTTGTAATAGTTGATGATGTGGCAGTAGAACTAACGCTAAAACTTGTTTGGCTTGGACTAGTTGCATGCTGACTGCATACAAGAACTAAAAGAAAACAATATCCATAATTACATGAGATTTCCCCTGTCTAGAACCCTAGGTTAGACAGTAAATCCAGTTTAGATGAATATTTTTTTATCTAATTTCATCAATCGATGTAATTGGTTTCCTTATCGTTTAGTTAATTGTTTGAATTATATGTATTGATCAATCATCCATCATCGCCAGTTCTTAAAAAGGTTCTTTCCATATCAGATGTTGCCGTAGAAAGGATGTATATGTGTAGTCCGTAACTAACATTTGATGATTGGGAGAGAATCAAAAATTGTTTTGATGATCGTAAACGTGATTCTCAACCAGCAAGTAATTTTAAATAACATGATTTTGATTCATGGCAAAGCAGAAAAGGACAAAAAGCTTACATTTTTAGGGTAGGGACTTAATTAATAATCACAGATTATGATTAATGGAGAGCACAATTTCGGATTCCAGTCAATTTTGATCAAGATCCAATTTTGATTTATACGAATTTTTTGCTTATGCATAACTTAATAAGTCCAAGCCAAACAAGTACTATAGCCACATCATTGATTATTTGGACCATTAGATAAATAAAATCCAACAGATACCATGTTTTGTCAAATGGTTTTTTCAAAACCTTTTGTTATAGGATCCCGACCCTTTTCATATTTACAATCTTGGAACCGATTTGCCACATTTCCAAACGAGTTTAGAATTGGTTCATCTGACTTCCAAGAACAATGTGATTGATTATCCTATCAAATCACCATTAATGGGTTTCACGGTTCTACCAAAACACAAAGCTTCGGTTCTACCTCCATGTGGGTACTAGGATCGGTCACACTAGCTTTCCGAAAATTGGTTGACTAGGTACTAGGATCGGTTACCACATAATTATGGTATTTTACTTGTGATCGGTTGCACAAGTCATAGGATCGGTTACCAATTACTAAGACTTGTTGTACCTCTTACAAGGATCGATTCCACATACTTGTGATCGGTTGCACCTCTTACTAGGATCGGTTCCCCAATGTCTAGAGTTGGTCATACCAATTACAATATATCGATCATACCATCTCAGGTGATTACTTAAGATCGGTTTCACAAATAAAAGTCATACCAATACAAAAGTCAGGCATTGTGAATAGTTTTACCAAGATACATAAACAAGTTATGAGCGGTTATACTAAACACACATATTGGTAATCCAAAGATTTGCAATGAATAACAATACCAATAAGCCTAGCGATTTCCCTTTCGATTCACAAAACAAGTTTATGAACTGTACTTCCTTTAAACGAATGTAAAACATTGTTTCCTATGACGAAAACTTCACCCATACCCATACATAATCACAATAGCATTCATACGATTATGTCGATGTCTTATATACGAAGTTCAAAAGATAGACGTTATACTTCGTATTGTAATTCCTTAATACTATGTCTAACTAGAGTATAATCATTCATAGCTTCGCAGTTATGTTTTCAATATGCACAACTTGAAAGATACGTTAGGAATGAAACAGTTCAAGTCAAATATTACTAACCTCAAGAGGAAGGATGATGTCGTCGATGTAGCTCTTTACTTCTTCACATTCTTCAAGTCTTCATGTAATACTTGTAAGTCTCATATCCTAGTAACTTTCTAGCTAACCTATACGAAGTTGACTCTAGTAAATAATCAAGCGACTCTTTAAATGATTTTTTATTCACTAAAATATGACAACCAAACTTGACATACCAACGCTTGGTGGGTTCAACCGAGCTATGCTCTAACAATTTGAGCTAAAAATAAGATTTAATCTTATGTTGACATAACTATGATATAAATTCATGAGGAAAAGTAACTAAAAATTCATGAGGATGAGTAACTAATAATTAGTATAACCAAAAATGTAAAAGGTTGTCAAAATTTGTGTATTTTATGGCTCACGGACGGCAAGTTTATACTAAGGGCGCACTGGTTCACGGACCTCCTTAAGGACGGTCGTTTCTCTTATTTAGGGTTACTTCCATATTCTATTCTCCTTAAGGAAATACAATTCAATGGATCATGTAACTAGAGGTGTCACCAAAAAGGATGCAGTAGAAGCTGTTAACGTTTTTTGTGCGAAGAAATCAAATCGTCAAGGATCAGAAAGGAGAAATTTCCTAGAGATAAAGAAGTTTCTTCCTCAATTGTCTTTTATCTATATGTCGCCAGAATAATGATTTTAGGGCTACAATGAAGAACTTTGTGTCCAAAAGGAATGAATTGAAATCTCGAATCAATCACTCTTTGGATGAGATAACTTACTATGAACGCATGCTGGATCAGTCAAAGACTACTCTGTGTAAGCTGAGTTAACTGACATCTCTAAAGACTTGGAAAAAATGAATGATCCCATCATCAACGAATTCTTCAACAATGAGAAGGAATTCTCCGCTCAGGCTATTAAAAATAACCTGATGTGTTACTAGAAAACTTCATGTGATAATTTATTCTTGTGTTCAAGAAGGATAACTAGGGTTTGGTATAGCATATATTGTGAGTACACAAGCTATTTCTAACGATTTTCATCTTGCATGTTTTTAGGTTTATTTATTTAAATTCTAAAGATTTTGGAAGATGAACTTGCAGTATTTAATCTTTGTTGGTTATATGTTTTGCAAAATCTTATGAGATATATGTGTCCTTTATGTTGAGATTATCTCCTTGTTCGTAACTGGCGTTGAGATTAATTTATGTTGATATTAAGGATACAAATCCATGTGATTTATTAATGTCCGACTAAATCCTTCTTTTTATTAAAGTAAGGTCACTCATGTTGTTATCCTGGGAATGACATCAAACGTGGGAGAGTTCTTTTTGAACTTGTGCTTAATTGCTATATCTTTGTGGGGAGAGTGGCTGTGGAATATATAGGGGATGCTTGTATCTTAAATCTCCTAGATGAGACACTAAGTATTTTATACTCTGTGACATCATCTAAATTAAAGTTGATATGTGTTTCTTTCGTCTTAAAGTATCTTTTGTTATAATTCATTACGATCTCATTGTTTTTGTACCTTTGCCAATTTTTATTGACAAAAAGAGGGAAAATTAATTAGTTGTTTCGCACTACATACATATGGTTTACGGATCATTATGTAAAGGGGAGTAAATCAACATTTATAGGTTTCACCTATTATGAAAAAGATGTAAGTACTAACTAAGGGGGAGAAACATATCACCGTAGTATTACTTCGAAGTTGTGATACAATTGAACTTTGGAGAAGATAATAATACTATGTTTCTGTATAACAATGATTGAGAATATCTGTTTTCAAAGTTGTTATCGCTACGGATTTTCAACAACAACGATCGATGCTGAGTTTAACACGTTCAGAATCATTGGCAACTCGAAGTAACCAAGAACTGAAGGAGTTAGAGAACCAAGGAAATCAAGCACGATGGATAACGGAGTTTTGAGCAACATTTTTCAACAGGTAACAGTTATACCCTGTGACAAAATCTTGATTTTGGTGTAGTGGAATCTATATATACCTTCTTTTTCACCATGCTTATCTCAAAACCAAAAGATCAAACTTAAATATGAATCATTTACAGATATGCATGCCAAGAGTGAGAGATGCATGAATTGGAGGTCAAACAATACATTAGCTCATACTCATCATTTTTCAATTTTATTAATATCTATCTGAAGTTGAAATTCTCCCTCCAAATCACTCGCCCAATCTTCAGCTGTATATGTTGAAATATATTCTTCCTCATCAAGTTAACTAATTAAAAGAGTATAACAAATCTTAAAATTGCCATGAAATCAATTTAAAGATGTTGAGTAGACTTGAAGTAAAGAATCAACTTAAACTCTATCAGTAATCAGTTACTTGACAAGTGTAAGGCCGTATTACTTAAAAAGAAACATGGATTCTTAGAGATCGTCTTTTTAATTAGCTTAATCACGAATTTCAATCTTTAACTACGGATCGAAAAGTTGTCGCCCCAAAAAGGGGGTATTAAGTATATATCTCGAAGAGAGTATTCTTAGAAGTCGGAAGGACATACATTCAGCAAGGGCCAGATGCAATTAAACATAATGATTAAATCAAAATTAGCTAGTTCGGGTATCCACCGAAATATCTAAAAGGAACATTATCTACTAGCTTTACAATATTTTTCTAGGAAGAATGCATGCCACCATCCTTAGTAAATTTTTTCTGAAAAGTCCATCCTTAGTAATCACTCTCTTTATATATATAAGAACTAGTATAGAGTTCATTTTCATCCATCGCATTCAATTGTATTCTAAATCGCACTTAGATACTAACACTGTCTGATCATTGCTCAACCTTTTGCTCACTCACTCACTCGCGTTCAATCCAAATTCTTTACGACAAAAGTCTTCGATTACAGTTAGGATTCCTATATAAGAAGTTTGAATGGATAGAGTAATGAAGTTGGCTTCACAAAAAGCAGTTGTGATCTTTAGTAAGAGTTCATGCTCTCTGTGTCATGCAATTAAGAGACTCTTTTATGATCTCGGTGCAAGTCCAGCTATTCATGAACTTGATGAAGATCCTAGAGGAAGGGAAATGGAGAGAGCGTTGCTTGGGCTTGGCTTTAGTCCTACTGTTCCAGCTGTTTTCATCGGTGGTCGGTTACTACGGTTAGATTCAACTAGCACCGTAATGTCACTTCACCTCAATGGATCCCTTGTACCTATGCTCAAAGAAGCAGGGGCAATATGGCTTTAATACCCATCTTTCACTCTTGATAAATGTTAAAAGAGACTTAAAACTCATTTCCATCGAGACAGCGTACCTAATTAGCTCTATCTATCTATACTCTACAGAGGCTATAATGCTTTCCAAGTGGCAATAGATGATACGATACGAGTTCTATATGTTTCAGTATCTAATAAACTCATACTTAAGTTACTATTACATCCTTTTCATATATTTTGATTGCGATAACAATATTCTTCTTATAGTTGTTAAATCCTAGTGTGACATTACCTTCTTTTTTAGGGTTCCTTTGGAATTTGAATTGTAAAAAGAAGAGACAAGCTAAGGCCTGCAAAGTTCAACCTGTCCAAAACAAATATATTCAACAAGTGATATAAGAAAATGAAATGTTCAGATAAGGTTCATTTTGGCGCCCCAGCAAAATGGTATCCCTTTCGAGTGATCGATCATACGACGGCTTTTATACCTGCTCAGGCCATTCTGTGGAAATTTGTATATCATTGTGAACCAACTTATATTAGTATGGAATTTTCATTTTTTGTATGTTTTTCGCATTGCTGCAACGCTAGCTTGTTTATGATGTCAGTGTATCACTGAGAGACAATGATCCTTACGTAAGACATCAAAAACGACAGTGCTTACACTTAGTTTTTACATTTTCAATTAAAAGCATAAATCCAACTAATAGTATCCGAGCTGCTAAGATTAGGCCCTATCACTTTGGATATCAATCACTAAGATTAGTCTAACATCATTCTTAATTGGGAGTTAGAATCGGCCTTTTTTTTATGGATTTCTCTATATCCATAAAGCAAAAAAAAATCTGACATTTAAGGCATTTTGATGACTGTGATGATGCCAATTTAACTCCCGTAACATAACCACTTTGTCTAGGAAAAAAAAGTTTATTTTATGTATTTATGGTAGGTGATGAATGAGACGTCTATAAAAAAAAATTGTTTTGTTTTGATCAGCAAAGTAAAATATCCATTGATCAGAAAAGAGGGCACAAGGCTTGTACCACCCCAAAAGGAATACAAGGGAAGAAAGAGAGAAAGAGAGATTGCAAGGGAACAGAAGAAAGGGAGAATAAGACCGGGAAAGAAAAAAAAATTGAAAGATGAGAAGAAAAGAAAGAAAAACCCAACCAAACTAGGGAGGGTCAAAGTACAACGATTTCAACTATCTAAAACAGAATCAAAACCAACTTCTTCGAACTTTTTGAAGTTTAGAGCCCATATGAAGAACCAGTACTTAGCCTTAACGATAGCTGCAGTCGTCTCCATCGCTTGGCCAGAAAACAACCTTGCATTTCTTTCCAACCAAATGGTCCAAAAAATCATTGCAGGAATCATATGCCACAGGGTCTTGTTGATGTTTATCCAGTCCCTTTTGATGCCACGACTTAATGAGATTCTTTGTAGTGAGAGGCAAAGGAAAAACCAACCAAGTTCATTCCTAAAGAAATTCCAAAGGCCGTGTGCTAACTTACAGTGAATGAGCAAGTGATCCAAAGTTTCAGGATGATTGCAGAAGGTACACCTCCCGGTGATGTTCATACCTCTATATCCATAAAATGAAACCCATTGTCCAATTTTTCATTACAAATTTGTCTAGCTTATTTCCATTGGCACACTCTTCAATGGCTTCATTGTGTTTAATTTTTCGTTACGGCATAAGTGCTATATTAAGACAGAAAGAAATATACTTACAGAATGAAAGAGAGCTAGATTTCGATCCCGTTAAATGATTATCTGATTAATACAATTAGTAAATGAGAAGCTAGATGGCATCTTCCTAATATGATATTGTCAACAATGTAGGCTTGTCACTTGTGCATGCCCTTAATTCTATCTATCTTGGGGGATCATAAAAAAGATTCAAACTAATCGAAGATTTCCACTTTTTCTCAAACAAAAGAAATCTTACGCGGATTGTGAGTAATCGTAAACACGTTAGTATTTGATTGGTAGATGAAAAAGAAACGCAGAGATAAATAAAGTGTGGTACCACAGAGAATAATGCACAACCGAAAGCTCGTTCCATTACAGAAGGTTATGCATATATCTTAACGATTACATTGGAAGAAGATAGATATTCCTTGTGAGTTTTGTGCATTCGCTATATTCTTAAGCAGGGTATCCACAAAAGAAGTAAAGTCAAATATATATATATGGCTTCCAACTAAAACACGTCTAGAGAAATAAGCTTTGATTCTGTTCTACCACAGCACGCGTTTTAGTCACTCAAAAACAAGAGTTGAGCGTGTTTATTTAAAGAGTTAAGATCATTAAGTCGTTTTAAACCGATAAGTTCAGCATAAAGAATCTGCTTAAAGTGAATCACAACATCAACATGGTCACATGCAGAGACTTTGTCAACTTGTTGGTCTGTAAACTGTGAAACACAAGAGTCTCCATCACAAAGAAGAATCAATGGGTCTTTATGGGGGATCAGTTTGAAGCACATTCTCTTTTCCAACCCTTCTTGTATTATTGCTTAAGCATGTTTAGTTTTTCTGCCATTAATACAGTGTCTCTATAAATAAGTTGTCCAACAGAACTCAAATTCCTCACATCACAATAGCTCAGTTTCTTTCTGTTTCCCGTTGTTCTTAACTTGTATTTTCATTTAAGTTCAAAAACTTCTCTACCATCGGATCGGAATTCGACTTCGAATTCGGTCCGATTGGTTTCGAGATTTTACGTAAAAGATGATTAACTAGTTTTGTTTCTGTTTTTGTTTTTGATTGTGTTAATTGGGTTTCTCTGTTTTGTTGGATTTCAGAAACATATATACTCTATCAGCTTTAATTTTTTTGGTCATATTAGCAGTTTATAATAATTCACAAAAATGGAAGCTATAATGAGGGTGGCATCAAAGAAAGGAGTTGTAATCTTTAGTAAGAGTTCGTGTTGTATGTGTTATGCTGTCAAGATTCTGTTTCACGAGCTCGGGGTGAACCCGCTGATCCATGAACTTGATCAAGACCCCGAAGGAAGAGAAATGGAGAAAGCACTTATGAGGATGGGATGTAATACACCTGTACCATCCGTTTTCA
Organism: Papaver atlanticum; assembly: GCA_023531105.1. NCBI lineage: Eukaryota > Viridiplantae > Streptophyta > Magnoliopsida > Ranunculales > Papaveraceae > Papaver > Papaver atlanticum. Next base: position 6,128,588 of record JAJJMB010007708.1, read on the forward strand.
TTAATGGTGAATTTGTAGGATCTACCAATGAAGTTATGTCTCTTCACCTCGGCGGTTCATTGCTTCCGTTGCTTAGACCATATCAAGCTTTACCTTGATCAGTATACCAGCACTCCGATCTCCATGTTTGAAGAATAACCTTGGTTTAAACCCATATTAGCCCTTCTTTCGATATCTATGTAATAGTAATTTAAATCGTATGTTTGCTTTCGAGTATCTTATGCGTGTATCTTGTATCTCCTATTTCCTAATGAAGTTGCCTTGATTGGTTTACCTATCACTTTTGTTTCCAACTGTCCAGCTTTCAAAATTAGTTTGAAACTGACTCAAACTTCACATTTCCAACAGTGAAATAAATAAGATTCTTGCCAAGAACAACACAGTACTAAGTTTCAATATTGTCTTTGAACTTGAGTAATAGGTCAAACAAACATGTAACGGTGACAGCAAAACTGGATTCAACATTGATCGACTTCTAAATCTCGACAAATAAAGCTATCGCTGCAGTAACACTGCGTGCATACTTGTTGCATTTCACAAATCTTTCTTCTTCTTCTTTTCTTTTGAAAATTACATTTCACAAATCTGCATACGATTTATCTTCTAAAGCTTTTACAGATATTAATGTACGTAGCACAGTGGTAAAATTGTTGGGTGATGATACCATCGGTCTTTATTTTTTATTTTATTTTGTCTAGCTAACTGCGCTTATAACTAGCTGAAAATATTTCTTCCAAATTTATACTAAAAAATTAAGAACATTGAAAAATATGACAAGGATATACTTCGATCATGTCCGTGTATCACTTCCCTCAGGCTATGCAAGAACGAGCATTATGATTACCCTATGAATTCTTTTCTCGAAACTTCAGATGATTTAAGTACTATCCGATAAGGAAACTGATAACTGGCACAAACCCATTCACATACGTTGTGACACACACAAATTATAAATGTTGCTAGTTTTATTCACTCTATAAGAGAGAAATACAACGATCCATTAAAAGTACTTTGGTATTAACACAACTTCTAGTGTACTAATAAGATTTATCAACCATTAGTTCTTTCAAAAAATCTAACTAAAGAGAAACGGTGGGGAATATAAATGCAACTTTCACTTGGCACTGTAAACAGTGGGGAATATAAAAAGAAAAGGTTAGAATCTTCAGCTTTTTCGTTACATTTGTGAAGCTCATTGCGATAGTAAAAGCTTATGATTCCATACTTTTATCTCTCTGTGACAATGAAAGCTAGCTCATAAGAATCTTACATATGGATCAGTATTCATACATACGTATGAATATGGAAGAAAGAATATTAACCAGCTAACTTTTGAATGTACGTACTTCTTAACCAGCATTTGGTTGTATCATGTTGATCCGATAAACACGAATATGACTAGTAACTCACTTATCTTTTTTATTGCTCTTACTGTTCGATTGCCGATAAGTACTTGATAGATTTCATTTTGGACAGATGATGTACACGTACCTTGTTGTGTCCTTTTGTGTGTGTAAAAGAGATCAAAAGCTTTATGCAGAATTCCATTTTTGCTTTTATTTTTTGTAAATATTCCATGATCATCTACACACTTTATATCTACAAAATCTGATAGCCCATATCCTCCTTACATATATCATTCTAGTTATGTATGATCAGAACATGGCTACTGATATTTGCAAGAGCCAACATGATTAGGATTTAAATGTGACTCTAGCTAACTGATTTAATTTGGTCTAACTCATGAACCCAATTATATTCAAAACATTATTAGTTTAGTTTTGATATTTTCCGCTAAGTCGGCCTGAAATCAGAGCTTTCTAAAAAGAATTACCCATATGCAATTAAGTGTTAAAACCTTGTAACTTTTCAAACAAACCAAATTTAATTTAAAAACCCCGAGGGGTTGGTATGCTTGTCTGACCGTAGATTTGCTCCTGGATCACATACCAATACTAGATCATTTTCCTAATTTTAACTGCTACACAGGAAATAAGACTTTTTATATTTTCTTAGAAAAAGTTCTTACGAGCTCTACCTCCTCCACAGAACGGTGTCCACCGTCCATGCATGTATCCATCTACCACATACACCAGATAACAAAAAAGTCAAAGGTCAAAAAGAAAAAAATGATGCTGCAACAACGAAGGATTAGGGTGACTTCTACAAGGTGCTTAGCTGCAAATTCTCCTAGGCAGTTTGGAGCTATTCCGTTAACTCTATTGAAGCTATTAGTTACCTTGTGGATCAGAGAATTAAACGATAGGCGCAAGAAGCTCTTTACACTTATGCCTTATCCCATAATGTGGGAGTTGCGGAAAGAATGCTGCGGCTGCAAGGGAGGTACAAAAGCGTCCAAAAGATCATCATGAAGATCAAGAACTTGTTAATCCTTTGAGGTTTCGAGTAACGATTTGTTTAGTGGGTATTCTTTTTTGCAGATTATTGTAAATTGGGAAGATGTTGTTAAATTGTTTTTTTTGGGTTCTTATCGATCATGTGGATGGTCGCTTGTAAATATTTTTCTTCTGAATTAACATTTTTTTCCCAAAGAAAATGAACAAAAAGTCAAGAAGGATAGAGGAAATGATGGGTATCGTTCATGGCTCTAATGGACTTTTAGGACAACATGGCTACAATAAACGAGAGAGGTAAAAGCAATTCTCACTAGTCCTTAGTGTTGCATAAACCTACGACTACAAGTAAGTGTTCCAAAAGTAAAAACAATCAATTAGAAATAAAATAGATATAGATCCAGATTTAGGCAGAGTTACTGAGCAAGCAAAATGATTCAGCAGTGTGAGATTTTACAATTGATTTCATATCGCATGTTCCTAAACACAAAAACACAATATAGAATGAAGAATGTACGTCACATATGTACCAAGTACAAAACCGATAAAGGAAATAATTCATCGGCTAAAAAGCAAAAAGACAGTATGATATTTGCAATACAAGGGGCCATTTTATCAGTATCTTTCGAAATCAACAGATTTCCGCGTAACCAAAAGGAAAAGTTGATTGATACCCATATTCTACAACTTGTTTAATCTTAAAAAAACAAGGTCAGGGGTCACTATAAGGGCAATTCTGGTATCCGCCGAAATTTATCCAATCGGAACATTATCCTTCTCGGAAAACATTATTGTGATTTAGATAATCCCACCACCTTCACCCATTCACTATAAATAAGTGGCTATGGAGGAACACTTGAGTCATCAAACACACAGATCACAGTCACAAGTACCCTAACAACTTCATCATCTCCTATTTCCATTACATTTCTCTCTTTCAAGTTATATCTCAATATCCTCAAGCTTTTCGATCATCACGTCCATATCGGATCAGTAACTAGGTACATTTCGAATTGCAATGGACAAGGTAATGAAATTGGCATCACAAAAGGCAGTGGTTATATTTAGTAAGAGTACATGTTGCATGTCCCATGCTATCAAGAGTCTTTTCTATGATCTTGGTGTGAGTCCAGCCATTTATGAATTAGATGAAGAATCAAGAGGGCGAGAAATGGAGAAAGCACTCCAAAGACTTGGATGTAACCCTACTGTACCAGCTGTGTTTATTGGAGGGAAACTAGTGAGCTCAACCAACACTATCATGTCCCTGCATCTCAGTGGCGCTTTAATCCCTATGCTCAAAGAAGCCGGAGCCATTTGGCTCTAACTGATTATCAAACCAAATTTTCCTGCTCTTATACCATGTTGACGGGGAAGATTGATAACTTCAAACGTCATGTGCCATGGGTTTTTTAATCAGTCTGTTTTGATCTAATTAATCGAGTAGCTAGCAAGTGCGGGAAAAGAGTTATATAAACAAAGTCTATAGAGCTTAACTAATAGTAACTATCAGTACGAATTTTGGTTATGCTTTGCTCGTATACCTACGACGAGTATATGTATTGTATGTCTTCGATGTATTTGGTTTTTAAGTAAACTAATGTTAAGGATGACGCTACTTGTTAAAGTAGTTTTTGGAAGTAATATTTCGACTTCATGGATCATAAATTATGGTCATAATTAATATTTATGATCATAAGCATGTTAAGGTTTGTCAATTTGAGTTTGTTGATCTTTTTCGAGAAAATTCATTTCAGTAACTTGCAAGATACTTCGCAACAAGATCATATTTGCATATTTGCTTTAAACCAGTAAAATATATATTCCATATGCGGAAATTTAACCAAGCTAATCATGCAAGACGGGGTCTGATATATCAGAACTATAATGAAGTGAACATGGACCAGGAGGACTGCACTTTCTCTTTTGATAGGCAAATGTAACAATATTCATGGACCATAGCCATATTCATTGAAAACGCTTACATGAAGACCGAAGTCACAGTCACAGAACAGAAGCAAGCAAAGCACTATCCCAAAACGAGAAGGACGAACAAGTCCAACCAACTTAAGAGTCAAAACTCAAAACCGTCTCCCCACATAGTACATGAATGATGTTTTGGGGACTACTCAAAAAAGGTGGGGGACTACTCTTCTATTTTGGGTGGATATTTGAAGTAAATTTGAGCCACCCCTTAACTTAGTTTTTTCTAATACCAAACTTGCCTTTGGTGATTAAATTAGTTAGTGTAATGATTAATTAGTATTAATGTAATGATTGATTAGTGAGGTTAGATTAATTAGTTGAGTGTTTTTACAAGAATAATTTTTGAGAAGAAGGGGGTTTTGGTTTTTTTTTTAAGATGGTTGATTTCGAAATGAGGGTTTTGGGTACTTAGGTATACTTCAAATTTAGTTAATGTTGCTTGAATTGACAAAAACTCTCGAAAAAATGAGAAATTTATAAACTGATTTCGACCATGGAAATGAAGTTCGGCTACGACATCTGAAGAACAGGTAGCCGAACTCATCTACAAGTGTAGTTCGGCTAATGGTTCTGAAGAACAGGTAGCCGACTCATCTACAAGTGTAGTTCGGCTAATGGTTCTGAAGACACAGGTAGCCGAACTCATCTACAAGTGAAGTTCGGCTGGGAATTTTTTTCTCGACGTAACCGAACTCAATATATAGGTTTGCAGAAAAAAGTTCGGTTAGTAGAAAAAAATTGCAACAAAACCGAACTAAAAATTCGGCTAGGAAAAAAACGAAAAAAAGTTGTGAAGTAACCGAACTAAAAGTTTGACTGGGATTTTTTTTTTGCGAGGTAACCGAACTTTTTTCTGAAAGAAAAAACTCCATTAAAGATGAGTTCGGCTAGTTCGACAAACTGTTTCACATAATTCCTAGCCGAACTTCTCTCTGCAACTTTCATTTTCAACTCATTTTGATGATTACTTCTCATTTCTTCAACCAAAAACGAATGACAAGTAATGGGTTTGTGAGAATATCTTCGTTAATGATTTAAATTAAGCTATATACATGGAGGTGGTGGTGGTTGGTGGTGGTGGTAGTTGGAGGTGGTAGGTGATGGGCGGTGGTGGTGGGCGGCGGTGGTGGGAGGAGGTGGTGGTTATATATATATAGGTGATTATTAGGTTGGTTTTAAATTAAATTAGGTTAAAGGTAGGTTAGTCATTTCCACACTTTAGGACACCCCTTATAAGTATAGGGTGGACATTCATATAACAAAGTAGTCCCCCAAAAAATGGGTAGTCCCCAAAACATCATTCTAGTATATAACATACTATGTTTTCAAATACAGCCCAAAGGATCTTTCATGAAAAATGACCTATAAAGCCCACTCATTTACAAGCGTAAGACCTATTTCAATTTGCATAATTTGAAAATAATTGCTTTATGTGAACCAAGCCGACCTAGTAAAATCTACCCACCCAAACCTTAAAAATGTTTGATGAAGAACTGTTGTAACTTTAGCCACCATTAAAACTACCTTCCTAAAAAGACAAGTGTCATCGTTATCTCTGCTATTTTGTTTAGAACACTATCGTGAACCACCTGTGATCCTTCCTGATTCTATCAGAAAATCAGCACAAACAACATTAACACTCTTACACATTGATAATAATGATTTCACCACTTCAAGAAAGAAAATGAAATAACAAATATGCAAAAGAGATGAGAGCCTAAGATTTATCCATGGTTTCCAACTCACCATTAAAACAACCTTCAATGGACAAATATAAAGATTAGAACCACTCCCATAACAACTTCAAGAGTTGGAACCCTAGCCACCTTGATGTGATGGAAGCCACCATTAATAAACGCAATGCTCACTAAATATAACCTCTCACAACAATTTGAATTAAGATCTAATAGTTTGCACAATCACTATCAATACATGCCAGTAGAAATAGTAGTGCTTACCCATTGAAGATGAAAACCGCAACAACATATCCAATCCTAAATTTAGAACCACCATAGAAAACCTATAAACAAAAACAAACCCATGAGAATACCCTTCTAAGTTCTAATACCTAATAACAATAGAAAGGAAACCTAATAATAAATACATTCTTGCGCATCATTTTCAAAGGACCCTTTGGCCTATACGAACTAGGCATTGCTTGACTTCGTCCTTGCAACACGAGTTTGCTTTAGTTTCTTGTACCAACGAAGATGAACTACGGTTTGTGCTTGATCCCTTCTCAGTAGGATACGTAGGCATCCGCAATAAGATGCAGCATTGATGGTCCAATATGTTGTCGTTCATATCATCTAATTGCGAGATGATTACGACATTATGGAAACTCATATCATCTGGCTCGGTAAGGCAATATAAGAGATGATTGTTTCCATACTCCATGAGGTAAGTTGCATCCCATTCCTTAGATTCTCATACTTTCTATCAAGTCGTTCGACATATGCATGCAACAATGGCGCATTGGGAATGGCCAGGAAAGTAACTTATACTGGTGTGGGATCTTGCATAAGTCATTGGCATCATAAAGAATATGGGTTGGATTACCCGTATCCAATCCGTTCATCCATAGGATGCAAATCCGTTAGATGTTGGATGTGGATGCCAAATTTAATATCCATAATGAATTGGATTGGATGCGGATGAGGTGAAAACCGTCCTATACCAGCTCATGCTCATCCCTAGATAGAACATAAGTAATCAAAGTATAATCCCAAAACTAGAAGAAAGAACAATCCCCCTACCCCCCCCCCACCGTCTGCAGACCGGAAAACCATCGTA
>JAJJMB010007708.1:6136120-6245209 GCA_023531105.1 Papaver atlanticum
CCCAACACACACAGTACAAAACATATTATGTTTCCAAATACCTCCCAAAGGGTCTTTCATGAAGAAAAAAAACTCATGAAACCCACTCATTTACAAGCCTAAGACCCATTTCAGCTTGCATAATTTGAAAATAATTGTTTTATGTGAACCAACCCTAGTAAAGTCTACCCACCCAAACCTTAAAAATGTTTGATGAAGAATTGTTATAACTTTGGCCACCATAAAGACTGTCTTTCTAAGAAGACAGTTGTCATCGTCATCTTTGCGTAGAATACTGTCCTGAACCACTTGCGATCCGTTCTGATTCTACCAGAAAATCAGCACAAACAACATTAACACTCTTACACATAGATAATACTGATGTCACCAGTTCAAGAAAGAAAATAAAGTGGGAAATATGCAACAAAAAAAATGAGATCTAAGATTTATCTGTGGTTTATAACTCACCGTTAAAATCACTATCAATGGACAAATATAAAGATTAGAACCACCCCCAAAACAACTTTAAGATTTGCAACCCTATCCACCTTGTTGTAATGGACGTAACCATTAACAAATACAAAATGCTCACTAAGTAAAACCTCTTACAACAATTTGAATAAAGATATAATGGTTTGCACAATCATTATCAATGCATGTCAGTAGAAATAGTAGCATTTACCCATTGAAGATGAAAACTGTAACAACATATCCAAACCCAAATTTGGAACCGCACCCATAGAAAACCTATAAACAAAAACAAACCCATGGGAAAACTCTTCTAAGTTCTAATAAATAATAATTATAGAAAGGGGAACTTAATAACAAACATATTGTTGTCTTGCGCATAATTTGCAAATTAAGGACCCTTTGGCCAATACGGACTAGGCATTGCTTGGCTTCTGCCTTGCAATACGAATTAGATTTAATTGCTTGTATAGACGAGGATGAACTACGGTCCATGCTTGATCTCTTCTCAGTAGGGTATATAGGTGTTAATGGTGGATTTTGACGAAGTTTATATTTGTAAAATCACATAGGAAAATATGTAACTCTGACCAGCATCAGAAGCATAAAAAATTCATATATTCACGTTCCACAAGAGAAGTGAATTGCAGTTTGCTAAAAAATGATGTTGTTATAAGCGGCGGTTGAAATGTATTCCTATCAATTACATCAAATGTATGTGCATGGAAGTTTTCCTTTGTAAGTGGGGTATTTAAGATTCATACTCATCTGTTACATCCAACCACCACATAAGCCTATTTATAGTGTGAATAAATGGGTTGTAAAAGTATAAATATGAGCAATTATTAATGTCTCGCTGATTGCTCCTGACAAATGTTTCGTTAACATATTCTAATAAGTGTCTCTTTATATGTATATATGTATGTATGTGTGTGTATCTCTTTATATATATATATATATCCATTAATTAATTAATGAAAAAAATTGTTGCAGTTATTAGTGGAAATTAGTGGTAGATGCGAGGACGAGTGGTAGTAGAGACATAGACGAGCCGACAATAATGTTAAACAGCAGTATAGAAAGCAAGTATATTAGTGGTGGACGTAGTTATAGTAGTGATTGGTTATTTTGATAAGGAGTGATGTTCACTATGTCATTTCGGGCCGTGATGATAAAATTAGTATTTTATTAGAGGACATGTGATTGGTCATCTTGAATGTTAAAAAAAAAAAATTGGTTACAAAACTATAAAAAGCATGACAACTTAAAAAGTACCAAAACAAAATATAGCCCATAAACGTTGGAATGCAACAAATGAGTTAGGAACGACCTAAATGATTTATGTAACCTTATCTATTATAATGTAACAGCATTTGGGAAGAGAAACATATAAAAACTATGATATGGTCTCTGAAATCCGCATCTCTTATGGTTTTCATGTGGATGGATCGTTTCAGTAAGGGTGAGCATGGTCCGGCTCGGACCGTTTTTTTCCTCATCCACATCCAATCCAATGATGACGGATTTCAAATTTAGCGTTTGCACCCAGACCAACATCCAATGGATCTATGGATGGATAGACTAGGATGGTTTTTTCCTCATCCGCGTCCAATCTAATACATGGCGGATTTTAAATTTTGCATTGCATCCAATCTAACATCCAATGGATGCACGGGTGGACTTATTGGATGCGGATGACGAACTGGATTCCCTATATAGTTAGAACTTTAAAACAGAAAAAAGGAATAACCAAAAATGAGTAATGAACAATCAAGAAAAAAGAAAAACAATAAATCCTAAAAGTTTGATTTAAGAAAATGACGAGGAGATAAGTTGATTATATAGTGGACTATTCAAAATATCAAACTAATCCCATATTTTATAACAATTCCATAAATATCCTTAATATAACGGTTGTGGATGTCCAACAGGTTTATAAGACTGCACCCTGTCATGCACCTACTTTGGATTCCCTTATCTCAAACTACTCCATAGTAGTCAGTTAGCCCTTATTATATTCTCGTCTGCCCTAAGCCTCATTTGCATGCATTACGTGAATGTATCTGTCTGATTTATATATGAAACTATTGTATGGATGTAAGAGCATGTTGAATTATTATTGAATATCTAAACTTTTCCCCCACTCGTTTTCTCTCTTATCTTCTCTGAGATTGACTTCTTCTTCCTTTCTTCTTCTTCTTCTTCTTCTTCTTTTTCTTCTTCTTCTTCTTCTTCTTCTCATCTTTCTCAATTCTCTTCTATTTTTACCTAATCAATCCTCGGTAAACCCTCAATATTGAGTGTTCTGAACATTTATAGTGAGTTCACTACAAGTGGTATCAGAGCAGTCGATTCTATGACTGCTTTCATGGACAACAAAGCTGCGATCGATGAACTGAACCGAAAAATTGATGAGTTAGCTAGATCATAGAAGGAATACAACCAGAGGCAAGATGATCTTGCTCTTAAACACGCAGATCTACTCAAGAAAGTTGATCAAAACCAAGTACAACCATCAGCAAGGTTTTTACAGTCTATACGAGATTTGTTTCAAGAATATCGTGAAGATCATGGTAGATCTTCTGTTGGTCAAGGTCCTACACCGAAAAGTTTTAATGGATTTTTCGGTCCTTCTCCTGGCGAAAATCATTCACAAGGATCTTGTGAGTCTCATTATTCCTTTTATCACCAAAATCGCTCATTTATACATCTTCATGACCACCAAATTCAACAACCAAAACCTAAAGTAGAATATCCAAAATTTGATGGTTCTAATCCCAAATCTTTGATTCGAAAATGTAAGAAGTATTTTCTCATACACACTGTTGAAAATGAACAAAAGGTCCATTTAAAGTCCCTATATTTAGAAAGCAGAGATGATGTTTGGTGACAAAGCGGGGGTCTAACAACCACACCCAATATTTCATTTGGCAATCTGAATAGACAAACTCCAATATACTTTCAAGAGAATCAACTAGACAGTTAGACTCAATCTAGAGAAAAGTATATCAAAGAGTTTATATCTCTGTTTCACAATGTAATCAGCAAATCAAACAGATAGAAATCCGTGAGCCTGATTATTATGTGAAACCACTTGAACGGTACCAAAGACCAATGTTCAAGGATCAATCAATTTCAATCAACAACCAAGGGTTGGATTTACCAATTGATCGATTCAACATAGAACCTGTGATATTTCAATTATATATCAAAATATAATGCGCAAAAGAAATAAAACAGACACCAGAAGTTTTGTTAACGAGGAAACCGCAAATGCAGAAAAACCCGGGACCTAGTCCAGTTTTGAACACCACACTGTATTAAGCCGCTACAGACACTAGCCTACTACCAATGAACTTCGGACTGGACTGTAGTTGAACCCTAATCAATCTCAAACTGATTCAAGGTACAGTTGCACTCCTTACGTCTCTGATCCCATCAGGATACTACGCACTTGATTCCCTTAGCTGATCTCACCCACAACCAAGAGTTGCTACGACCCAAAGTCGAAGAATTGATAAACAAATCTGTCTCATTCAGAAAAGTCTATTGGAATAGATAAATCTGTCTCCTATAGAAATACCTATGAGTTTTGTTCCGTCTTTTGATAAATCAAGGTGAACAGGAACCAATTGATATACCGGACTTATATTCCCGAAGAACAGCCTAGAAATATCAATCACCTCACAATAATCTTAATCGTATGGTAGCGAAACAAGATATTGTGGAATCACAAATGATGAGACAAAGATGTTTGTGACTACTTTTTATCTTGCCTATCGGAGATTAAATCTCAAGCCAATCTTAAAGAAGATAGTACTCAAACACGATAGAAATAGCAAGATCAGATCACGCAACCACAGAAAAAATAGTTGGGTCTGGCTTCACAATCCCAATGAAGTCTTTAAGTCGTTAACCTACAGGGTTTCGTGAAAAACCTAAGGTTAAGGGAGAATCGACTCTATCTTATACAACTAGTATCACACAGGAGATGTGGGGATTAGGTTTCCCAGTTGCTAGAGTTCTCATTTATATAGTTTTCAAATCAGGTTTTGCAATCTAAGTTACCTTGGTAACAAAGCATTCAATATTCATCGTTAGATGAAAACCTGATTAGATTCAAGCTAATATCTTTCAACCGTTATATCGAACTTAGCTTGTTATACACAAATGAAATGTACCCTGATTTAGGTTTAGTAATCATACCTAAACGTGTACACCATGTTGGCTCAACCGTAGTTAACCGAGGTTAGCTATATGAACACTCCCATATCAACCTTATTCATCTTAACAATAACTAGTTCAAATGACTCAAATGAAACTAGTTGAAGAGTTGTTCAATTGCTATATTCTCATAGAAGTATACAAGAACACAATTGAATCAAAATCGGTTTGATTCACTCGAATCAATTCATGAACATTATAGCCACGGTTTTCAAAGAATGCATTCCTTAATATATAAATGTATTAGTTCATGAGCCAACCGATTTTAGAACTTTAACCACTCAAGTATGCAAACGGATACGCATACTTAAGTAGCCGGTCTGAGTTTGGGTTCGCCAGTATGCAAAAGGGTACGTATACTTGGTACACTTCCAAAAACCCAGCACAAATTCCCGGACCTATACCTTACGCAAGTATGCGTACCGGTATGTGTACTTGGTAAACGGAATTTCACAACTACAAGTACGCATATGGGTATGCATACTTTAGTTCCGGTCATGGATTACATACATGCAAGAAAGCACACTATGTTTATAATCCAATGATGGTTAAGTATTCTAAACTCTTATTTCAATCATTAAAACTTTCTTAGAGGATGACAATAGCCGTTTTCACACACTATTAGCATCAAAGCAATTTTCAAGTTATTGAAATAATCATAACGAAACATTCCAAGTCTACACCAAATGATTGTATCACACAAACCATATAAGATGTTACTCGGCGATTTTCACATGATCATCTTTTGACTTTCGTCAAAAATATAAGATGAACTTGGTTGAAGCGAAAGCTTACCAACACATATTCCGAGAAATATGTAAGCGAGTTAAACTCAGCTCGAAATCTCAAATGTGTATAATCGATAACTATATAGTAATACGACTTTTTTATCAATATAGATAGAGTAGAAATAGACTTTCCAAGTGATAGATGAGTTTTAGTCTCCACATACCTTTTGTTAATGAAGTTCTATAAGATCGCCTTAGTAGTTCTTCGTCTTCATTTGATGAACGTCGTGAAGTCTAATGCTCAACTACACAATCTATCCTAGTCCGAGACATTACTATAAGTAGACTAGAAATCAAGACTTATAGTTTTGATCACTAACATTGACAAACAAGCTATAGATAGCAACGCTTGCGTGTTCGACCGAGCAGTGCATTAACAATCTCCCCCTTTGTCAATTTTAGTGACAAAACTATCAATACATATGGATTACAAAATAAATAGACTTTGTAGATTCTCATCCAAATACTTGATCTCCTTGGTTCTTCAACATTACTCGAAATCTTCGTCACTTCCAAGTACTCCAATGATTCCAAATGTGTTCAATTCCGCATCATTGTTGTTGAAGATCCGTAGCTATAACAATGAGAAAACAGTTGCTCTCAATCATTGTTATACAGTGTCATAGTATCATTATACAGAATCAAAGTCCAATTGTATCACGACTTTGACAACAATACTACGGTGATATGTATCACTCTGTGTAAGGCCCGTCCCAATTTCAAGGGTATTTATGTCATTTTACTTTTGAGGATAAAATAGTCATTTTTCTTTAAAGGGTATTTTGGTAATTTTATATTATTTTGGATGGTTGCTATAATTAGTTAGGGTTGGTGCTGTATGCATGTGCTAAATTTTAAATTAGGTAGGATGATGCCTTAGAATTATAAATGGGTGCTAATGTGCACTAGCATTTTACTAATTATAAGAATACTAACTTCATATTGGTGGCAAATAATTTTTAAAGAGAAGATAAAATGAAGTCACCTAATATAAGTGGAATGAAAAATGAAACTAGTGAATATCTTCTTATAGTTAATACCAAGATAGGTGTTTATTTAGTAGTGGCCGGGTTTGACTGTAAAGAACAGAACTTTGACGGTAGCATTTGTGGGAGGTTTGACCAGTGGGATAAAGATTAAGCGAGAATGTGTTTTGAAAATGTCTTTATAGTTGCCTTCTTTTTTTTTATCATCTTGCCACAAGTCACCTCCTAATTGGTTAACAATTGTAACCTTGTTGCGTGTCTAGCAGTGATTGGATTGTTGACTTGTGTTAACATGAGTAAATTTCTGATTGAGATGAAAACGGAAACAAATCAGGTCAAGGATTAATCTAGCTCAATCCATATCACATGCGGACGGTTTAGAATATACTAGTCCACTAGATTATGGTCGGCTAGAATATAAGGTAAGGTCTTTAGGGTTAGTAGTCGTCGTTTTTATTTATTTTCATCATTCTCCTAGCAAGACGGAAAAAAATTATTCCAGTAGAAAAGAAAAATAAGACGGCGGTGATTAGTTCGTAGAGTTGGAACGGCTTTAATATTCGTTGGTTATTGATTTCTCCACTGTTCCTCCTTAGGATTATTTGCTAGCGGTCGAGGTAGGCGCACACTAACTAAAACTTGTTTTATTGAGTTTAAATCATTTAAATTCATATTTATTGGTTTTAAATATTGTGGTGATGTGCGATCGATAGTACCGTATTTATTGATTTCATGATAACATTGAAGTTGTGTGATGTATGTATATGCTTGATAAATTGCGGTCCTTTGGAATTGATGGTTGCTTCCCAAAAGACTTGTCTTCTTGACGGGATACGAGATATCCTTGGGAGTTAAAGGTTGCCTCCCTAAAACAACATGGGTCTCATTAGGAGTTGATGGTTTCCTCCTATTTGATTGCTAAACCCATGGGCTCCTTGGGGCGAGAGGATTGATTGAATTTATTGTTGTTTATGGATGTGGTATTTTCATGTGTTTGCGGTGTTGTTAATCATGCTAGTTGTTTTAAAAAAGAATTGAAAATTGTTGCTTAAAATGTTTTATTGCTTCTTTTCCTACTGGGTGTCACAACTCACGTCGTTTCATGACAAAAAATTCCATATTTTTTGGCACCACAAGGAGCTAATGGAGGAAAAGCAAAGAGATCGGTTTTGGTGCTTTAATTAGTAGTTGCTTGTGATTGGAAAATTGTAATAAAATATCATCAAACTCTTTTAGATGAATTTTACTGAGAATTTATGTATTAATACTTTTGAGATTGTTTTGTTAATGTATAACCAATGAAACAATGCTTTGTTAAGAAAAATCTATTTGATTAGACAATGAATATTTTTGAGTCATGCTGGTTTGTCTTTTAATGATAATTATTCTATAATATATTTTTATTTCATTATTTTTTAACCTATTACAAACTTATCTAAGATGTATATATAAATATATCAGAATTTTCTGAGTTCCATAAATATTTTTAAAACAATTGTTTCTAACTGTAATAAATTTAGACGTTTTCTGACAGATCTAACTATATTGAAGTTTTCCTGTTTTAAAACTATTCTATGGCATGTTTTAGGCTTTGGTGTCTCTTTAAACTTTAAGATCTTTATTTTTCATTTTTAAAATGGTAAACTAAAACTAATTTAGAGTTGTGAGTGATTTGATGTGATTTTTGTAAAATGAACTATCACAGTTTTACTTTTCTGCGGTACAGGTCAACTACGCGTTTGACTGTGGTCAATAAGTCTGTAAGAAAAACTAAAAATTACATAAAATTTATGAATGGAATAATACTCAGTTAGGATTTATAATGTATGATCATAATAATTTTTCGTTTTAAATTGTGTTCGGTAAAATTCTTTTAGTGAACTGATGTTTGTTTTTGTTTTACGTTTGTTCCTCAAAACCGTGACTCATTTGGATTGAATCTGGAACGTTAACGGTGAAATTAATTTTTATGCTAAACTAGAGTTTTCTAGAGTTCATGTGGATTAAAAATCATGTCAAAGTAACGGTTAGATCTTCCTAAAAGAATTTTTATATATCCGCAGCGACAGAATTTCTAAATTTAAGATAAATAAAGACTAGACAAATAAATGGGTGTTTGGGGTCGGGAAATAAGTGCAAAGTACGGGACTAATATTAAGTGTAGCATTCAGGATTTTGGGTTTGGATTTGGGTTAGAATCCAGGCCCAAAAATCGGGGTGTTACAGTTTGGTATCAGAGCTAGTCTGATCCTTTGGGCAGGCTAGTTTCTGAATAAGTCAATGCGTGTATATGCTCGTATGTGAATTTCTTGTAGTAATTGTTGATTGTGTTTTGCTAGAATGCGTAGTAGGTTGTAATTCTTTTGTATAGAGAATTCTCTCTGTGATACTTATGTTTTAATGTCCTTCATTCAGGACATGTCTCGTCGTAATAATGGTTCAACCGGCCCACAAGATGAGGGTTTTGGTGATGTTATTCATGCTTTGAATGTTGTTGCTCAAGCGATGCAACAACAATTGAATCTTAATCAGAACGCACCTCCTCCTCCACCACCACCAAATCAGTGGGCTTTGCTGGTGAGAAGGTTTATTGAGCAAAAGCCTGATTCCTTTAAGGGTAGTCCTGATCCACTAGTTGCTGAAAATTGGATAGATAAGATTGAGCAAATATTCACCCTGTTGGATGAGAATGATGAGAATAAACTGGATCTTGTTGTTTATAAGCTTAAGGGCGAAGCCACTCGTTGGTGGGAGATGACTCGTCGTTCTAGGAATGACGTTCTGTTTACCTAGGTAGAATTTCGACTCGCTTTCCTAAATAAATACTTTCCACAAACTGCGCGAAACCAACGCATGATCGAGTTTATGCAGTTAACCAAGAGAAATATGACAGTAGCGCAGTATCAAGCCAAGTTTGAAGAACTTTCCCGTTTTACTACTCACCTGGTTGAGAATGAAGAGTTGAAGGCTTTTAAGTTTCAGGAGGGACTTAAGCCTTCAATTAAGGGTAGGTTGTCTGTTTTTAAGATTACCTCTTATACTGAGATAGTGGAGATAGCGATGATCGTGGAGAGAGATCTTGAGGAAGCTGCGAAAATCCGTGAGATCATTCTGGCGATAGGAATGGGAACGGTAAGAATAAAAATCACACATACGAAAGGAAAGAGAATGGGGACGATGAACAAAGAAATCTTAAACATGTTGTGTGTTTTGAGTTAAAACAGCCTGGTCACTATAAGAGGAATTGCCCACAACTTGCTGCTCAGCGGGATAAACATCCTCCCGTGCTGTAACGTCAGAACCGAGGTACCTTCTAAATTTCGTGACGAAATTTCATTTAAGGGGGATAAGATTGTAAGGCCCGTCCCAATTTCAAGGATATTTATGTCATTTTACTTTTCAGGATAAAATAGTCATTTTTATTTAAAGGGTATTTTGGTAATTTTAGATTATTTATGATGGTTGTCATAATTAGTTAGGGTTGGTGATGTAAGCATGTGCTAAATTTTAAATAAGGTAGGATGATGCCTTAGAATTATAAATGGGTGCTAATGTGCACTAGCATTTTACTAATTATAAGAATACTAACTTCATATTGGTGGCAAATAATTTTTAAAGAGAAGATAAAATGAAGTCACCTAATATGAGTGAAATGAAAAATGAAACTAGTGAATATCTTCTTATAGTTAATGCCATGATAGGTGTTTGTTTAGTAGTGGTCGGGTTTGATTGTAAAGAACAGAACTTTGACGGTAGCATTTGTGGGAGGTTTGACCAGTGGGATAAAGATTAAGAGAGAATGTGTTTTGAAAATGTATTTATGGTTGCCTTCTTCTTTTTTTTATCATCTTTCCACAAGTCACGTCCTAATTGGTTAACAATTGTCACCTTGTTGCGTGTCTAGCAGTGATTGGATTGTTGACTTGTGTTAACATGAGTAAATTTCTGATTGATATGAAAACGGAAACAAATAAGGTCAAGGATTAATCTAGCTCAATCTATATCACATGCGGACGGTTTAGAATATACTAGTCCACTAGATTATGGTCGGCTAGAATATAAGGTAAGACCTTTAGGGTTAGCAGTCATTGTTTTTATTTATTTTCATCATTCTCCTAGAAAGACGAAACAGAGAAAAAAAATTATTCCAGTAGAAAAGAAAAATAAGACGGCGGTGATTAGTTCTTAGAGTTGGAACGGCTTTAATATTCGTTGGTTATTTATTTCTCCACTGTTCCTCCTTAGGATTATTTGCTAGCGGTCGAGGTAGGCGCAACACTAACTAAAACTTGTTTTATTGAGTTTAAATCATTTAAATTCATATTTATTGGTTTTAAATATTATGGTGATGTGCGATCGATAGTACCGTATTTATTGATTTCATGATGACATTGAAGTTGTGTGATGTATGTATATGCTTGATAAATTGCGGTCCTTTGGAATTGATGGTTGCTTCCCAAAAGACTTGTCTTCTTTACGGGATACGAGATATCCTTGTGAGTTAAAGGTTGCCTCCCTAAAACAACATGGGGCTCATTAGGAGTTGATGGTTGCCTTTTATTTGATTGCTAAACCCATGGGATCCCTGGGGCGAGCGGATTAATTGAATTTATTGTTGTTTATGGATGTGGTATTTCTATGTGTTTGCGGTGTTGTTAATCATGCTAGTTGTTTTAAAAAGGAATTGAAAAATGTTGTTTAAAATGTTTTATTGCTTCTTTTCCTGTTGAGTGTCACAACTCACGTCGTTTCATGACAAAAAATTCCAGATTTTATGGCACCACAAGGAGCTAATGGCGGAAAAGCATAGAGATCGGTTTTGGTGCTTTAATTAGTAGTTGCTTGTGATTGGAAAATTGTAATAAAATATCATAAAACTCTTTTAGATAAATTTTACTGAGAATTTATGAATTAATACTTTTGAGATTATTGGGTTAATATATAACCAATGAAACAATGCTTTGTTAAGAAAAATCTATTTGATTAGATAATTAATATTTCTGAGTCACGCTGGTTTGACTGTTAATGATAATTATTCTATAATATATTTTTATTTCATTCTTTTATTAACCTATTAAAACTCCTCTAAGATATATATATAAATATATCAGAATTTTCTGAGTTCCATTAATATTTTTAACACAATTGTTTCTCACTGTGAGAAATTCAGACGTTTTCTGACAGATCTAACTATATCGAAGTTTTCATATTTTAAAACTATACTATGGCATGTTTTAGGCTTTGGCGTCTTCTGTAAACTTGAAGATATTTATTTTTACTTTTTAAAATGGTAAGCTAAACCTGATTTAGAGTATTGAGTGATTTGATGTGATTTTTGTAAAATGAACTATCAACGTTTTACTTTTCTGCAGTACTGGTCAACTACGCGTTTGACTGTAGTCAAAAGGTCTTTAAGAAAATCTAAAAATTATAGAAAATTTATGAATGGAATAATACTCAGTTAGGATTTATAGTGTATGATCATAATAATTTTTTTATTTAAATTGTGTTCAGTAAAATTCTTGGAGTGAACTGATGTTTTTTTTTTTTTACGTTTGTTCCTAAAAACCGTGACTCATTTGGATATAATCTGGAACGTTAACGGTGAAATTAATTTTTATGCTAAACTAGAGTTTTATAGAGTTCATGTTCATTGAAAATCATGTCAAAGTAACGGTTAGATCTTCCTAAAAGAATTTTTATATATCCGCTGCGACAAAATTTCAAAATTTAAGATAAATAAATACTAGACAAATAAATGGGTGTTTGGGGTTTGGCCAAAAGTGCAAAGTACGGGACTAATATTAAGTGTAGCATTCAGGATTTTGGGTTTGGATTTGGGTTAGAAGCCAGGACCAAAAATCGGGGTGTTACACTCCCCCTTAGTCAATACTTCATCTCAACATGAAAACCACTCCCCCTTACATAATGATCCGTAAACCATATGTATTTGTAGTGTGAACTACACATTAATTCTCCCTCTTTTTGTCAATATAAATTGGCAAAGGTACGAAAAATAGTGGGATCCTCATGAAATTTTCATAGAGATACTTCATGACCAAAAGAGAACAACATCCCAACTTGTTTAGATGCCATCAAATAGCCGAAACTAAATGCATTCATCAAGGAGTTTATAAAGATACAAGATAACCCCAATATTCCACAGCCACACTCCCCACAAAGATTTGGCAATTAAGCACAAGTTCAATTAATAACTCTCCCCCATAAAATGTCATTCCCGTAAGAACAACAAGAGCGACCTTACTTTTACGCGAAAAAAAAGATTTCTTTGGAAATTAAAAGTTCTTCTAAGAAAGGAAGCTTGGAAAAACGTGGGCAACGCTCAAGGATATGGAATCTCACTAGGTTAACTCTTAATCTATTTGAGGAATACTATCGTGATGGATCGATTGACAAAGATCTATTTAGAGCATTTGAAAATGTTTTTAGATTCTTAGAAAAACTTAATTCGATTAAGAATAAGAATCGTTTTGATAAAAGGTATGTCCCTATACATGATGTACGAACTAGACTTACTACCAACTCATGTGAAATTTATAAAAAGATGTCTGATGAGTTCGATGTAGGTTCTAATTGTCAGAAAAAGTATTTTCTTGGTCATCTGAAAAGAAATTCAAAGAATTCTATTAACCCTGAGTATCATCATTACTATGATTATGCTACTGGTTCATTTCACAAATATCAACCGGAAAAGTTGCATGAGAATCTCTCTGCAGAGTTCGCCTCTTGGTAACAAGCTTGGCTCTACCCCATTTGTATATAACTTGAGATGGGGCAAGTAACGGTTGAATCTTTTTTGTGTTTGGGTTAATTTTTCTTTCCTTCTTTTTCCTCCTTTCCAAGGGAAATTAAGGTGTTGAAGTTCTTCCTACTTTCCTTTACTGCACGGTACTGTTCATTTCAGTGTGCAAACCTTGGATTAAGAAATCCTACTCTTTTGTGGGTTACGGTTCAGGAACGGGTCCAAGCCCATCCGCTGGCATATAAAGGTAGTGGTACGCGTACCTTTCTTCTACCTCCCTTATTGTCCGCGTACGTGAACTATTCTAGGGTTCATGATTTTTCTCCATTAAATCACCTTTGGAGATCAAAATGAAAAAGGGTTTCTCAAGGAACATATTAAGGAAGTCAATTCTTCCTCTAATCTCTTAATTTCTAGATCTCATGAAGAATTTCATGGTTTCAAAGGAGATTTCAAAAAACTTTGGTTCTTCATCTTCTTCTAGCATGAACTTACCAATGGATCAAAGTTCCATTAGAATTAGATTTTTCAATGATTCTTGTGAAAAAGTTTTCGAAAGAATTTCTTCTAATGGGTTTATTCTAGAAAAGAAGTTGGATTTTACTAGTGGACATAAAGAGGATTTGATTTGTTTTGAAAAAATCAATCTTGGAAACATCTTTGATGGTCTTGGTGAAGGTTTTGACACTCTTACACGAATCTTTTATGCTAACATCTATGATGTTAATTGTGATGACATGGAATTCAAGACCATGATAAATAGACAAAGGATTCATGTTAATAGAGAGTTAATTTCAAGGATTACTAAAATTCCCTTAGGGAGTTTTCTCCTACCAAGACCTAGTCATGAAAGACCTTCTTATGAAACCATTTCTATTGGTCTCTGTGGTAAGAGTGTTGATTTGAATATGGAAAAATTCTCTACTAATAATCTTAGTCTCTCTTTGATGTCCTTTGGAATACTTTGTATATCTAATCTTTGTCCCTCCACAATTGAGAATTCTCATTGGAGCCGTGAGTTTGCAGAGTTTGTCTATTTCCTTGAGTTGGAAACTCAAAGTTTCGAAATTTGTGGGTTTATCATATATCAAATGTTGTCGATGACGTCTTCCAACAAGAAGTTAGGTTATCCTTGATTTATTGAGCGAATTTTTCGCACCTTCTCTATAGCTCCGATTGGCAACTCCATTGGAACTCCCAAGCTTGTTCGTTCATGTACTTTCAAACGTATGAAGGAGAATGCTTGCAAGAGACAAAGATGTGACACCCTTGATGGCTTATGTGATTCGTCCTCCATGAATCTTCTTCACCAATTTCTCAAAGGTGTTTGTAAGATTAATGCCAAGGTAAGGTGTGTGCAAGAACAATTACTTTTGATTGCTACTAAGTTTCCAGAAATCAAGGATGACATGGATAAGATTTAAGCCACTCTTATGGTCTCAGATGATGAAGATGATGATTAGCTTTTTGTACGTCATCATTTTTCTGTTTAACGGTTGTCGATTTGCGAGAATTTATTCTTGTGTTTTTAAGAAGGATAACTAGGGTTTGGAATAGCCATTATTGTGAGTACACATAGCTATTTCAAACGATTTTCATCTTACAATGTTTTTATATTTATTTATTTAAATTCTAAAGTTGATTTGGAAGATGATTTTGCAGTATTAATCTTTATGGTTTATATATTGCAACTTGTTATGGGATATGTGTGTTTGCGTCCGTGAACTATGATTGTCTCATATGTGGTCAAAAGTTAAGTCTTTCATATGTCAGTATGCAAGTATTGATAAAAGATTGAATGAACTTTTGACAAACAAAAGTTAAGCCTTTTATGTCATTATGCAAATATTGATGGAAGAAAGGATGAACTTTTGTTTACAAAGATTAAAGTCTATTATATGTCATTGTGCAAATAGTGATGAAAAATAGAATGAATCTTTGTTTATTCCGCAGTATTGATCTTCCCTGATCCATATCTTTATGTATATACTGTGCGGCTCCGTAAGTTCTCTTATGTGAGCATTTCCAATTAAATTAATCATGGGTTCTCTTGTAGTTAATTTAATTGAGATTTTTGGATACAAATTCATGTTTCATGTGATTTGTTAATGTCCAAAGAAATCCTTCTTTTCTTGTAAAAGTAAGGTCGCTCTTGTTGTTCTTTCGGGAATGACATTTTATGGGGGAGAGTTCTTAGTTGAACTTGTGCTTAATTGTCAAATCTATATGGAATATTGGGTGAGGTTGTTATACCCCGGATTTTTCACCTTACATAATGATCCGTAAACCATATGTATTTGTAGCGTGAACTACACATTAATTCTCCCACTTTTTGTCAATATAAATTGGCAAAGGTACGAAAACTAGTGGGATCCTCATGAAATTTTCATAGAAATACTTCATGACCAAAAGAGAACAACATACCAACTTGTTTAGATGCCATCAAATAGCCGAAACTAAATGCATTCATCAAGGAGTTTATAAAGATACAATCTAACCCCTATAATATTCCACATCCGCACTCCCCACAAAGATTTGGCAATTAAGCACAAGTTCAATTAAGAACTCTCCCCCATAAAATATCATTCCCGAAAGAAAAACAAGAGCGACCTTAATTTTACACGAAAAGAAGGATATCTTTGGACATTAACAAATCACATAAGAATATGAGTTTGTATCCAAAAATCTTAATTGAATTAACCACAAGGAAAATGATCAATTCAATTGGTCATGCTCAACATAAGAAAACTTACGGAGCAACACAGTATATGCACAAAGATGTGGATCAGGGAAAGACTAATACTGCAGAATAATCAAAGATTCATTCTATTTTTCATCACTATTTGGACAATGACATATAATAGACTTAATCTTTGTAAACAAAAGTTCATCCTTTCTTCCAACAATATTTACATAATGACATAAAAGGCTTAACTTTTGTAGTCAAAAGTTCATTCTATCTTTTATCAATACTTTCATACCGACATATAATAGAGATAACTTTTGAAAAAGTATGGGACAGTCAAGGTTCACGGACGTAAACAACATATCCCATAACAATTTGCAATATATATAAAACTATAAAGATTAATACTACAAAAATCATCTTCCAAATAAACTTTAGAATTTAAACAAATAAATCTAAAAACATTGCAAGATGAAAACGTTGTAAATAGCTATGTGTACTCACAATAATGGCTATTCCAAACCCTAGTTATCCTTCTTAAAACACAAGAATAAATTCTTATAAGAAAATTCCTAGACATTGTAGAGTTTTCTCAGGGCATCTACTGAGAATTCCTTCTCATTATTGAAAAACCTATTGATAATGGGATCATTCAATTCCTCTAGATCTTCAGAGATATCAGTTAACTCACTAAGTTCTCTTTTCAGTCCACTCAGAGTGTTCTTTGTTAGAGACAACATTTGTTCATAGTGAGATATTTCTTCCAAAGATGAAACGATTTGAGATTTTAAATCATTTCTTTTTCTGATGAAATCTTTCACCATATCCCTGAAGTATTATCATAATGACATACAGACAAAAGGAAGTTAGAGGAGGAACCTGAATCACTAACCGTAGTCTTCACCTTTCTCCTCCTTGAGGACATGATTCCTTCACATAGATACACATTGACAGATTCTACTGCATCTCTTTTTGTAGTTCCTCTAGTTATAGGTGCCATTAGATTGTATCTTTCGGAGGAAAAAAAGTGAAGTACAATTCTGATCACAAATGAACATAAATAGACTTATTAGGAAAACTAACCCTAACGAAACTTTGAAAAAGTCTCCACGGATTACGTTTCATTATCTATTTTAACAACAAAATATTCACTTGCTCAAAATAACTTTTAGTTATAAACGGGATAACCAACATATTTTATAGGACTTGAGAAACCTTGATGTGATCCTTATTCCAAGTCAACAATAAGGATTCATCACATTACTATGGTTAGATAGTAATGGAGTGAACAAAATGTTCACTTCTTCTGTCATAAGATGACATATCAAGGCTTGTTGGATAAACAGACTTACCTCGTCTGACTCTGATTCTTTTAGACATCTTCTTCTTGTACTCAGACGTTTGCTGGTTTTCCAGAGTCAGACTCATCCTTTGCATGTCATTTTGAAGTTTGGAAATTATTTTGTTGTTCCTCTTGAATTTCCAACACTTACTTTGAACATGACTTGAACTTCAACAAAAAGACCAAAACAGAAAGGAGTTTTTTCTTTGTAGAGATGACTCCTGTTTATCACGACTTACAGAATCAGTTGTTCCAGAACCGGCCGGAACAAATGAGTTAATTGTGCTCACAGTCTTATTTTTGAACCCTAAACCTTTTGTCTTTCTAAAATCCTTTTGACCAAATAACATTGCTGAAATTTTGTCGGAGCTTCTTGTCAACCTTTGCAGTCACACTTGAGAGAATTAATCTCTTTTTCTTTCAGAGATAGGGTTCTTGTGAATTCATCATTAAGACAGTCAATCTCAAGAGATTTCACCTGAAGTGATGATTCAAGTTTCTCCAACAAAACTTTTAGTTGAAGATTTTCTTGGTGAATTTCTTCACTTTTATCCAAGAAATCTAGAATCTCAGTGTCAGACTCACATTCCGAACCAGAATTTGAGTTAATGGAGACTTCTGTCGAGAGGGCTGAAAATCCTGAACATACTTTGACACACTGAGATATTTCTTCTTTAACTGAATCATCAGAGAGAGAAGGCAGTCTCTCGTATCTCTTGCTTTTCTTCACAATATCCTTGATCTTTTGTGTAATCAGCGATCTGTTAGGATCAGATTGATTAAAACAACACTCATCAGCCCATGACAAGTTAGAAGCTTCTCTTGTAATGGTCATAGCATTGAAAGCAGACATTCTGACTGTATTATGATCATGATCAAGTAATTTTATCTTTCCAACAAGAGAATTTCTGGAAAGAGTATCAATGTTATTTCCCTCAACGATGTGCTTCTTAGAATCGTATCTAGACGGCAGCGATCTGAGAATTTTCATCACAATGTCCTTTTCAGGAATAATCTTACCCAATGCAAAAGATGCATTAACAATTTCAGAAACTTTGTGATTAAACTCATCAAATGAATCTTCATCTTCCATACGAAGGTTTTCCCAATCATAATTTAGATTTTGCAACCTAGCTTCCTTTTCACAGGTATTCCCTTCAAATACGGTTTCTAAGATATCCCAAGCATATTTAGACCGAGTGCACGTAGTCACATGGTGCTGAAGATTTTGAGTAATGGCATGAATGATAGCATTTAACCCGTCATAATTTTTCTTTGCAGCGAGAATCTCGGTAGGTTCGTATGCACCAATATCCTTTGGAACAGTTGTATCGCCTTCTGCAATAACCGGAGGATTATAGCCATTAACTGCATAAACCCATGATTGAAAATCATGCGCTTGAAGAAAGGAACACATAACAATTTTCCACCATAAGTAATTTGAGCCATCGAAGACTGGTGGCACGTTAATAGAGATAGCACTTCTGTCCATATTCAGATTGCTACAAACACAAACTTATAAGGTCTTTAATGTGTTTGCCTGCTCTGATACCAATTAAAAAGGCGGGGGTCTAACAACCACACCCAATATTTCGTTTGGCAATCTGAATAGAAAAACTCTAATATACTTTCAAGAGAATCAACTAGACAGTTAGATTCAATCTAGAGAAAAGTATATCAAAGAGTTTATATCTCTGTTTCACAATGTAATCAGAAAATCAAACAGATAGAAATCCGTGAGCCTGATTATTATGTGAAACCACTTGAACGGTACCAAAGACCAATGTTCAAGGATTAATCAATTTCAATCAACAACCAAGGGTTGGATTTACCAATTGACCGATTAAACGTACAACCTGTGATGTTTTTAAATTATATAACAAATTATAATGCGGAAAAGAAATAACACAGACACCAGAAGTTTTGTTAACGAGGAAACCGCAAATGCAGAAAAACCCCGGGACCTAGTCCAAATTTGAACACCACACTGTATTAAGCCGCTACAGATACTAGCCTACTACCAATGAACTTCGGACTGGACTGTAGTTGAACCCTAATCAATCTCACACTGATTCAAGGTACAATTGCGCTCCTTACATCTTTGATTCAAGCAGAATACTAAGGTTAAGGGAGAATCCCAATGAAGTCTTTAAGTCGTTAACCTACAGGGTTTCGTGAAAAACCTAAGGTTAAGGGAGAATCAACTCTATCTTATACAACTAGTATCACACAGGAGGTATGGGGATTAGGTTTCCCAGTTGCTAGAGTTCTCATTTATATAGTTTTCAAATCATGGTTTGCAATCTAAGTTACGTTGGTAACAAAGCATTCAATATTCACCGTTGGATGAAAACCTGATTAGATTCAAGCTAATATCTTTCAACCGTTAGATCAAACTTAGCTTGTTATATACAAATGAAACGTGCCCTAATTTAGGTTTAGTAACCGTACCTAAACGTGTACACCATGTTGGCTCAACCGTAGTTAACCGAGGTTATCTATATGAACACTCTCATATCATACTTATTCATCTTAACCATAACTAGTTCAAATGACTCAAATGAAACTAGTTGAAGAGTTGTTCAATTGTTATATTCTCATAGAAGTATACAAGAACACAATTGAATCAAAAACGGTTTGATTCAGTCGAATCAATTCATGAACATTATAGCCACGGTTTGCAAAGAATGCATTCCTTAATATATAAATGTATTAGTTCATGAGCCAACCGATTTTAGAACTTTAACACTCAAGTATGCAAACGGGTACACATACTTAAGTAGCAGGTCTGAGTTTGGGTTCGCCAGTATGCAAACGGGTACGCATGCTTAGTACACTTCCAAAACCCATCAGAAATTCCCGAACCTATACCTTACGCAAGTATGCGTACCGGTATGTGTACTTGGTACACGGAATTTCACAACTACAAGTATGCATACTTTAGTTCCGGTCATGGATCACATACATGCAAGAATGCACACTATGTTTATAATCCAATGATGGTTAAGTATTCTAAACTCTTATTTCAATCATTGAAGCTTTCTTAGAGGATGACAATAGCCGTTTTCACACACTATTAGCATCAAAGCAATTTTCAATTTATTGAAATAATCATAATGAAACATTCCAAGTCTACACCAAATGATTGTATCACACGAACCATGTAAGATGTTACTCGGCGATTTTCACATGATCATCTTTAGACTTTCGTTAAGAATATAAGAAGAACTTGGTTGAAGCGAAAGCTTACCAACACATATTCCGAGAAATATGTTAGCGAGTTAAAATCAGCTCGAAATCTCAAATGTGTATAATCGACAACTATATAGTAATACGACTTTTGTCTCAATATAGGAGATAAAGTAGAAATGGACTTTCAAAGTGATAGATGAGTTTTAGTCTCCACATACCTTTTGTTGATGAAGTTCCACAAGCTCTCCTTAGTAGTTCTTCGTCTTCAATTGATGAACGTCGTGAAGTCTAATGCTCAACTATACAATCTATCCTAGTCCGAGACATTACTATAAGTAAACTAGAAATTAAGACTTATAGTTTTGATCACTAATATTGACAAACAAGCTTGAGATAGCAACGCTTGTGAGTTCGACGGAGCAGTGCTCTAACAATCTCCCCCTTTGTCAATTTTAGTGACAAAACTATCAATACATATGGATTACAAAATAAATAAACTTCGTAGCTTCTCATCCAAATGCTTGATCTCATTGGTTCTTCAACATTACTCGAAATCTTCGTCACTTCCAAGTTCTCCAATGATTCCAAATGTGTTCAACTACGCATCATTGTTGTTGAAGATCCGTAGCTATAAAAATGAGAAAACAATTGCTCTCAATCATTGTTATACAGTATCATAGTATTATTATACAACATCAAAGTCCAATTGTATCACAACTTTGACAACAATACTATGGTGATATGTATCACTCCCCCTTAGTTAATACTTTATCTCAACATGAAAACCACTCCCCCTTATGTTAGAGCATTGCTCGGTCGAACTCGCAAGCGTTGCTATCTCAAGCTTGTTTGTCAAGTTTAGGTTCCAAAACTATAAGTCTTGATTTCTAGTCTACTTATAGCTAAGTCTCGTACTAGGATAGTAAGTGTAGTTGAGTTCTAGACTCCACGGCGTTCATCGAATGAAGATGGAGAAATACTCAAGGGAACTTGTTGATCTTCATCAACAAAGAGGTATGTGGAGACTTGAACTTATCTATCACTCAAAAGTCTATCTATTCTATCTCCTATTTTGAGACAAAAGTCGTATTGTTATATAGACTTCAATTATACACATTTGCTGTTTCGAGCCGAGTTTATCTCGCTTATCTATTTCTCGAAATATGTATTGGTAAGCTTTCGCTTTGGCCAAGTTCATCTTTACTCGTGACGAAAGTCATGTTGATTATTTCAATAACTTGAAAATCGCTTTGATGGAAATAGTTTGTGGATAACAACTATTATAACATCCTCTAAGAAAGTTTCAATGATTGAAATGAGAGTTTAGAACAAGTAACCATGTTTAGATATAAACATAGTGTGTTCTCACATTTTTGTAAAAGTCCAAAACCGGGAACCTAAAGCATGCGTACCCGTACGCGTACCGGTGGTTGTTGGAAACTCGGGAAAGTATGCGTACCCGTACGCATACTAGCGGAAGTTTCACGTCCATGAATTTCTACTGGAGTTTGGAAGTGTGAATTGGTATGCGCACCCGTACGCGTACTGGCATAACCAAACTCGGTCCGACCACTTAGGTATGCGTACCTGTTTGCATATTTAAGTAGGTTACTTTCTAAAATCGGTTTGTTCATGAACTAAAACATTTATATAATAAGGAATGCAATCTCTGCAAACTGTGGCTATAATGTTCATGAATTGATTCGAGTGAATCAAAATCGATTTTTCTTCGATTGTGTCTTGTATACTTCTATAAGATCTAAGCAATTGAACAACTCTCTAACTAGTTCATTTGAGTCACTTGAACTAGTTATGGTGAAGATGAATAAGGTTGATATGAAAGTGCTCATATGGCTAACCATTGGTTAACTATAGTTGAACCGACTAGGTGTACACGTTTAGGTACAGTTACTCAAACCTAAATGAAGGTGCATTTCACTTGTGTATAACAAGCTAAGATCGATCTAACGGTTGAAAGATATTAGCTTTAATCTAATCAGGTTTTCATCTAACGATGAATATTGAATGCTTTGTTACTAAGGTAACTTAGATTGCAAACCATGATTTGAAGACTATATAAAGGAGAACTCTAGCAACTGGGAAACCTAATCCCCACACCTCCTATGTGATACTAGTTGCATAAGCTAAAGTCGATTCTCCTTTAACATTAGGTTTTTCACGAAACCATGTAGGTTAACGACTTAAAGACTTAATTGGGATTGTCAAGCCAGACCCAACTATTTTCTCTGTAGTTGCGTGATCTGATCTTGCTGTTTCTATCGTGATTGAGTTCAATCGTAAGATTTGCTTGAGATTTATATCTCTGATAGGCAAGATAGAAAAGTAGTCACAAACACCTTCATCTCATCGTTTGTGTTTCCACAATATCTTGTTTCGTTAATTGATTAAGATTATTGTGAGGTGATTGATAATTCAGGGTTGTTCTTTGGGAATATAAGTCTGGGTTATCGATTGGTTCCTGTTCACCTTGATTTATCAAAAGACGGAACAAAAACTCATAGGTATATCTTTGGGAGAAAGATTTATCTATTCAATAGACTTTTCTGTGTGAGACATATTTGTTTATCAAGTCTTCGACTTTGGGTCGTGGCAACTCTTGGTTGTGGGTGAGATCAGCTAAGGGAATCAAGTGCGTAGTATCCTACTGGGATCAGAGACGTAAGGAACGCAACTGTACCTTGAATAAGTGTGAGATTTATTAGGGTTCAACTACAGTCCATACCGAAGTTAGCTTTGTTAGAGTACTACTCGGTCAAACTCGCATGTGTTGCTATCTCAAGCATGTTTGTCAATGTTATTGATCAAAACTATAAGTCTTGATTTCTAGCCTATTTATAGATGTCTCGGACTAGGACATAGATTGTGTAGTTGAGCTTTAGACTTCACGGCATTCATCATTTGAAGACGAAGAACTACTAAGGGGAGCTTGTGGAACTTCATCAACAAAAGGTATGTGGAGACTGAAACTCATCTATCACTCAGAAAGTTTATTTCTTCTCTATCTCCTATATTGATACATAAGTCGTATTACGATATAATTTTCTATTATACACATTTGAGATTTCGAGCTGAGTTTATCTCGTTTACATATTTCTCGAATTATGTGTTGGCAAGATTTTGCTTCGACCAAGTTTATCTTATATTCTTGACGAATGTAAGAATATGACCATGAGAAAATTTCCGAATAACATCTTACATGGTCTGTGTGATACAATCATTTGGTGTAGACTTGGAATGTTTCGTTATGATTATTTCAATATCTTGGAAATTGCTTTGATGCTAATAGTGTGTGAAAACGGCTATTGTCATCCTCTAAGAAAGTTTCAATGATTGAAATAAAGAGTTTAGAATCAAGTAACCATGTTTGGATATAAACATAGTGTGTTCTCACATTTGTGTGTAAGTCCAAAACCGGGAACCTGAAGTATGCGTACCCATACGCGTACTGGCGGTTGTTGGATGTATGGGCGAGTATGCATACCCGTACGCATACTGGCGGAAGTCTCACATCCGTGAATTTCTGCTGGAGTTTGGAAGTGTGAATTGGTATGCGCAGCCGTACACGTACTGGCGTAACCAAACTCGGTCCGTCTACTTAAGTATGTGTACCCATTTGCATACTTGAGTGGGTTGCTTTCTAAAATCGGTTGTACATGAACTTAAACATTTATAAAATAAGGAATGCAATCTTTGCAAACTGTGGCTATAATGTTCATGAACTGATTCGAGTGAATCAAACCGATTTTGCTTCAAATGTGTTCTTGTATACTTCTATGAGAATATAGCAATTGAACGGCTCTTTAACTAGTTTCATTTGAGTCACTTGAACTAGTTATGGTTAAGATGAATAAGGTTGATATGAGAGTAATCATATGGCTAACTTCGGTTAACTATTGTTGAGCCAACATGGTGTACACGTTTAGGTATGGTTACATAAACCTAAATGAGGGTACATTTCATTTGTGTGTAACAAGCTAAGTTCGATCTAACGGTTGAAAGATATTAGCTTGGTTGAATCAGGTTTTTCATCTAACGGTGAATATTAAATGCTTAGTTACCAAGGTAACTTTGGTTGCAAACCCTGATTTGAAAACTATATAAAAGAGAACTCTAGCAACTGGGAAACCTAATCCCCACACAGGCCCCACACCTCCTGTGTGTTACTAGTTGCATCAACTAGAGTTGATTCTCCTTTAACATTAGGTTTCTATCGAGACCCTGTAGGTTAACGACTTCAAAGACTTCATTGGGATTGTGAAGCCAGACCCAACTATTTTCTTTGTAGTTGCGTGTTCTGATGTTGCCCGATTCTATCTTTTGAGTACTATCTTCTCTAAGATTTTCTCGAGATTTAATATCCGATAGGCAAGATAAAAAGTAATCACAAACACCTTCGTCTCATTGTTTTTGATTCTACAATATCTAGTTTCGCCATCATACGATTTAGATTATTATGAGGTGATTGATAATACTAGTCTGTTCTTCGGGAATATAAGTCCGGTTTATCAATTGGTTCCTGTTCACCTTGACTTATCAAAAGACGAAACAAAAACTCTTGGGTATTTCTGTGGGAGACAGATTTATTCATTTTATAGACTTTTCTGTGTAAGACAGATTTGTTTATCAAGTCTTCGACTTTGGGTCGTAGCAACTCTTAGTTGTGGGTGAGATCAGCTAAGGAAATCAAGTGCGTAGTATCCTGCTGGGATAGGAGACGTAAGGAACCCAACTGTACCTTGAATCATTATGAGATTGATTAGGGTTCAACTACAGTCCAGTCCGAAGTTCATTGGTAGTATGCTAGTGTCTGTAGCGGCTTAATACAGTGTGGTGTTCAAACTAGACTAGGTCCCGGGGGTTTTCTGCATTTGCAGTTTCCTCGTTACCAAAACTTCTGGTGTCTGTGTTATTTCTTTTCCGTATTATATTTTGTTACATAATTGAAATATCACAGGTTGTGCGTTAGGATCAATCAATTAGATAATCCAACCTTTGGTTTTTGATTTAAATTGATTGACACTTGAACATTGGTCTTTGGTACCATTCAAGTTGTTTCACATAATAATCAGGCTCGCGGATTTCTATCTGTTTGATTTGCTGATTACATTGTGAAACAGAGATATAAACTCTGTATATACTTTTCTCTAGATTGAGTCTGACTGTCTAGTTGGTTCTCTAGAAAGTGTATTGGAGTAAGTCCTCTCAGATTGCCAAACAAATTGTTTGGTGTGGTTGTTGTACCCCCGCATTTTCAAGCTTTGTAGTAGGCTAGTGTCTGTAGCGGCTTAATACAGTATGGTGTTCAAATATGGACTAGGTCCTGGGGTTTTTATGCATTTGCGGTTTCCTCGTTATCAAAACTTATGGTGTCTGTGT
Organism: Papaver atlanticum; assembly: GCA_023531105.1. Taxonomy (NCBI): domain Eukaryota; kingdom Viridiplantae; phylum Streptophyta; class Magnoliopsida; order Ranunculales; family Papaveraceae; genus Papaver; species Papaver atlanticum. The sequence goes on from JAJJMB010007708.1 coordinate 6,161,946, forward strand.
TATTTATTTTCCGCATTATATTTTGTTATATAATTGAAATATCACAGGTTGTGCGTTGAATCGATCAATTGGTAAATCCAACCTTTGGTTGTTGATTGAAATTGATTGATCCTTTAACATTAGTCTTTGGTACCGTTCAAGTTATCTCTCTTATATTCAATCGGTCTCGCAAATTATTGTTTGTTTGATTGCGGATTGAATTGAGAGATTGAGATATAACTCTTTGATATACTTTTCTTAAGATTGAGTCTAACTGTCTAGTTGATTCTCTTTTAAGTATATTTGAGTTAGTCCATACATATTGCTAAGAGAAATATTGGGTGAGGTTGTTGTACCCCCGTTTTTTCAATTGGTATTAGAGCAGGAAAACACTATAAACCTGATAAGTTTGTGTTTGACTTATCCTTAAAGTTGGTCCCCATGGGAAATTTCTTTGGGAAACTTGCTCTTGGCATCTGTAACGCACGCCAGAATTCCTTAAAGATTGTTCAGAGATTATTATGGACCAAAACTCTGGTTGCTCATGATAATCTCGTTCCATCTAAGAATTTGGAAAACTAAGATGATAAGAAACAATCGAGAGGAAAAATTAAAAGTTCTTCTAAGAAAGGAAGCTTGGAAAAACGTGGGCAACGCTCAAGGATATGGAATCTCACTAGGTTAACTCTTAATCTATTTGAGGAATACTATCATGATGGATCGATTGACAAAGATCTATTTAGAGCATTTGAAAATGTTTTTAGATTCTTAGAAAAACTTAATTCGATTAAGAATAAGAATCGTTTTGATAAAAGGTCTGTCCCTATACATGATGTACGAACTATACTTACTACCAACTCATGTGAAATTTATAAAAAGATGTCTGATGAGTTCGATGTAGGTTCTAATTGTCATAAAAAGTCTTTTCTTGGTCATCTGAAAAGAAATTCAAAGAATTCTATTAACCCTGAGTATCATCATTACTATGATTATGCTACTGGTTCATTTCACAAATATCAACCGGAAAAGTTGCATGAGAATCTCTCTGCAGGGTTCGCCTCTTTGTAACAAGCTTGGCTCTACCCCATTTGTATATAACTTGAGATGGGGCAAGTAACGGTTGAATCTTTTTTGTGTTTGGATTAATTTTTCTTTCCTTCTTTTTCCTCCTTTCCAAGGGAAAATAAGGTGTTGAAGTTCTTCCTACTTTCCTTTACTGCACGGTACTGTTCATTTCAGTGTGCAAACCTTGGATTAAGAAATCCTACTCTTTTGTGGGTTACGGTTCAGGAACGGGTCCAAGCCCATCCGCTGGCATATAAAGGTAGTGGTACGCGTACCTTTCTTCTACCTCCCTTATTGTCCGCGTACGTGAACTATTCTAGGGTTCATGATTTTTCTCCATTAAATCACCTTTGGAGATCAAAATGAAAAAGGGTTTCTCAAGGAACATATCAAGGAAGTCAATTCTTCCTCTAATCTCTTAATTTCTAGATCTCATGAAGAATTTCAAGGTTTCAAAGGAGATTTCAAAAAACTTTGGTTCTTCATCTTCTTCTAGCATGAACTTACCAATGGATCAAAGTTCCATTAGAATTAGATTTTTCAATGATTCTTGTGAAAAAAAATTCGAAAGAATTTCTTCTAATGGGTTTATTCTAGAAAAGAAGTTGGATTTTACTAGTGGACATAAAGAGGATTTGATTTGTTTTGAAAAAATCAATCTTGGAAACATCTTTGATGGTCTTGGTGAAGGTTTTGACACTCTTACACGAATCTTTTATGCTAACATCTATGATGTTAATTGTGATTACATGGAATTCAAGACCATGATAAATAGACAAAGGATTCATGTTAATAGAGAGTTAATTTCAAGGATTACTAAAATTCCCTTAGGGAGTTTTCTCCTACCAAGACCTAGTCATGAAAGACCTTCTTATGAAACCATTTTTATTGGTCTCTGTGGTAAGAGTGTTGATTTGAATATGGGAAAATTCCCTACTAATAATCTTAGTCTCTCTTTGATGTCCTTTGGTAAACTTTGTATATCTAATCTTTGTCCCTCCACAATTGAGAATTCTCGTTGGAGCCGTGAGTTTGCAGAGTTTGTCTATTTCCTTGAGTTGGAAACTCAAAGTCTCGACATTTGTGGGTTTATCATATATCAAATATTTTCGATGACGTCTTCCAACAAGAAGTTAGGCTATCCTTGCTTTATTGAGCGAATTTTTCGCACCTTCTCTATAGCTCCGATTGGCAACTCCATTGGAACTCCCAAGCTTGTTCGTCCATGTACTTTCAAATGTATGAAGGAGAATGCTTGCAAGAGACAAAGATGTGACACCCTTGATGGCTTATGTGATTCGTCCTCCATGAATCTTCTTCACCAATTTCTCAAAGGTGTTTGTAAGATTAATGCCAAGGTAAGGTGTGTGCAAGAACAACTACTTGTGATTGCTACTAAGTTTCCAGAAATCAAGGATGACATGGATAAGATTTAAGACACTCTTATGGTCTCAGATGATGAAGATGATGATTAGCTTTTTGTACGTCATCATTTTTTGGTTTAACGGGTCGATTTGCGAGAATTTATTCTTGTGTTTTTAAGAAGGATAACTAGGGTTTGGAATAGCCATTATTGTGAGTACACATAGCTATTTCCAACGATTTTCATCTTACAATGTTTTTAGATTTATTTATTTAAATTCTAAAGTTGATTTGGAAGATGATTTTGCAGTATTAATCTTTATGGTTTTATATATTGCAACTTGTTATGGGATATGTGTGTTTGCGTCTGTGAACTATGATTGTCTCATACGTGGTCAAAAGTTAAGTCTTTCATATGTCAGTATGCAAGTATTGATAAAAGATTGAATGAACTTTTGACAAACAAAAGTTAAGCCTTTTATGTTATTATGCAAATATTGATGGAAGAAAGGATGAACTTTTGTTTACAAAGATTAAAGTCTATTATATGTCATTGTGCAAATAGTGATGAAAAATAGAATGAATCTTTGTTTATTCCGCAGTATTGATCTTTCCTGATCCATATCTTTATGTATATACTGTGCGGCTCCGTAAGTTCTCTTATGTGAGCATTTCCAATTAAATTAATCATGGGTTCTCTTGTAGTTAATTTAATTGAGATTTTTGGATACAAATTAATGTTTCATGTGATTTGTTAATGTCCAAAGAAATCCTTCTTTTCTTGTAAAACTTAGGTCGCTCTTGTTGTTCTTTCGGGAATGACATTTTATGGGAGAGAGTTCTTAGTTGAACTTGTGCTTAATTGTCAAATCTATATGGAATATTGGGTGAGGTTGTTATACCCCGGCTTTTTCACCTTACATAATGATCCGTAAACCATATGTATTTGTAGCGTGAACTACACATTAATTCTCCCCGATTTTGTCAATATAAATTGGCAAAGGTACGAAAACTAGTGGGACCCTCATGAAATTTTCATAGAAATACTTCATGACCAAAAGAGAACAACATACCAACTTGTTTAGATTCCATCGAATAGCCGAAACTAAATGCATTCATCAAGGAGTTTATAAAGATACAAGCTAACCCCTATAATATTCCACAGCCGCACTCCCCACAAAGATTTGGCAATTAAGCACAAGTTCAATTAAGAACTCTCCCCCATAAAATATCATTCCCGAAAGAACAACAAGAGCGACCTTAATTTTACACGAAAAGAAGGATATCTTTGAATATTAACAAATCACATAAGAATATGAGTTTGTATCCAAAAATCTTAATTGAATTAACCACAAGGAAAATGATCAATTCAATTGGTCATGCTCAATATAAGAAAAATTACAGAGCAACACAGTATATGCACAAAGATGTGGATCAGGGAAAGACTAATATTGCAGAATAATCAAAGATTCATTCTATTTTTCATCACTATTTGGACAATGACATATAATAGACTTAATCTTTGTAAACAAAAGTTCATCCTTTCTTCCAACAATATTTACATAATGACATAAAAGGCTTAACTTTTGTAGTCAAAAGTTCATTCTATCTTTTATCAATACTTTCATACCGACATATAATAGAGTTAACTTTTGAACAAATATGGGACAGTCAAGGTTCACGGACGTAAACGACATATTCCATAACAATTTGCAATATATAAAACCATAATGATTAATACTGCAAAAATCATCTTCCAAATAAACTTTAGAATTTAAACAAATAAATCTAAAAACATTGCAAGATGAAAACGTTGGCAATTTCTATGTGTACTCATAATAGTGGCTATTCCAAACCCTAGTTATCCTTCTTAAAAACACAAGAATAAATTCTCATAAGAAGTTTCATAGACAATCATTTAAAAGTAACAACTCCCATAAAGCATTTCACTTACCTTTAATACTCTTCTCATATTCCCTATATTCTTCAATCTCATCTTCAATTAGATCAATCCTCGATTCAAGGTTATCCATCTTTTCTTCAAGTCTTTTGGAAGAAGATTCAAGTTCACTCTTCAGGGAACTTACTTGTTCCAAGACGAGATTCATGGTTAAAGAGAGCTTATCAAAAGGATAGACAGAGGGATTCCCAACAAGTGAGAAATCATGTTTGTCAGACGACATCTCACTATCAGAAGAATCAAAATGAATCTTCTTAGAGGGAAAAAGAACAGTCTGTACATCACTTTTTTTGCTTGAAAGACTTGATGAGGACATGAAAGAAGAGATAAATGAAATTCCCTCACTTAGGAGAAATCTTCGACTTTTAAAAGAAGGAAGAAGAGGATGAATTTCCAAAAAGACCTTTGACCAAAACCCTAACAGAATTTGGTTATCCCCAGGAAAAAGTCGTTACCAAAAATAAAATGAAAAACAAACAAACGACGAACAGAAACAAATAAGAGAATCAACAAAAATATTTCCTCACAACCCTCTTGAAGATTATGGTTCTTGTTCAAGAGAGAAAACAACAAAAACCATCTTAAACCTTGTTACAGATTGTAACATCTCCAATCCAAAGCAGGACTGGGCGGTTTCTTATGAGGGGAAGAAGTATCTGTTATTTCTTGTTTCTGTCTTGTTTCTAAGAAGGAAGAATTATGTGCATCATTCTTTCCTTTTAGCACAGTTCTGAATACCTTGTCTGTTGATTTTCGTAAACTATGAATGATTTTAGAAATCTCTTTTGAAAGAGAAGGTTTATTCGGAGATTTCCTTTTCATCTTCTGAAAACAAGGTTTATCAGAGGAGAGATTTTATTGATGCTTTGTGCATATTGTATCTAGATGATCCTGATTTCTACACAAGAGACCCAAACCATTTGGTATGTCCTTGTATTTTTCTATATCATCCGAAAGACTTGAGAATGATTTAGATTCAGGAATAACTTGCTGAAAAAACCTAGAAGAATTAATCGAAGAGGTTCGATGTATCTTAGGAGGATCACAATTACGAGAAACAATAATTTCTTGTCTTAAAATCCGCAGTTGACATTCCAGATCATTAATCTTTTTAATTAACTTTTCCTTTTCCAGTTGAAACTCTTCTGGAGAAGTAAGATTGTATATCATGGAATAATCGGGAGTGTTAGGAGGACAAGAGTGATTATTAGCAAGGAAGCTAAGAGAACCTTCACAGATGTTTTCCTCAGGACAGTAATCAAGAGTAGCCATCCATGCTTTAGTTAACTCACTAACCTTCTCATCAGAACATTTGGAAGTATCATGGACACTTCTATAGAACTTGGAACAAGTTTCATTAACATAGTTTTTCTGAACTATGCTATCCCTTTTTTTGATTGAGTAATCTTTCTTTTGAGACTTTCTTTTACTCTGTTTGAGAATCTTCTTTAACTATTGTATAAACAGTGAAAGAGTAGAATTAAAGCAATTTTCATCTCTTGCATCAATCGTTTTAGGATGTCGAGACCTTTTATCAGATGCGGCAACAGAGTTGGCTAGCAAGTGACGTTTTTCTCTTTGACATAGTTCAAGATCGAAAATCTTTAGATTTCCAACAAGAGTATTTCTGGAAAGAGTTGTAAGGTTATTTCCTTCAACGATGGCATGCTTCTTAGAGTCGTATCTGGAAGGCAATAATCTGAGAATTTTCATCACAATGTCCTTTTCAAGAATAGTCTTACCCAATGCAAAAGATGCATTAACAATTTCAGACACTTTGTGATTAAACTCATCAAATGAATCTTCATCTGCCATACGAAGGTTTTCCCAATCATAATTTAGGTTTTGCAGCCTAGCTTCCTTTTCACAGGTATTCCCTTCAAATACGGTTTCTAAGATATCCCAAGCATCTTTAGACCGAGTGCACGTAGTCACATGGTGCTGAAGATCTGAGGTAATGGCATGAATGATAACATTTAACCTGTCAGAATTTTGCTTTGCAGCGAGAATCTCGGCAGGTTCATATGCACCAATATCCTTTAGAACAGTTGCATCGCCTTCTGCAACAACTGGAAGATTATAGCCATTAACTACATAAACCCATGATTGAAAATCACGTGCTTTAAGAAAGGCATGCATAGCAATTTTCCACCATAGGTAATTTGAGCCATCGAAGACTGGTGGTACGTTTATGGAGATAGCACTTCTGTCCATATTCAGATCACTACAAACACAGAATTATAAGGTCTTTAACGTGGTTGCCTGCTCTGATACCAACTGAAAAATTGGGCTTCTAACAACCACACCCAATATTCCGTTTGGCAATCTGAATAGACAAACTCCAATATACTTTCAAGAGAATCAACTAGACAGTAAGACTTAATCTATAGAAAAGTATATCAAAGAGTTTTATATCTATATCTCTCAATTCAATCCGCAATCAGCAAATAGGAATTTGTGAGCCCGATTGAATATAAGAGAAATAATTTGAACGGTACCAATGACCAATGTTCAAGGATCAATCAATTTCAATAAAAAACCAAAGGTTGGATTTCCCAATTAATCGATTCAACGCACAACCTATGATATTTAAATTATAACACAAAATATAATTCGGAAAAGAAATAACACAGACACCATAATTTTGTTAACGAGGAAAACCGCAAATGAAGAAAAACCCCGGGACCTAGTCCAGATTTGAACACCACATTGTATTAAGCCGCTACATACACTAGCCTACTACCAATGAACTTCGGACCGGACTGTAGTTGAACCCTAATCAATCTCACACTGATTCAAGGTACAGTTACGCTCCTTACGTCTATGATCCCAGCAGGATACTACGCACTTGATTCCCTTAGCTGATCTCACCCACAACTAAGAGTTGCTACGACCCAAAGTCGAAGACTTGATACAAAAATCTGTCTCACACAGAAAAGTCTATTGGAATAGATAAATTTGTCTCCCACAGAAATACCTACGAGTTTTGTTCCGTCTTTTAATAAATAAAGGTGAACAGGAACCAATTGATATAATGGACTTATAATCCCGAAGAACAAACTAGAAATATCAATCACCTCACAATAATCTTAATCGTATGGTAGCGAAACAAGATATTGTGGAATCACAAACGATGAGACAAAGATGTTTGTGACTACTTTTTATCTTTCCTATTAGAGATTAAATCTCGAGCAAATCTTAGAGAAGATGGGACTCAAATACGATAGAAACAGCAGATCAGATCACGCAACTACGGAGAAAATAGTTTTGTCTTGCTTCACAATCCCAATGAAGTCTTTAAGTCGTTAACCTACATGGTTTCGTGAAAAACCTAAGGTTAAAGGAGAATCGACTCTATCTTATACAACTAGTATCACACAGGAGGTGTGGGGATTAGGTTTCCCAGTTGCTAGAGTTCTCATTTATATAGTTTTCAAATCAGGGTTTGCATTCTTAGTTACGTTGGTAACAAAGCATTCAATATTCACCGTTGGATGAAAACCTGATTAGATTCAAGCTAATATCTTTCAACCGTTAGATCGAACTTAGCTTTTTATACACAAATGAAACGTGCCCTCATTTAGGTTTAGTAACCGTACCTAAATGTGTACACCATGTTGGCTCAACCGTAGTTAACCGAGGTTATCTATATGAACACTCTCATATAGACCTTATTCATCTTAACCATAACTAGTTCAAATGACTCAAATGAAACTAGTTGAAGAGTTGTTCAATTGTTATATTCTCATAGAAGTATACAAGAACACAATTGAATCAAAATCAGTTTGATTCAGTTGAATCAATTCATGAACATTATAGCCACGGTTTACAAAGAATGCATTCCTTAATATATAAATGTATTAGTTCATGAGCCAACCGATTTTATAACTTTAACCACTCAAGTATGCAAACGGGTACGCATACTTAAGTAACCGGTCTGAGCTTGGGTTCGCCAGTATGCAAACGGGTACACATACTTAGTACACTTCCAAAACCCAGCAGAAATTCCCGTACTTATACCTTACGCAAGTATGCGTACCGGTATGTGTACTTGGTACACGGAATTTCACAACTACAAGTATGCATACGGGTATGCATACTTTAGTTCCGGTCATGGATCACATACATGCAAGAATGCACACTATGTTTATAATCCAATGATGGTTAAGTATTCTAAACTCTTATTTCAATCATTGAAACTTTCTTAGAGGATGACAATAGCCGTTTTCACACACTATTAGCATCAAAGCAATTTTCAAATTATTGAAATAACCATAACTAAATATTCCAAGTCTACACCAAATGATTGTATCATACAAACCATGTAAGATGTTACTCGGCGATTTTCACATGATCATCTTTTGACTTTTGTCAAGAATATAAGATGAACTTGGTTGAAGCGAAAGCTTACCAACACATATTCCGAGAAATGCGAGTTAAACTCAGCTCGAAATCTCAAATATGTATAATCGACAACTATATAGTAATACGACTTTTGTCTTAATATAGGAGATAGAGTAAAAATAGACTTTCCAAGTGATAGATGAGTTTTAGTCTCCACATACCTTTTGTTGATGAAGTTCCACAAGCTCTCCTTAGTAGTTCTTCGTCTTCAATTGATGAACGCCGTGAAGTCTAATACTCAACTACACAATCTATCCTGGTCCGAGACATTACTATAAGTAGACTAGAAATCAATACTTATAGTTTTGATCACTAATATTGACAAACAAGCTTGAGATAGCAACGCTTACGAGTTCGACCGAGCAGTGCTCTAACAGTATGCATACCATGGTTCCTGGACTTAGAATAACTTGTAATAGTTAGCATACAAGTACGCATACAGTGCTATATCTGTTGAGTGTGGTTTTTTTACAAGGGAAAAACTTGTAAAAAATTGCCTCTGAATCTACATCAGAGATATATCTATAATTATATATGTACTAGGGCTTCACCCAGCTGAACCCTCAGTATTCTATATATGTTTATAAATATGTATAAATTCCTGACCCGGCATCAGAATTATAGATTCATACTTCTACATTATATTCCGCAAGAGAATTGAGAATGCGTATCCTGCTAATGGCCACACTGGCCTTCAGTATGCCTGCAATATTTTAGAGCTTCACTCGGCTGAACTTTAATTATTTTATGCACGGCCATATAAATTGTCATGTATTAATCAGTATATATTGATGGTACAATTTATGAATATTCAGAATAAGCTACTACACTATTCTGAATTACCATAAGCATAATATTTGGGATATTACTTCGAGTCGCAGAACTTCCACGGCTGAATTCCTCAAATATGTTCTGTATGCTACAAAAAAAGTGATAGCGCCAACATGGCCGCGCTCCATAACCATGTCGTGGCCATTAACTCCTAGCTAGTCAACAAGCTATCCAGACCACGATTTCCTTATCTCTTAGCCTGGCAAAGTCTTTGGCCACGACATCCCTATCCCTAGCTATCCAACTAGCTAAGGTTGTAGACACCTATTCCCTAACTAGCCACGGCCTCCTAGTCTAGCCCACCCACCATGGACACCTTGTCTTGGCCATGGCTATCTTATCTATTAGCATGGCCATGTCTTTGGCTTAGCTTAGCCATATGGACACGGGCTCCTTGTCTTCAGGCCTAGCCTATCCTTGGCCATGACCACTTTTCCTTCCGGCCTAACCTGGACTAGCCATCAGGCCACGGCCTCCTTGTCTTCAGGCCTAGCCTGTCCGTGGCCACGACCACCTTTCCTTCCGGCCTAGCCTAGCCTAGCCATTAGGCCACGGCCTCCTAGTCTTTTTTCCTGGCCAAGATAGTGGCAACCCTATCTCCTGGCTTGGCCTATCCAGTGGCCACGGCCACCTTGTCCCTAGCCTAACTAGCTATGGCCTCCTAGTCTTTTGGCCTAACCAAGCTAGTAGTCACGGCCTCCCTATCTCTCATCCTGGCCTAGCCAATGACCACGGCCTCCTTGTCTCGGCCTAGTCATGGACAAGACACGGCCACCTTATCTCCTATCCACGACCGTGCCACGACCACCTAGTCTGGCCTGGCCTAGATAGTAGTTATGACCTCCTTTCCTCTCGGCCTATCCTAGTATGACCGGTCCTGCAAGTGAGCATAATGATTGTGTGTCACATAGTTGCATACCAAGTCAGTATGCATCCATTTCGGCCTAATGCAAATCCATAATAGCACATTGCAAAGCCATAATGGCGCTATACCGTATAGACCGTCAAGCACGAAGATAGTGGCACCCTGCAGGGCCAGTGAAGCGCAAAGGTAGCGCTACACTGTAAAGACATTTGGATAAGTAATGAAGCTTATTGGCCGACACAATGAAGCTTCATTGAGGGAAAGGAAAGACGAGGCCAAAGTGACAGATGCAACATGCGATGTTGGTATTAAGACATATCCGTGGAATTGAGTTGGCCCAAACTCAAGGATGATGCAAGAAGGTAGAATAGACCAAGAGTTGTTCTATGGCATTAGTTCAAGACTAGCTAAATCTTGGAGAGTGCAAGCAAACTAGTAATGCAAGAGTGACATTGCTATTGTCAAGATAATTGGCGAAGTGGAGCATATATGACGCATGAGTAACTAGAGTGAGCTTAAGGAGTCGGCCTTGATGATTGAAGCACAAGGATTGTCCGTGCATTGGCTTAGAGTGATAAGCATGTAGGGATAAGAGGGATGAGCATTGGAGCGAGGCAGAATTCAGTAAAGTACAACAGTTGTGCAATACAGCTCAAGTGACGGTTACGAGTTGGTTAAGGGCTTCACAAGCATGCCAATGACGCGTGATGAATTAGAATGGTTATAAAGGAGTTTATAAGCATGGGAGACGGTTCCTAATTGCAATAGAATAGGTGTTGGATGATTAGCGCGAGTTGGAAGAGAACTGGCCAGTTAGCACAGTTATCGGCGGTTACAGAACTGCTTCATGGTACAGATGGCTTTCCCATGCGTGTGCAATGGTTGTGCACGGTTTGGCCAAGTAAAGTTTCTATATAAATAGTCCTAAGGCATGGAAAATTCGGCAGGCTTACATAGGAGAGTGTGAGACTCAAAAACAAGAGAGTTTTTGTAAGGCTAAGGCTTGGTTCAAGGTGAACAAGTCTGTGTAAGTCCCTAAGTGGACAAGTTTTGTATTTCTTCCCTTTGATGCAATAAAAGAAGTTGATTATGTCATGTTCTTGGTTGGCTGATTGTTGTTGACAAAGTATGGCAATGTTTGAATGTATTATGGGGTGCATTTGAGAAGTTTAAGTGAAGAGAAAGAAGGTTAAAGACTTCCGCTGAATAACTGTTGAGTTTCCTGTTTGCATTGGTGCAAACTTATAAGGATAAAGTGCAGGTGGGTGAAGCTTTATTCACAGAACCCCTGTGCTGCCGGGTTACACTTTCGCAGAAAATTATCTAGGGAGTTTGAAGGTGTGACAGTTCGGGTATCAGAGATATGTTTGGTACACAGTTCAATTGTATTTGTTGGATAATCCGATGGTATTTCTTTCTCTCTTAAGCTATTTTCCTATGAGCAAGTAAGTGGTTCATTATAATCAGAAAGCTTGCATTAGAAATGAGTTCTAATGGCATGATGATCGACGAAGAACTACCGGGTACGTTTGATCAACTAGAGGAGTATGGTGATCTTGGCAGTATGACCATTGATTTAGGTCCCGATGTCCTTGATATTCCTCTTAGTTCTGAAGATAATGGCAGGCTAGATTTACTTGAAGGAAGAACATCAGATTGGTTTAAAGAATTTGACGAAAGGGTAGGTGCAGTCGAGGAAAAGGTGTCTGATGCAACCTTGTTAAATTGCGAAACCAATGCTGAAGTGACTGAATTGAAGGGGCAATTCAGTGACATGAAGACCATACTAACAAGCCATGCGAAGCAAATGTCAGATGAGATGACAAGCCTTCGTAAATTAATCAGTGATTGCATGTTTGCAGGGGCAAACGTGAATGGAGAAAGCTCTAATTGAGTCTCCGAGCCAAGAGTATACGCTGGTTCTAGAATTGCTAGAGAAATTGAGAATTCTTGTATGACATTGAGGCATACTTTGAGGCGAATGGAACTGGGGAAGGAAAGAAGGTAACTCTCGTAGGAAATTACCTTGGTGGTGATGCAAAGGTTTGGTGGAGAACTATGCTGCAAGAAGATGAAGCTACTGGTTATACCAATCCTATGTCATGGAATGACATGAAAGATGGACTGAGATGTCAGTTTTTTCCGAGCAATGGTGCTTGGTACGCAAGAGAAAGTTTACGTAGGCTAAAAATGACAGGTATACCACAGGCCTATGATGAAAACTTCCTTGCATTAGTGCAAGAAGTGCGTGTCATGAGTGAAGAAGATCAGATGTTCCAATTTCTGAGTGGCGCGAGTTCGTTGGTTGTTGCTGAACTCAAGAAGCGCAAAATTCAGAGTATCCAGATGGCTATTCAAGCGGTAAGAGAGCTTACAAGTTGAACAAAAACTGAAGAAGTGCAAAGCTGTGAAGGTAAGGCCAAAGGAAAGGAGAAATCTGTAGGCAGTAAGCGCAAGCATGAGCCAAAAGAAGATGAACTATTCCCTTCAGCCCGGAAGTATAGGGATGTTTCATTTGCAAAGGTTTACACTTTGCTAGAAGCTATCCACTCAAGGCACAACTTAATGCATCAGTTGGGGATGATTATGGGAATCATTCCAGCAAGACTCGTGAAGGCCGAAGTGAAGATTCAAGGAAGAGACCTCGTAGTGAAATTGTCGCTCACTTCGATAAAAGAAACTAAGCTAAGAACAAGAGTAAGTGTTGCTGTCTCCATTGGCGACACTTTGGTGCCGAAGAAAAGAGTGTTTTATAGCCTTGTTTTATGGAGCTTTAGTTGTTGGTTGTTGCAAACTCTGTGTGTAGAGTTTGGTTGTACAGACTTTTATTTGAGTCTTCAAGTTTGTATATACTTTGCTTTGGTGTAAGCAAGTTGCTTTGTTAATGAAGTTTTAGCTTTCCAAAAGTGATCAGTGGATAATCATGTAATGGTACATGGTCTGTTATGTAAGATCAGTAATGAATGAAGGTGTTTTCGTTTATAAAGTCTTGCCTATTTATTTACGATGTAAAGCTAGTTCATGGGGAGATGCTGCAATAGCATACTTATCCTAACGTATGTAGTAGCAAGACAAGTCGAAAGCTAATAAGCAAAGCATAGGACAAGGGTCCTAGTTGATGCAAAAATGATGTTGCTAATTAGGGATTGCAAAATAGCACGATGGCAGATGGGCGGCGACAGTGCAAGCAATGCAGCAAGATAGAAAATCATTTCATCAGCAAGCATGAGTTGGGTAGAACTCACGGCCTTGGAGAAAGACACACACTTTCCAAGAAACAAGCAATGCAGTTCAAAGAAGTATTTGGAGACATATTGGATTTGAAGGCATGGTGTATGGACAGCTAACGGGTTAGCTATGTTATGTCCAAAAGATAGTTAGTCACAGTTGCGTAGATGGGCTGTGCATCTCAATAGTTTTGGTTTAGCGAGTTAGGCAAAGAAAACTTTCCATTCTAGTTCGTGTATGCAAAATGGCTTAAGTATAAGGAGTTTATACTTGGTGGCCACAGAGAAATGAGTTCTTGAATAATGCTTGCATAACCAGAGTTTGGCGAGACATGAAGTGTTTGATTTGGGTGTCTTATGCGAAAAAAACCCTGTCCACTTTATGACGTGCTTAATAAGGGCATGGATAACAACAGTTCAAGGCAGGTGCCGGGAAAACTGATTGAAAATGAAGCCAAGTCGTTTATAAGTCCTTGTCATGTTGAGTTAGATGCAAAAGGCAAAGTTGGGAGGCGAAAGACTATGGCAATGATCATGGTGATTAGGTTGGAGAAGAATCATTCAGTACGTACACTTAGGCGTAAATGATTCAAGGTGAAATTCAGGCCTAAAAGGAGTTGGCTAAGAAGAATTTCAGGTTTGCATTTCGGTATTGATACAAGATTTGAGTAGCAGCGTAAGCGTAGTGCACGACGCCTAGAAGTGGCTCAAATATATGAGATCAATGGCAAAGCAATAAATCTAAGTGATGCGGATGCAATCGGAAGTGGAAAATTGGCTTAGGGTTTAGCCAATGAGAGTACTGCCAAGTTTCAGAAAAGGTTCTGAAAGCACATGAAGCGAAATTAAGACAACTATGGTGTTCATACTAGGTCGCGTTCAACGAGGGCGTTGAACAGATTAGGTGGGGGAGGTCTATGACCGGTCCTTCAAGTGAGCATAATGATTGTACGTCACAAATTTGCAGACCAAGTCAGTATGCAGCCATAACGTCCTAATGCAATGTCATAATAGCGCATTGCAAAGCTATAATGGCGCTGTACTGTATAGACCGTCAAGCACTAAGATAGTGGCACCCTACAGGGCCAGTGAAGCGAAAAGGTAGCGCTACACTGTAAATACATTTGGCTAAGTAATGAAGTTTATTGACCGACACAATGAAGCTTCATTGAGGGAAAGTCAAGACGAGGCCAAAGTGACAGATGCAACATGCGATGTTGGTATTAAGACATATTCGTGGAATTGAGTTGGACCAAACTCAAGGATGATGCAAGAAGGTAGAATAGACCAAGAGTTGGTCTATGGAATTAGTTCAAGACTGTCCAAGGCTTGGACAGTGCAAGAAAACTAGTAATGCAAGAGTGACATTGTTATTTTCAAGCTAATTGGCGAGGTGGAGCATATATGACGCATGAGTAACTAGAGTGAGCTTAAGGAGTCGGCCTCGATGATTGAAGCACAAGGATTGTCTGTGCATTAGCTTAGAGTGATCAGCATGCAGGGCCAAGAGGTCTGAGCATTGGAGCGAGGCAGAATTCAGTAAAGCACAATAGTTGTGCAATACAGCCCAAGTGACGGTTACGAGTTGGTTAAGGGCTTCACAAGAATGCCAATGATGCGTGATGAAGTAGAACGGTTATAAAGGAGTTCATAAGCGTAGGAGACGGTTCCTAACTGCAATAGAACAGGTGTTGGATGATTGGCGCGAGTTGGAAGAGAACTGGCTAGTTAGCACAGTTATTGGCGGTTACAGAACTGCTCCATGGGACAGATGGCTGTCCCATGCATGTGCAACGGTTGTGCATGGTTTTTCCAAGTAAAGATGTTGTATAAATAGTCCTAAGGAATGGAAAATTTGGCAGGCTTACATAGGAGAGTGTGAGACTCAAAAACAGAAGAGTTTTTGTAAGGCTAAGGCTTGGTTCAAGGTGAACAAGTCTGTGTAAGTCCCTGAGTGGACAAGTTTTGTATTTCTTCCCTTTGATGCAATAAAAGAAGTTGAATGTGTCATGTTCTAAGTGTTCTTGGTTGGCTGATTGTTTTTGACAAAGTATAGCAATGTTTTAATGCATTATGGGGTGCATTTGAGAAGTTTAAGTGAAGAGAAAGAAGGTTAAAGACTTCCGCTGAAGAACTATTGAGTTGGTTGTTTGCATTGGTGCAAACTTATAAGGCTAAATTGCAGGTGGGTGAAGCTTTATTCACAGAACCCCTGTGCAGACAGGTTACACTTTCGCAGAAAATTATCTAGGGAGTTTGAAGGTGTGACACCTAGCTATATGGCCACGACTACGTTGCTCCAAGCCTAGCACCCATGTCCATGCCGACTCGACTGGATATCAACTAGGTCGCTCCCCGTTTCACGACTTAGCTAGCTATTAGCTTGGTGCACTATGCTATCTACGTGTATTATTATGGCTAGCTGATTACAATGCCATCTTATGGCAAACTCATTATTAGTCACACATAACCTTGGAGCCGAGTTGCCTCTTAAACAATGCCACTTCGACAAAGTCTAGCTAGCTTAGGCTATTACTCAGTCAAGTATATCGTGGCAACCTGGATAAGACTAGAGACAGTCAATGACTCCACTAATTCCTACGAGAAATCAAAACATGTTACATGGGGGAATTATTCATGGGTATTGGTCTTGTGGTTTACAGCAACGTGCAGCATGGTAACATCCCATGATAAGGAAGTTACAAGTAGTGGCAACGGTTGAGAGCAGTTAAAAGAAGTGGCTAAGTAATGAAATGATGGTTTACGGTTTCCAGAAACTTCCCTAACATCATGGGCGTAAGCACACCATTATCCCACTATCTCCATCTCTCCACAACCTCCACTACTTACGAGGAAACAGTGAGTGTTTCCTACAACTATAAATAGATTACCTTGTCTATTCAGAAGATAGAACAAGCTTATCATTCTCAAGCTCTTCTTCTTTCATAGTTTAATAACCTCACATAAACAACCCAATCACCACTGATTTCCTCAAACTTTCTTTTCTTTCCCACCCCTAAGTTCAACCCATTTTCTCTCTTTGTAACCGAAGAAAAATGTGAACGGCCAACTTCTTGGTTTAGGCTCATTTTGTACGATTTTGATTTTCGAACCTAAAGAAAGTACTTCGACAATACATTATTTTACCTAGGAGCAATTTTTGCGTATTAACAATTGGCGACCACAACCGAAGATCAACCTCTCGGTCACAAAATCAGTTCTTCAACCTTTTGAAAAAGAAGGCTGGATCTTAGATCTAATTCATTCATTAACCTCAATTTAGGTTCAGCAACCAGTTTCAATTTCGGTAATACCAGCGGTGGAACAACATAGATCATTCTTCGAAAAGCTTTTGTCGAAAACACCAGAGTTCTTTTTTCATGCCATTAGAGGTGCCATGCGTAGCCAAAAATCACCAAACCTCTCAAAATAGATGAAAAGAAAAGAAACTCTTGCCGGAAAAAAAGTAGGCACGAATACCACCAAGAAGGAGAACCTCGCATATCTGAAGGCACTCACGGAGTAGATGTTACCAGAATAACGCCAACTCCAGAAGGAGCCATCCAGGAACACCTCCAAGTCTACTGATGGTGCTAACACATCAAAATATAATTCACAAGGAGATACACCTCATCAGCAATGTCACCCACGGTAATCTCCAAGACTCCCTCATGTCTTTCTCCATTTGGGTCGTACCCCCGCTGAAAAATCATAAAAGCGTCATAATTAGCAAAAAATGGTTCAAGCATAGAGATTCAAGTACAAACCATAAAATTCATAAAACATGTCCATTATAAACCTAAACATTCATTAAAAAAAAAATTATGACATGGCATGTAGTTTAGAAAGGTTACGGATCGTTTTGCAAGAACTCCGTCAGAAACGTTTTTACACTTCCCTTTGGAAGAACGGAAACTGGCGATAATTGGCGAAGAATATGGGAGTGAGATATATACCAAACGATTCGTATGGAAGTCTTCTACAATATACTAAAAGTACACATCAATCCGATGAATGAGATATAAATGGCATCCGAAACTCTCGACTACGTGACATCTGAAAACCTAAAGAATTCTTCCTGGAAAGTTATGAATTCTCGGTGTTAGGTCCTTTTCACCCACCAAACGGACTCCGACTCAAAAAATTATTTTCGCAGAGGTTATATCTTCCTCTTATCTAAAGAATGAGAGGTCAACCACCTCATTCTAACTTCGAATGAAGATTTTGTGGTCATTTCGGCAAAAAGACATAAATCTGATTTTTTTTTATCAAGTCAATACACCAAGTTCGCACTTACGATCAAGCAAGCAAGAACGGGCGACTTTCCAAAGACATAGAATCATGGGATAACTACTTCACCAAAAAAAAAGGGGAAGAGAAAAGGAGAAGAAGAAATAAACTCAGATACGTGAGTTATATGAAAGGAAGAAACCCTTCCTTTGGGCCATAACGACCGATCAAATCCCGTCAATGTTCGTGGACGTGGTCGTCCAAAGTTCGTTCCCGTATCCACCCCTCATCCTTCCTGCCAAGGTCTGTGGCCATGGCCACCACTTCTCCTTCCTTCCAAGGTCTCCCTGTCAAGGTTCGTGTCGTAGCCTCCACGCCTCCTTCTTGCCAAGGTCTCCCTGCCAAGGTTCGTGTCGTAACCACCACGCCTCCTTCCTGCCAAGGTATCCCTGCCAAGGTTCGTGCCGTATCCATCACGCCTCTCCCTACCAAGGTTCGTGCCCGTAGCTACCACTCCTCCCTGTCAAGGATCTTGACCGTAGCCATCCAAGTTTTGTTGTAGTGGCCACTTCTTGTACCATCCCGCCAAAGCTCGTGGTCGTGGACAGTTTTACTCGCTTACGCGTCCAGCCAGCCCCTTTGCTTCCACGGACGCCCTCCAGCCAACCTATTTTGTTCCCACGAAAATGCAGTCTCTTCTGATCACAGTTGCTGCCAAGAACCTTTGCTCATCGTTTGTTGATACCAGCCAAAGCTTCACCATAGTAACAACCACTACATGCAAAGGTAATCCGTACTTCTCCATATTTTAGTTTTCCATGGAAGAAGTAATAGAGTCACCGAAAGTATGGATGCAAGATGGTGATATCTTTATCATGGTCAACGTCCATTGACTATACAAGATAGAACCACGTAAACTACACTTGGGGACTGAGGCTCAACACAGAATCCCTTCACTGTCAAGGACCTCTTCAGCTCAGAAGAGACGGTCAACTAAGAAGTCATAACCGTGACAAGTTCATCCACTCTTCAAAGATGTAGCGTAAGGATATCATTACCTCTCTGTCTGGAAGGCGCCTGACCAACAAGCAGTATTTGGTTCAGCCATCAATAAAGCGTTGTTACCAATGAAGAATCAAAGAGGAAAGACGCGCCTCAGCAAGCCACACAGACCAACGGCATCATGTCTTCCACATCACCTACTCAGAACTCAACACCGCCTACCCAAGGTCTGCACGAAGCTACGCATAAACAACCACATCAACCGACAAAGTCGGATTTGGTGTTTCTAGATTTCCAATTTCCTATGGAAGGGGTGCATGGGATGCCAGATGATTGGATACAATACAGGTCTATCAAGTGCGACTCCCGCCAATTAATCAACAAATGACGGATCCTAAAGATTGCCGCTTTCGTCAATTCGTCAACCGCCTTACCAGCAAATGCAATGGAAGTACATCTTCTAGGAGAAAATATGTAACACCCCGTGTTTTTAGCATGGCGCATGCTGAAAGATGCGCCATGGCCTGAGATGAAGCTTCATCCAAAGCTTCTGTTGCGTTAAGAGGCCTAGGCCAATACGACGCAAGAATGACGCATTACGCAAGTCATTGGCCTAGTGCCATTGTGCTTTACCATGTGCAATAGGTCAGAGCAGGTTGGCCTTGACAATGTACAGCCATCATGGATGGACATCGGGTTGGCAGCGGAAGCCATCATGGCTAGACATCGGGTTACCAGCGGACAGCCATCATGGCTGCATATCGGGTTGGCAGCGGACAGCCATCATGGCTGGACATCGGGTTGGCAGTGCACATCCAACATGGCCGGTTATTCAGAAATATATGGCGACGACCATGAATAGTAAAAGTGGGACTTGATGAATGATTTTTGCTCCCCTAATTTAAGTTGTAAAAAGGTCAAGTTAACATATATAGGGAGGGGTACTTGGTTGAAGGTGCATATACGGACCATGCACCAAGTAAGATAGACTTGGAGATGTACAACCATCACGGCTGGACATTGGAATGGCCTAAGGGCCAAAGCCGGAATTACATCCATCACGGCCCTTCACTGGACCTGGCTCAGGAAATGTTCAGCCATCACGGCTGGACATTAGAACTGGTATGTGATCCAGAAATGAATGTACAGCCATCACGGTCGTACATTGCTTTTGGACAGGGAGTCATGTGCGGCCATCACGGACTTGGGACTTGGTGAAGTCATTTTGCTCCCCTAATCAGAGTTTTAAAAATGTCTTTAAAACATATATATGGAGGGGTAGTCGGTTGAAGGTGCATATGCGGACCATGCACCAAGTAAGCTTCATAGCTTAGCCGGAACAATGTAAATGATATCTAAGCCTCGTTTATAGTTACGTAGACTTGCCGATGGAGCATTTTAAGCATGGGAATTACTATGCCATGCCATGGACTCGATGATGCATATTCCTTATGCATTTTGACGGAACGTCCTATACGGACTAGGCCATTACTGCTATTGCTTGGCCACGACCTGGAAAACGAGTTGGCTTAAGTTTCTGTCCCTTCGAGGATGAACTACGGTCTGTGCTTGATCCCTTTAGAGTAGGGAAGGGTACGTAGGCAGCCGCAATGAGTTGCAGCATTGCCGGTCCAGCACTTTGTCGCTCATATCATCTATTTGAGAGATGATTGCGGCACATTGGCCTCTCATATCATCTAAGCTCGGTAGATCGACACAGGATATGATTGTGGCCAAACTTGATGAGACAAGTTAACGCAAAAGAGCAAGTTATAGCCTATCTGGAGGCTAAAAACCTGATTGTCGTAATTTTTCTCAAGACGGGTCTAAATTGATTGGAAACGGCCTAATGATCAAGACGTGATCTATGTATCATGGTCTTAGAATTTTAGCCAAATTCCATCGTTTAGGACTTCAAAAGGCTGTTTTTGCCGTTTTAAGAAAGTTTTTGTTTTCTTAATAAACCCTTTGCAGAACAAGGGTAAGTTGGAACGGTGTGGAAGCTAAGTTAGTTGCATCATGCTCTACGATCATGCTTGCAAGGGTAAATGGACGTGCATTTGGCTAGCTTTAAGGCCCGGATCGTAACATCAAAATGGTGCATCGGGGAAGTTACGGCCTACGCGCTCAGGCGCGCCAGGCGTAATTTCCCGGTCCGTCACAAAATAGGCTCAGGATAATTATACCTGGGGACCCAGCACAGGATGCCTTCACGTCCCTCAACCAGGTTGTTTATGGTAAACACTTATCCTTTGCCGGAAAAAAGCCGCAGCTTCATACAAACCTGTCTCTGAGACCGAGATCAACAAGAATGATATGAAGTCCAACCGAGGACTCCTTACAACCACCCATATCAGGCAAGTTGAATTTGATAAGACGTTTATTGATGCTGGATCAGATGTCAACATCATCGCTGTCAAAGCTTTATGAGCCGCAGGAATTTCTCAACATGAAGCCGTACACGTGCCTGTTATGATCAAAGATCCCGAAGAAAGATCCATAGATACTTATGGCCGTATCACCCTTGAGCAAATCCAAACACGACGCACCTCAGCTATAGAAGTTGCTATCAAGGGACCCGCCTGATGACCAACAGTAAAATAGAACTACAATTCCTGTGAACGTTCCGAGACTCTTCAACAAACGAGAAAATCTGCATTGACTGTTGCATGTGAAAAATCACGTGAATCATACTTAGGAGATTGAAGGTTTTCATAAGATCCCCTCATTGTCGAAAATCTCTCCATCTCATAGAAGATAGACAACCAGGGAGTCGCAAATTTGAGGATTCCCTGCCTTCCAAAAGTTCGCCGCAGAGATATCTTCACGTATCCGACCACGCCATCGTATCTAGTACGCATCTACAACTCCTTACAAGACCACACTGTATTCCCAAGTCGACTCAAAAATACAGCTCTAGTAACCAAACAGAAGTGTAACTGGGGACTGCTCATCGCATCCCATTCCATCCAACAATCCAAGATTCAGAAGATAGTTCAAAGGATGTCGCGTGGAACAAAGTCCTTGAAGACATGATAGCAGCACAATTTCATTCCATTTTAAGCAACGGAATGCCTCTCAGCTCGTCTACATCACCCAACACCTCCGGAAGATTTTTCCCATACAAGCATTCCAAGCATATCATCATCGCAATCAGAAGGGCAAGAATAAGCCTATGAGCCAAAGAGTTAGAATAAACACAATTTCATTCCATTCAATGCTCAAGAGTTTAAAGAACATTTTAATTACGACTCAGCAGTCCATACACCAATAAGGGATCCAACTTCAATTCCATCTCTTACTCCAGCCTCGGCGCAACGGAAACGACAGCAACATAGGAAGACATCAACCGGCATGTCTTTCCTTACCTGATCACACCCATGACATGGGGACTCCGCCTCTGTTACCGACAATTTCGATCATACTGGTTAATTACGGAAAAGATTTTGCATCAATAATTATCAAGGTGACACCATCAATCTACAAGCAAGCCTGAGACAAACAAGTACTTGCAGTCACAATACTAGTTTCGGCTATACAGCTTACAAGATGCTCTCGGAAGTTCAGAAAATCGGCAAGCATCGATGAGGAATGGGATAATGCATCCTTCATAATAAAAAAAATTCTATGTCTCTGCTACGACATACTAAAAGGGAATATCAAATGGATACACGGGCTAAGAGATATGGGTCTTTTACTGAAGTTCATGGAGTTTCAAGAATTGCAAGGGATTACAAACTGCAAATGTCCATGTATTGAAGACCATCCATATAAACTCCAAATCAGGTGATTACTTTTGTATATGATAGCCTTACCCGTTAGCTTCGAAGGTTGGGGTCAAGCGTCAAAAACCGACATCGTATGAAGACTCGAAGCCTCCTGGAGCGAATGATGTGAAAATAAGGGTTTCTATACTGGATTTGATAAACTCGGCAACAGGGAGACCTCATCCACCTACATGGTTCTCACCTACTCAAATGGACCATAATCTAGGTACCCGTGGTTGATAGAAAACAAAATCGATGGATCTTTTATGCTTCAAGGGTTGTCATACTCAAATCTACCTCAAAAGAAAATATTGGTGTCCACTGCCATCCTCATCCAGAGCTCAAGTCTGTCATCAACTCCTCATGATGGATTTCACTATTTCCATTCTTGCTACAACGGGCTATGACTTCGGGCTTCGTATATAGATGTTCATCACATTGCTGCCTCGCTGACGTTATCACTAGTGCCTGCCACTATATAATCAAATCATGAGCATCGGAGTCTATTACTTGCTCATAAAAGAGGTAAATCCTAAATCCCAAGTCTGCGCCAAGGACATTGCCTGGAGGAGATAAAGATAAGTAACTACTCTCCAACTGAGTCTTAAATTCTTTAGCATCATTGTCACATCTAGTGCTTACCATGAAACATTACTATTTCGTTCTAAGCATGGGACTTAATGTTGATGGTGGTTTTTTGACAAGGGCGAAACTTATAAAAATTCGCCTCTGAATCTACATCAAATACATATCTATAGTTATATATGTACTAGGGCTTCATCCAGCTGAACTCTCGGTATTCTATATATTTTTATAAATATGTATAAATTCCTGACCCGGCATCAGAATTATAGATTCTTACTTCTACACTATATTCCGCAAGAGAATTGAGAATGTGTATCCTGCTAATGGCCACACTGGCCTTCAGTATTCCTGCAAGATTTTAGAGCTTCACTCGGCTGAACTCTCATTATTTTATGCACGGCCATATAAATTGTCATGTATTAATCAGTATATACTGATGGTACAATTTATGAATATTCATAATAAGCTACTACGCTATTATGAATTACCATAAGCATAATATTTGGGATATTACTTCGAGTCGCAGAACTTCCACGGCTGAATTCCTCGAATATGTTCCGTATGCTACAAACAAAGTGCTAGCGCCAACATGGCCGCACTCCATAACCAGGTCGTGGCCATTAACTCCCTAGCTAGTCAACTAGCTAGCCAGGCCACGATTTCCTTATCTCTTAGCCTGGCCATGTCTTTGGCCACGACATACCTATCCCTAGATAGCCAACTAGCTAATGTCATGGCCACCAATTCCCTAACTAGCCATGACCTCCTAGTCTAGCCCAACCGGCCATGGCCACCTTGTCTTGGCCACGGCCTCTTTTCCCCTTAGCCTGGCCATTGGCCACGGCTATCTTATCTATTATCCTGGCCATGTCTTTGGCTTAGCCTAGCCATATGGCCACGGCCTCCTTGTCTTAATGCCTAGTATGTCCTTGGCCATGGCCACCTTTCCTTCCGTCCTTGCCTAGACTAGCCATTAGGACACGGCTTCCTAGTCTCTTGGCCTGGCTAAGCTAGTAGCCACGACCTCTCTATCTCCTGGCTTGGCCTATCCAATAGCCACGACCACCTTGTCCATAGCCAAACTAGCTATGGCCTCCTAGTCTCTTTGCCTAGCCAAGCTAGTAGTCATGGCCTCCCTATCTCTTAGCCTGGCCTTGCCAGTGACCATGGCCTCCTTGTCTCGGCCTAGTCATGGCCAAGACACGGCCACCTAGTCTCCTAGCCACAACCGTGCCACGGCTACCTAGTCTGGCCTGTCCTAGCTAGTAGTTACGACCTCCTTTCCTCTCGGCCTATCTTAGATATATGGCCACGGCTATGTTTCTCCAATCCTAGGACCCATGTCCATGACGACTCGACTAGCTACCGACTAGGTCGCGCCCCGTGTCACGACTTAGCTAGCTATTAACTTGGTGCACTATGATATCTACGTGTATTATTATGGATAGATGATTACAATGCCATCTTATGGAAAACTCATTATTAGTCACACATAAACTTGGAGCCGAGTTGCCTCTTAAACTATGCCACTTCGACAAAGTATGGATAGCTTAGGCTATTACTCAGTCAAGTATATCGTGGCAACCTGGATAAGACTAGAGAGAGTTAATGACTCCACTAATTCCTATGAGAATTCAAAACATGTTACATGGGGGAATTATTCATGGGTATTGGTCTGGTGGTTTACAGCAACGCGCAACATGGAAACATCCCATGATAAGGAAGTTACAAGTAGTGGCAATGGTTGAGAGCGGTTAAAAGAAGTGGCTAAGTAATGGAATGATTGTTTACGGTTTCCAGAAACTTCCCTAACATCATGGGCGTAAGCACACCATTATCCCACTATCTCCATCTCTCCACAACCTCCACTACTTACGAGGAAACAGTGAGTGTTCCCTACAACTATAAATAGACTACCTTGTCTATTCAGAAGACAGAACAAGCTTATCATTCTCAAGCTGGAATCGGTAATAAGGAGTATTCTCGGAATATTAATCGAAAGGTTAATGCTTTATCCTGTGAACATAATCAAGGTACTGTGTGTAGAATCCGGGAAATCAGTCGTGATGTTGTTGATGATGTTCCCGAAAAATTTGAGGATATTGAAGATGATCTTTGAAGAAGACTGTTAAAAGATCTAATGCTGAAAATAGACATCTATGTTTTGATTTATTTCAATTATTGTATAAGGTCTATTTTTGAATAAAACTATCATTATTTATGAATAAAATTATTATTTTATAATTTTTGTTGTGATAGTTACCGATTACATAGCCTGTGAATGAATGCTTATATTTTTCCTATGTGTATTTGTTTTATGGGATGTCTGATTTCGGTTTTCATCAACCTTAATATTCGATCTCATATGATGTGACCCTTATGGTTTGTGTGGCTTTTTGATTTAGCGGGATTAATTTCTAGCCCATGTTGGTAGGCTTTATCAAAGGATCATAAGGTGTTCCGATTGAAACTCATATGTGAAAAGTCACAATATGTTGAATCAATTTATGTTTACATGAGTTTTGTTTAGCATAACATATGTGTTTCGGGTTTTCAACCTTTTGCTATTGGCACGCATTAGTTAAAACCATCTCAACCTTTCTCTAGTAAAGGTTGCTTTTGTTGTTATTCTTTTGTTCTTGCGGAGGGATGACAACACACTGGGGGAGAGTTCTTATTTGAACTTGCGCTTAATGATATATCTTTCTGGGGAGAAGAGGCTGCGTAATTTGAGGTAACAAATTTGTTAGTTAATCGTTTTCCTGTTTAAGAAAAGCATGTTTATATTGCATATATTTTGCTTTTGCTTAACAAAATTTCGGTACAATTGATATGTTCCATTATTGTGTATGGATGTGCGTATGTATGTATGATTCAATTGTTTCCGGTTAAGAAAAACTGTGTCAATTTATTGGCTTATTGTTTGATATGTTCTTTATTGTTGGGTATCAAGTGTTTTTGTTTAACAAAATTCGGTGCTATAATGTCTATGTTTGTTTCAATTGCTTTCGGTTAAGAAAATAATTGTACAAGTCAATTTATTTTGGTTTGTATATATTGTTTATGGCTTAACAAAATACGGGATCATTTGTTTAGTCCAAATTGATTCCGGATAAGAGAAACTAAGTTAATTTTGATCTTAGTTAGACTTATCAAATTGGAGGATTCGGTTACTCAAGTCTAATCGAATTCCTTGACAAGATGAACTAGTTAACTAACCTAGTGTTTGTCTTGTCTAAAGAGAAAGGTCTAAGTTATTGTCTGAATAATTAGAACCTGAGGAGAAAAATAAAGTTAATTCTGATCTTTAGTTTGGTTTTATTGAAAAAAGCGATTGTACATCTACAATAGGTTTAAAAAGAGAATTAAGTTTCTTAGTCGATTTGTTAAACTATTAGGGAAAATTGCTTCGGGCAATTTTTTCTTTGATAACATATTAAAACTAAATTACTTGTAGTTTAGTTTTAATATTGGTTATCTAAAGTGGTATGTGAAACCTTCGTGCTTAACTCTTATTGGTTGTTTACAAGTCTTTTAGATTTGTAAGATCCTTTCGGTTTGTCCTTTATTTGCTCGAACCTTTGTCATTTTGTGACAAAAGGGGGATGAATATATGGAGTAAACAAGTGATTTGCAATCACTAAGGAAAGAACAATTGTGCTTAAACATTATATCTAACGAAAGAGTAAAGCATTGACTAAGAGGGAGAACATATCATATTGCTTTTGTAGTATTTCTGACTACAAAAAAGGGAATAACAAAAATGTTCGGATTGAATATTTACCTAGCTTACCTTTAGGGGGCGTAAAAGCTTTTGTTATTCAAATGTCAACAACGGCATTTATTCATTGAATATATGCAGGTTAATGTGTTGTTGAAACTTGGAATCAAGCGTATGTAAAATGAATTCTTTTGAAATTTGTTTATCCATATGTAATAAGAGTTTTGTCACAAAAATTGATAAAGGGGGAGATTGTTAGAGCATATCTCGGTTGAACTCACCAAGCGTTGGTATGTCAAGTTTGGTTGTCATATTTTAGTGTGTCAAAACTCATCTATAAAGTCGCTTGAATATATACTAGAGTCAACTTCGTTTAGGTTAGACTAGAAAGTCTAGGAATGTTGAGACATACAAGTATTAATCCAAAGATCTGAAGAATGTGAAGAAGTAGCGAACTACAACGACAACATCATCCTTCCACTTGAGGTTAGTAATATTGACTTGAACTGTTTCATTCCTAACGTATCTTTCAAGTCGTGCTATATTGAAAACATAATTGCGAAGCTGTATATACTGTACATATTGTAAAATACTCTAGTGATGTGACATGGTCATATTTGTATGATCATAGTATTAGGGAATTAGACTACGAAGTATAATGCTTATCTTTTGAACTTCATAGATATGACATCGACATAATCTTGTATATATTGTTATGATTATGTGAATGGGTTATGGTGGATATTTCATCCTACGAAACAATGTTTTACATTTGTTTAAAGGAAGTACATTCATGAACTTGTTTTCTGAATCGAAAGGGAAATCATTAGGCTTATTGGTTCGGCTATTCATTGCAAATCTTTGGATGACCAATATGTGTGAGATGGTAGAACCGATTTTAACCTTGGTTATGTATCTAATCACAATGCTTGATTTATGATTTGGTATGACTAGTATTCATTAATTGGTGTAACCGATCCTAAGTAATCACCATGAGATGGTATGATCGATATTTATAATTGGTGTGACCGATCCTAGTAATTGGTGTGACCAATCACAGAGTATTGTGTAATCGATCCTGGTAACTGGTGTAACCGGTCCTTGTAACTGGTGTGACCGATCACAAGCAATACCATGGGGAATATGGTAACCGATCCTGGTAACTGATGTAACCGGTCCTGGTAACTTGTTTCACCAATCACAAGTATTTCCATATTGAGGTATAATTAATCCTAGTGGTTGGTAGAACCGATTGAACCCATGTATGTGATCTGATATTTAATCAATAACATAGTTATCTTGGAATACAAGTCAACCAATTCTAAACTTGTTTGGAAGTGTGGTATAACCGATTCCAAGAATGTAAATCCATGTAAATATGAATAAGGATTTACAGTAAAGAGATGTCAACATACTTTGAACACGTACAGTAACTCTTATCATTTATTGTTCAAAGATATTCCTTAGTACTCAAGGAGATCATGTGCCAAAATAAATTAAGAATCTTTTAATTAAGGTTTTTGGTTTTATACGCTTTAATTACCAGCAATTAAATGCATATCTCTAGAGAATAAAATTAGTAATGTGCATTTACTAATTGGAGATTTTCTATTGAGAGATTTCAGAAATTTTGGACGAGCATTTATTGGAATTAGGAAAACCGATTTTGGCATTCATTGCGTATCTTGAGAATATTTTCGGTTTTGGAAATTCCTTGATGTCCAAATATCCTTGGTCTATAAATACCTAAGCTTGCAATTCTAGCAAACTATCCTAAGAGCCAGGAAAACTTCATTTCTTGTTGTTTCTGGTGGAGCCATCTAATTGGAGAGGAAAGTATCCTAATTAGGTGAAATCTCTTACGACCGCTTGTTTAAAGACTTCTGTGGGATCAAGAAGCTCTACGAGTACCGTTGGTGGGAAACTAGATAATTGAAGTATTATTAGTTTTTGATTGATTTGATTGACTAACGGTTGTTGAAACTTTGATCGCACCTAGTTTGTTTATTCTTGAGAATCTTCTCTTCCGATATAAGATTCACTCAAACTAGATCGAAGTATCAACGGGATCTTTAGAACTGTTTGTAGATCTAAAGACATCTTGTGATAATCCATTGTTAACAGACTCCGTTCTGTGTGTGATTGATCACAAAATATTCAAGTGGTGTTGTGCAGGTTTTTATTGAAGATTAAAGAATATTTGAAAACGAAGAAGATTTCTTATTAGTTCTCATATCTTTGTGTGTGCACAAACCTTGATCGGCTGGATCGAACTTGAATCGGATTTATTCGATTGATTAGTTGCATGAGATCGGCCTCACTTTATAGTTTCTCGTTGAGATCTAGACTGATTGATTACGAATCTAAACTTAGCTACTTTGGTAGTTATTGGATAGATTGATCTAACCAGGCAAAGGAGTTTATTAGATTAAACGGAAGAGCCTTTGCGTATGACTTGAGCTATCTTTATATTGAAAGAATCAAAAGAGTTGTTACCAAACAGATTTGTTGTTCCTTTACTGTTTGGAATACGATCCAAAGGAATTGTACTAGTGCGTGACCTTTGAAGTCGGAAGCGCAGGGATACTAAGGAAACTAAGTGAACTATGGGGTAGTTGCTTGGTCTCAACTATACGAAGTTGGTGTAGATTTTTTAGAGCGTCTTAATTCTGAGAGTATTCAATTCTGGACTAGGTCCCGGGGTTTTTCTACATTTGCAGTTTTCTTGTTAACAAAATATTGTTGTGTCTTTTACTATGATTTCCGCATTATAATTGTTATTATAATAAAGTAAAATACACAAACGTTAACTCCAATATCATTGATAGTGATCTTATAGAGTTTGGTTAAGTCTGAACCTATTATCAAGTATCACACTTTGGTAGTCGTATTTTCTCGATTCTGTATCCATAGACAATCACCCAAAGTGTGAATACCGAAGTTGTTGTATTGTCTCGACTTTGTCCATAGACGATCACACTTGGTAAGAGGACTTATAGATTGAAACAAAAAGATTGTGGTGTATTTGGGTACCCTTGTCTTTTCAGGGAGAAAATAAGTTAGTTTTTGTAATTCTTAGTCTACTTCTTCTCAAGCCAATCTTTAAAAATCCAGGCTTATAGATGGGATTGTAATTGACAAAGACTTTGATGTACTTTCTCCTTATTGCAATATATTGCTGCTTTTGCTTTTATTTTTATTTTTATCTTAAAAAAAATTACTTTGTGTCGTAACAACAAATTAAGGACTAGGGTAGAGGTGTAAAACGTGTCGTCCCAGCACAGCACAACCCACGAAATCGTGTGCTTAACGTGTTGTGTGCCGTGTTGTGCTGTGCCGGAGATTAAGGTGTATCATGTTGTGCCGTGCTAGATGACGTGTTGTGTTGTGTTGTGTCGGAAAAATAAACGTGTTGTGTCGTGCTGTGCTGGATCGGTCACATTTATTTTGTGTTTTTCAAAGTAAATATTTTTCAACTATTTAGGTATTCTATGAGTTTTTATAAAAATAAGTTAATATAACGATGATTAAATGTCAAAAATTGTCTAGAATAAAGACTCTATTGTGAAATATACACAAAAATGTGATTATATTGTAGTATTTTATGCATATTATGATGTGCTTTCTTAGCGTGTTGTGTTGTACCACGTGCTTATTCGTGCCGCGTGCTATGCTGTGCCACTGTGCCGATTAGACTAGCCCAGCACAGCCCATGAAACTAACGTGCTGGGTCGTGCTGGACTAAATCACGTGCAAGGCTGGACTGTGCTCAAATCTTAACATGCTGGGCTGGGCTGTACTCATGCTAGCACGGCCCAATTTACATCTCTAGACAAGGGTGACTGTCTAATAACTAAATGTCTTTTTTAGTTGAAATTGAAGTGTTTTCTAATAAAAAAATCCTATTTCCAACAACATATGCTTAGATTAACCACTAGAATTCGATACTTCCTTAAGTAGATACTCAACAGGAGTATAGTGATCACTACATTCATGCATGTGGTATCCCAATTTGGATCTACCGCGCATCACTAGCTTATCACACAATCCAAATTAGGCTTGTGCTTACATAGTACTGAAGGTCAATTTAATATGTTGGCTTCTCTATTCTCGTTTGGCCATTCCCATTGATTATACCTATTACAATCTACGTTATTGTCAATCTATTATACGGCCTTTGCTTTTATATGTCGGAAGCTCGAAATCAACCTCTAATTTGGTCTTTGGCAACCAAAAAAACAAGGAACTTTTGAATGAGATATTTTGTAAAAGGGTCGTATGTTTATAGCCAAATTAGGGTCTGGGTCGTAGACATGTCATCGATGCATTAAGGTCGATGACTAACGGAGACCGTTAGAAAACTGTTAGCTGACTTTTTTATTTTACCAAACCCCTTAGACCGTTAGTTGACTAGCGTTGATAATGTAAGTATTTCCAATAAATTTTGGATCCCATCCTATTCCACCTTCTTCCTTCCATCTGATCTTTTTTATACTTCGATCAGTCCATGGAGCCAGATTGTAGCTGATTATACACCAGCAAGAAATCGTGCATAACTCCAGTATTCCACGAAAATTCATCCATTTCCTTCAGAAGTTGATTTATTGTTTGTTCTTTCTCATCATTTCCACCTCCCATTACAGCATCTCTTTGTCTACCCATATCCATTTCATCAATAAGTACAAGGTGCTTTCGCCTTTGCTTAATTATCAAACAAATCTTTAACTCCGGATGCTCCAACACCAACGAACAAATCAACAAACTCAGAAGCAGCACACGAAATAAATGGAACATCAACTTCTCCAGCAACAGCTCTATCCAAAAGTGTTTTGGCTCGAGTCTAGTGGACCAACTAATAAACAACCTTTAGGAATCTTGGCGCCTAATTAAAGCTGTATCTTGGTGATGTTTGAAGAATTCTTTTAGGAATGAGTGAAGATTGGGAAATGTGTTTAATGGCTTCAGCTTGAATTACAGTTGGAGGAGAAGATTGGGGATTATTATTATCAATGGCTATTGCAGAAGGTTATTTTGTGAGATTGAGAATGCATCACAAACGTGCGGCAAAATGGTTAGCATTTCCCTATTTGACCTATTCACTTGCTGGTCTTTCTCTTCTAATCACGGTGAATTGCTCCATTGCCATTGAGCTGTTCGATGAAATGTATGATAACTTGGTTTACGTATTTAACTTGGGTTAGGGTATAATGTCATATAAATATTTTTTAAGGGCATTTTGGTATAAATTTGGATGGTTAATCATAGTCTACAACCCTAATGCATCAACGGCATGTTCTGCGGACCCTAATTTGGCTATAAATATACGACATTTTTACAAAATATCTCCTTTTGAATTGGTTTTGTTTGATTGTGATCTTTCCCTTTCTTTGTAGGGTTCCATGGATAACTGGTACCGGATTCCCGGTTGAAAAGGGTGCTGCGAGGGAGGGATATTATACCCGTTGGCCGGTTCCAAATCCACAAATTTCTTTTTTTTTCTCTGGTAAAGAAAATGCACAAACTTTTATAGTCTTAGATATAGTTTTTGAAGTCCAATTATTTCCCACGTTGTTACGTAACCATTTGGCTGGATCGATCTAGTCTGTCATGGATTGAGTTGGATTCTAATCCAACTATATGTCACTTTACAATTGATAAAGTAGAGAAGAGAAAGATTGATAGCAGATCAATTGGGAATGAAAAGCTGCTTCAATCTTGTCCTACACGATATCCTTATCAGATGCTCCTATACGGATATTTCTTCTTCTCCATCTTCTTATCAACGCAAAAGGAAGAAAAGTACGGACTTTATATAAAAAAATAAAACCAGTTGCACGAGAAAATATCAATTAATTAATTCGATTAACGCGACTATCACAAACAGTGTTGTCATTCAGAATAATATATCAAATATCACTTTGATCGATCGATTCTACTTTGTTCAAATGTACGTACATTCGAAGAAAAATGACTATCAAGAATGTATACTGGCCAGCTAGCATGGAGAATATTGCATTTTGGTGATGTTATAATAGTGTGTTCACCATTATCGTCAAATCTTCGTCGGCCTATTGTTTTCATTACAAACTACGTCTTAAAAAAAATGTCCTGGATTTATCTCTTTATATTCTCTCTGGAATTGCTTTTCCTTTTTACACCCACTTGTGAAGCAGATTTAAAGTAGTAGCTAAAACGGTCGATCGAATTCTAGTCATGTTCCAGAGACGATCAATGAAAGTGAATGACGTACACCATCTTTGCATCACATAAATTCTCAAATTTTTATTGCGTGGGTATTCAGCTTAGCTAAATTACTAATAATACTAGATCGGTGCCCGTGCTATGCACTGGCCTTTTTTTTTTTTTGATATGGTGTGCGCGAGGCTTCGCCCCATTCCGTGGCGATGCATTTTTAATTTGGTGCGGCAGGGCGAATGCATTAAATAGGTGGCGAAAAAATAGGAGTTTTATTTATTTTTATTTTTATTTTTATTTTTATTTTTATTTTTATTTTTATTTTCACAGAAAATATGTGTAAAATATGTGGGGTTTTTTTCTCCACTTAATGTATTATTTTGGAAAAAAGACTCCTAATATATCAGATACTCGACTTCCAAATTAAGTTTGGACTTCCATAGAATTCTAAACACGGTAAACTAAGTTTTCCTTTTCCATAACAAATTTTTTGACGGAGGTATTGTCCACCTTAGACGGTATACTAACGTACAGTTAAATATTTGGTATAAACATTAATTAGATTAAAATTCTCACGGAAGTGTTGCCACCTTCCTTTTTGTCAACGGCGTTACTAACGGACGGTTAAATACTTAATGTAAACAAAGTGTAACCCTATTTTTAATATCCTTGGCCCATAGAATTATGCCAAGTATCCTCACCATAGCTTCTACATTAGAAAAGGCTATTTCGACTAATAGAAAGTGAGGGTTCCATCATCGTTCAACGTGAGAGCTTCTTTCTGTCAATGCCTTTAAAGGGGAAGATTCTGCTAATATGAAATTGGGGTGCTAGTGACTAGTGTGCTACTGACTACTGAGTTTTCTATTATCATGCATTATCAACAGTTATTTATTTTACTCTTTCACTAGAATGACATTTGCAGATACTACTACTACGTCTCACGTAAGGCTAAGCTAATTGTTCCTCACTTGATATTATAATCCCATCTACCTCA
Source organism: Papaver atlanticum (assembly GCA_023531105.1). Classification (NCBI taxonomy): domain Eukaryota; kingdom Viridiplantae; phylum Streptophyta; class Magnoliopsida; order Ranunculales; family Papaveraceae; genus Papaver; species Papaver atlanticum. Next base: position 6,196,136 of record JAJJMB010007708.1, read on the forward strand.
TTAAAACTTGAAATGATGAACACATCAGGAACATTGTTCTAGTTTGAGTGAGAACGAATGCATGGCAGTGTGTCTACTACAAGTCAACATCAAACAAATGATCATATCATGGTGTAGCTTCATAGAATCCCCCCACTCATCAAACATCTATTCCAAAATTCTCATTTTTTTTTTCTTTTTTTTTTTTGCTTTAACTTTTTATTTTATTTCCTTTCTCACAATATTTTTCTCATTTTTTCTAGTTTTCATGAGATACAAGTCCATATATTCTCTCCATGCAAACGTATGCTATAAATATAAGTCATTATAGGAACACACAACTCATCACAAGCAACCCTAGCTTTCTAGTATTTCTCTCTACAAAACTCTCTCAATCATTTCACCACATTCCCATCATTAAAAAAAATAATCGAATTTTCAGCTAATTTCGGTTTTAATATTACTACTAGTGTTTCGTTTATCATATATATTCTGCATTTTAACTTATTTGTTAAGTCGAAGTTTTCTCTGCGAAGTTGATCAAACTGTAAGAGCTAGCAGCAATGGAGATGGTAAGGACTTTGTCATCACAACACGCAGTTGTAATATTCAGCAAGACAACATGTTGCATGTGCCATACTATCAAGAGTCTATTCAACGAGCTCGGAGTGAGCCCTATGGTTCATGAACTTGACCAAGACCCAAAAGGAACTGAAATAGAATTGGTGTTACTGACATTATTAGGTCGTAGACCAACTGTACCAGCCGTATTCATTGGTCGTGAGCTCATTGGTGGACCCAATGAAGTCATGACTCTTCATCTCAATGGCACACTCAAACCACTTCTCAAACGTGCCGGTGCCATGTGGCTTTAGAAATGCATATGCTTGGTTAAACACTACTCTATCGGACGCCTACACAGAGTTTTATATATCAGGCCGGTTGCATTCATCGACTTCACCTATATCGATCATCAGTTTATCTATTTATATCAATAATGTGCCATTGATAAAGCGCAAAATCAGAAGGCTAGGTGAGTACTCACGATACGTACCAGTACTGTTCTGATCACTCGAGTTTGGAGTTACATACATACCCCGTTGTGCAATTTGGGCGCACATATGGCGAAAAAATAGATGTTTAATTAGAGTTTTATGCCTAGATCTTGTTCGTAGTAATATATAGTAATCAGTATTTAGTCACTCTACCATTGTAGTCAAATATGACACTATAATGTACTCAATAACGATACTTTAATTGACGACTATCTGTATTTATTTACGGATAGTTCGTATGATATTATTTTATGAAACTTTTGGTAATTATCAAGGCGTTCCAATATTAATATTTACTTTTCAATTACTCTTTTTCGCTTTCTCTTCATTTTCTAATTATTTGTATTAATAATTCAATATTTTTTTAAAGTAATTAGTAATTTATAAGTAAATCGACTTTGTTGGTAATTAATAAATAAAAACCAGATTTAATACTCTGCAGAAGGTCATGGAAACTCCAATAACTTAATTTTTTATGCTTAGTTTTTTTAGATTGTGAGATAATATCATTTGCAAACCCAATACAAATCTCATGCGATAGCGGTAAGAGGCATCATTTTTCTTCTTCTTTTTTCCATTTGTATACACCAGCATACTCCTTCTGTTCCAATACTAATATTTACCTTTCAATTTCTCTCTTTCGCTTTTTCTTCACTTACTGATTATTTATATTTATATAATGCAATATCTTTTTTTAAGTAATTAATAATTTATAAATAAATTGATTTTGCTGGTGATTAATAAATAAATAAATAACCTGTTTTGATACAACGTGCAAAGTCAAGGAGACTCCATTAACTTAAATTTTTATGCTTCAAAAAAAAAAATAGATTACAAGATAATAATTAAGATAATATTATTTGCAAACCTAATGCGTATCTTATGCGATAGTAGTAAGAGGCCTCATTTTTCTTCTTCCACTTCCATTTGTACACAACGTCATACCCCCTTCGTCTCATAAAAGGTAAGAATTTTTTTTTATCTTTGTCTTAAGTGATCCTTTTCATTTTCGTATGTTATTTTTCCAAATAAATCCGAAATAACTAGTGTTGTTAAAATTTTCTTTAAGAGATATAAAGAATTTGGTAGTCATGTTTATACATACTGCGTAAGTCTTTTAAAAAGATTTCTAATGATATACCATTTTATTTAAGAGATATAAAGAATTTGGCAGTCATGTTTAATTATACTCGTTACTAATAATAGTTCTATGTATCTTAGGGAACGACTTTGATTTAGCAATTGAGAATTTAGTTGGGTTGCAAAAATATGATTGCTTACATATTAAGCAACCCAGACTTGATTGATTAGTATAAATTGGAGACATCAACAACACCGAAAACTCAATCCTTATACGCTTGTCTATTTTGTTACAAAGTGTGTCCTCCAAACACCTAATTAGTGATTAGTATAAAGGATGTTTGTGATCTAAGGTTCGAATCTGAAAGATTTCACTTGGGATTCGTGAAGCACAGGTACATCCTATCTTCCAAAGAAAAGTAGTTTCGTAACCCGTATTTGTATCTGTTTTGTTTGTTATTATTGTCTACTCCAAGGTGTTTATCTTCTGACATAAGATCATTCAAGAATTAGTGATCAAATCCAAATTTGATATGGATAACTTAATACACGATTGAATATAACTCTTATCTATTGAAATCATGTTTGTAAGTTTTCCACGAGAATTCATAGACCTAGCTTGATCTAGATTGATAATCTTGTGTAATAGGTGATTAGGTATCTCTACGGGTTTTAAAGAGAATAAACCTTACTTTAGATTCGTCTAAATCAGGAATCAGTTTTTACATCCTTGATCTTATATCAGAAAGAAAATCACCAGGCGTTGTGTTGGAGGCAGGATGGCGCTAGTTTTCATGGACTACGGAGCGACTCCTAGGGCTATATCGGAGATCAGCTCGGGGAATCAAGTGTGTAGGTTCTTGCGAGAATCAACATACATATGGGCACAACTTCAGCAGGGTATATTCTAAACCAAAACTTTATAGTAGACTATGTTTATATCGGTGACACGGTTTATGTTCAAACTGGATGAGGTCTCGGGGTTTACAACTTTGTAGTTTTCCTCGTAAATTTTTTTTATGGTGTCTTTCTTTACTTTGATTTTCCGCAGTATATTGGTTTATTTATAATTAAAAGTATAAGAATGTTGTGTGTCGATCAATCCTTATGATTTAAGAATCTCTAATTAAGATTTTCTAATGATATTTCTTGCCTGTTTTAATCTTTAATTGAAGTTCATGCAAGGAATAGTATATAGGTTAATGAAAAAGTTGGTGGTATACTTGGTACCCTCCCCTTTTCAAGTAGTGCAGCTGACAAATTGGCAAAGGAATGAAAGAAATTTGGCCCCTACGTTTGTCGTTGTAAATCTAGTGGACCAATCAAATGCAGCTACATGCGATAATTATATTACTTTTGTTGTTCATATAAACAAACACTCTATCACCTCTGTTGTAAATTCTACTCCAGCTTTAACTATTCGTCTTTTTATTTAAATCATCAAAAATATATATATTCGTCGACTTAAGAAATACTAAAAAAAATCCTAGCAAAAAAAAGGCAAAAATCACAAAGAAAATATAAATAGAAATAAACTCCACATATGGTTATATTTACTCAAACTCAATTCATTTTTGTGCACACTCCATGCAAAAGGGTTAAGTTGTCATGGTCATATGGTTGGTTAAATAATTAATTGATGATCCCACTACTACACGTGTTAAGTATCTCGTCACTCATTGTATAATTCCCAAAATTAAATCAAATGATGAGATTGAAATGTTACGTAAATATTCTTTAGAAGGTGCGCACAAAATCGGACCCATTGAACCTCTTTACAATAAAATATATTTTGCATGATTCGCGGATTACTTTCTCTTTTTTCCTCTTCATATATCAAAGGTATTGATAACAAAATGTTCGCTAGATCGAGATCTTTAATACTCCCAAGACCAACAAAAATGTTATATAACTCGTCGGGTAAAATCTGAAAAACAGTGATACTGATGTTGATTATTATGTGGTGGAGGGATGTAATTTTTGCCTTTGATACATCAGTCTAAATAGAAAAATAAGTTTGGGATGCTAAGATAAACACACCACAACATCAACATATTAAGTTTTATTTTATTTTTTCAATCATTATTCCTTTGTCTTTGAGTAAATGTGATTTCTCTCAATTGAGAATATAACAAGATTATATTTGTTATTCATTTATAATACAAAAAAGCATGGATTTTTGAGCTTTGACAGACGGATAACATTTTCAAAACAAACATTCTATCCGGCCATTTCAATCTCATCCTAGCCAAAGACATCCGACGGATGTAAGAGTTGTAACTTCTTTTTGTTATCTATATACATTGATTAGATTCCCTCATCATTATGATCATAAAAAAAACATGATAAGAAAACATCATTATCCATTTGGATTCAAAAAGATGTATAGTTGATATTATTATTTGTAATAAATTAGTCATTTCTTCATCAACTTATAAAGAAAGAACAATATTAGAGCCTTTATCAACATTATGAGAAAAAAAATCTTTTTTTATTTAGGAATCAGTTAAATATGATAAAGTACCATCAAGAAATTTTTTGAACAATGATATGCACATATGTTGATTCTAATAGAGTCCAATGTTGAGCAATTGTGTAAACTGATCGTAATTTTGAAATAAAGGTGCAAAATAATTTACAGTTGAGTGCCTTTTTCCGTTCAAATGTCGAATTTTTATTTGACAAACATTATGTATTCAATGCTTGGTGGAAACTTTTAAAGAATTTTTGGGTGTCATAACTTCTGTGCACGCTTCCTAGAGTTGACGAATTCATATTAAAATCCTAAAGGGTTTTATTAGTACTAAGCTTACCAAGTTCCAGATTTTTACATGTTTATAAAACCACAATCGACGAGAGTAAGATTTTATTCTCTGTATTAAATGAAACCACAAATTCTTCCGTTATCTAAACTACGAATAGGTTCTTTAAACGGGGGAGGAAATACACGGTAGCTTTTTCCTGTAAGTGCACTACCAATAATTTAGAAGACTCGGGCCATGTAACAAACACTTATACATTAATCATAGATAATATCAAGGCAGTGTTATTACAGCACGTGTTATTTCTAGAGAAGAAAAAAACTTATGATATGAATTTTTTATCTATTGGTCGATAAATATTCAGCAAGCATGTTTCCATCAATTGGTTTTCCTTTTATCTTTTCTTGATAAAACCTTCCAATTTTTTCATTATTCATTGTTGTCTGCCACTAGTAGCCACTTGCTACCAAATATAACACAAGAATCTATTCACCTTCATTTAGATATAACCATTTCTAAAAATCAAAATTAAATTTGATCGTGCTTTGGTTAAACTAAAATTCTAAATTAAATTGCCTACTAGCTTTTCGGATTTGATTGAATGAGAAAAATATATGAGTGGAGATGGAAACTATGGGATATTATTTCTAGAGAAATTGATTATTGTGGCCTTTTTCGGTTTCTAAAACCTGATGATTCATTTATTTTTGATTCTTTTGATCAAATCTAATATTCCTTCAATCTTTAAACATCGTGCTAAAAGACTGATTTATCAAGATACGGCATAGTGTTAGAGCGTCACTCGTTCAAATTCACAAGTTTTGGTATATCAAGCTTGTTGTTAATTTTAGTTGATCAAAACTATATCTTGATTTATAGTCTACAAAAGTCACCCAGACTAGGAATAGAGCATGGTAGTTGAGTATCAGAATTCATCAATCAACCTTGAAGATTGAAGACTGGAGAATAACGGCGTTAATAGAAACTTCATCGACAAAAGCATGTGAACATTGACTACCATATTTACTTATACAATCTACCATTATATCTACTGAGACATGCATGATGTATAAATTCAGTATTATGATGAACATTGCAAAGAAGAGTTCAAGCAATCAAGAGTAGTCAAGTTAGTTTATATGTTCACAAACTATTTTACTCAGTTCACGAACTTGAACTTATAAAAATAAATACTTGATGAATTAAATCTTGAATAACTCGCATACACGAACTGATTTTCTTAGTTCACAAACTGGTCGATTTTGAGATATTCTAGGACGCTATTTCTTTCAATAGTACACGAACTGATTTATGCATTTCGTGAAGTGGTTTATTTTTAAGTATCATGTACACCTTTTGTATTCAAGTACACAAATAGTTTTTGACAGTTCGCGAAATTGTTAAATACAAAATATTCATGAGTTATGAGACGACTATTTGTTCACAAACTATTTTGGACAGTTAACGAATTGATTTCGGGCTTGTAATATTATGTTTGTCGGTTTCAGAACCATTGTTCTTGGAAAACCACTTGTGCACTACGTATACTTACGATTGCATATATCTTATTTGTGATTCAATACAAACTTCTCACATGCTTACATGAACAATCTATATGGAGAACTTCAGCTTACTTGGTTACAAAGTAATTCATAAACATGAAAACTAGTTCACGACCTAGCTTTGTTTGTAAGCTACCAAGCCTTGTTCATCAATATAAATAGAGGATTCGCTACACACTAGAATCTCAATCCTGGCACTTATGTGTCTTAGTTACGGCTAGAGCCGTCCTTTAAAAAACTATATTAGGTTACAACTTTGAAAGACTTCACTAAGGGATTCGTGAATCCCGGTCAGACTATCTTTACCTGATAGTTCTTGTCATCAAGATCTCGTTTTTATTGATTATTATAGCTTCTGAACTATAGATCGGGAACAAGATAGATAGAAATCACAAGGTACTCTTCGTCTCAGACTTTGTGATTCCACGAGATAGATATCTAAATCACTTCTGGTTTGATTTGTTTGGATTTTTCTCGTGAAGTAGAATTGATTAGGCATCTCTATAAGTTTTGAAGTTTTAATAGTTGAGTTTACTTGATATCTTCTTTCCTTGAAGAACCCATATAGACTTCCATATATTGATTGAATAACTTTCTGAATGGAAATTAAATAGGCTTTCTGTTAGAGGGAGTATAGTCAAAAAGTCTTCACTTATGTTGAAGCAACTCCTAGGCTTGTGAATGATGTCGGTTAAGGAAATCGTGTTAAGTAGGGTCTTGCGAGATCCAAGAGACTTAAAGGACCACAACTGAAGCTGAGTTGCTCGTAAGGTCGATTCGATCTCAACTACATTCCAGTCTGAAGTATGATAATAGGATTGTGTCTACAACGGCTTAATACAGTGTGGTGTTCAAGTTTTGGACTAAGTCCCCAGGGTTTTCTGCATATTGCAGTTTTCCTCGTTAATAAAACTTCTGGTGTCTTGTGTTGTTTCTTTTCCGCATTATATTGTTTATCGTTATATTATAAATAGCACAAGTAGTACGTTAAACAACCTAGATAGTTTTTAAGCCTAAAAGATTGTGTTGAACCTACAACATTTATTCTTGAGAATTTGTATCTTGAAAGAATGATTACAAGACTTACTCCTATCAGAATTCGATTCTTATAATAGTTGGGGTACATATTAGGTCGTTGCTTGGATATTGATTTTTGAGATCGTCCAAGTAGAACTTGTCTACATATCGGGTATCATATCTTTCCTATTGATATGTGCTACTGATTGTGACAAGTTTGTCCATAAAGATTTCCGTACAAAAATTTGATGGTGTCCTTGGTATCCTCTCCTTTTCACATAGATACCTAATCGTGATTAAATGACAAAAATTAATGTTTTAATTAACTAATTTTTTAGAGAACGATTGCCGATACTTTTATCTCCACCGTGTCAGTTGGCCATACCAAATAACTGCATCAGTTTAATAGTTGCTCAACTATGATGTTGTAACCGGTCATATAACATTTTTGCAAATCTAATATTCACAACGACTGATGTTTCTAGTGGGTCTCATGGTTTTCATGCAAGACCCATCATTTTCCCCTCCGAGACACACACAAAAAAAACAAAAAACAAAATATTGCACAATTATACACCGTAAGATTTTTAGCCGTCTCTAGTGTCTACAAAGGATACACCATCTCTAATTGCCAAGGTAAATGTAGCACAGTTGATTGATTTTCGAATTACCAAACCGACCTTAATCAAGTCAAAAACGGCGGTTAATAATAAATGATCGAAATAGGGTATCATCGTCATTATTAATTAGGTTAAGATAGATAGATACTAACCAACTTACTTCACCAACTAACCAAACTGTAACTACTATTAACTGAATCATTAGGCCGACCGAGCGAAGCGAGGGAGGACTCTATATATGGTGACTTTGTGTCAATGTGAAGCATGACTTTTTTTTTCCAATTTGACATAAAAAGATTGAATTTGGGTGGTTTGGTGTCATACCCTGGAAATTTCCAAATTATCCATCCCTTTTAGTCCAATTACTATAACTCCTTAAGTATCATATTTTTCAAGGGTATAATTGGTAACAAAATTTTAATATAACATATCTAAAAATCCGTGCCTTGGAATTTTACAAATTTTATCTCGTTGGAAAGGTTATACAAAAATCTACGCAATGAGTATAAACAACAATATCAAATTTAGAGTTTTTACGAAAAATTCGGAGGAGTTTATCATTTTAAGCACAATTTTCGAAAATTAAATGTATATTTTTATCCATTATGCAAACCACCACAAAAGATATATAATACTTTATGCAGACATATTGTAGTTTATGCATCAACTCATTTTCTATTGCAACTAATAAAATGATGTACTCCCTCCGTTTTAAGAAAAGTGATACTTTCACTTTAGGCACAATTTTCGAAAATTGATGCATAAACATTATGCAAACCACTACAAAGGATGCATTACACATTATGCAGCCATATTTTGGTTTATGCATCGGGTAATTTTCTGTGTCAAGAAAAGTAATACTTTCCCGCCGTGTCAGGAATAATGATATTTTCGCATCGATTTCTTCGGTCGACCGTTCCACCGTGGCAACGGTCATCTGGTTACAATCATTTTCTTTACTAAATCTCACCCATTAAATTAAAAACGCGTCAGCTATATTAAAAATCAGGTCAATTAATCTAACGGTCATAAATCTTTCGCTACATCAACTCTTTTCCTCTTCTCTGTGTATAAACAACTCTTTCTTCTTCTTCACTTTCAGATCTTCGTCTTTCACCATTTCTCTTTCTCAGAGAGAAAAATTCAGTCTTGTTGATTGAAATTTAATTGAATTTTCAGCTTAATATACAAGTAATGGATTCTTGATAAGGTTAAAATGAACTGATTTCTATTCATTCTTTTTTCTCATTTATAGGGTTTTTCTTGTGTTGTAGTTATTTTGAGGATTTTGTGCTTAGATTCTGAATTATATGAAGGCTTCGGATCTTAAGGATTTTTTATTTACTGGGTTTTCCTAAATCTTAAATATGGTTTGATTTCTTCTTTAATTGGCGATTTCAGTGTTATTGGATGTTTCAAGAAGGAGCAATCTTGTTGTTATCGTTATAACGGATCGTTGGCAGTAATTAATTGTTCAAATGTGGAAAAAGGTACTTTATTTTTGGACTTCGATTTCGATTTAGATTCGTTATATGATTGATCAATTTTGGGAAATTCAAGTGGTAAGGTAGTGAGGAAATGTAACCCTAATTTATAGAGTACTTGATTTTTTTTAGGTGATAAGTGAAGAACTAAGATATCCGATCGATTCATTTTATTGTTTTGCTTATTGATTGTAAAATAAAACTAAAGAATGGGTGAAGTGGATAGTATTGAACTGAAATTCAGAATTTTTGATGGTACGGATATTGCTCATACGAATTACGCTTCTACTACTACTGTCGCAACTCTCAAGGAACGTCTTGTTGCACAATGGCCTCAAGGTTTGGAATTTTTCCATTTTACATTCTTTATGTCTAATGATTTGGACTTCATCGCGCATTTGCACTCTTTATGTTTAAATGCTTTGGATTGGCTTGCTTCTAGAGTAGAGAACTGGATGGGATAAAGTTTATGGGATCATATTCACCTGGCATACTGATATGTTGTATACCGACTAACACTGGTACTAAGAATCTAAGGTTCTTTGTTATTCTCTTGGTGTCATTTTCACTCATGGTATGTGAGATCAGCACTCTTTGGAACGTGCTACGCTCTGAAACCTGTTTAGCTGCATGGAGGAATCTATCTACTGATGTTAATAGAATGGGAGGTTATGCAGGATATGGTTCACCCACAAAGAAAGAAATATGATATGGCTCTTTATCTCTAGAAGGTCGAGTATGTAGACATGTAGCTGGATGAACCTTGTCGGTAGTGAATCGGATGCTTGTTTTGTAGTTTGCTTGGCTTCAATAGCGTTGGTTAAAAGTAGTGAGTACTAGTTACTCTTTTTGCCACAGCCATTGGTTTTAGTTTCGTCTAGAATAAGCTTGTACCGACAACATTGAACAAATATTCCTTGTGACAAACTAAATGAAGTTTGTTGTAAACGTTTGTCTTTGATGTTATTGGACAGTCGGACTCGGTGTATCATATATATGTATTGCTAAACTTTGATAACACTGGAAGCTGAAGAAGTTGGAGAATCAAAATAAAGTTCTTGCTTCGCCTTGACCTTTTTCTTGTATTAACTAATACCATCATCCGTCAGCAAAAATAATCGTTTATCTGTGCTCGACTGACATTATGATAAAGTCTCTATCCTGACATGGTTATGCGCATACATCCTTGTAAAAATGTGGGACATGTCACAAGGAAAGTGAGGACATATTTCGAGTCAGTTCAAAATTACAACTTTACATAGCTATTCACTAGAAATGAACGACTGAATTATCCTTACTCATGAACGTTTATATTGAAAGATTGTTCTGATTTGTTCAAATTTTGGATTGACTAGTTTTTTAGACTTCCCCCATTTCTACTTTGAGTGTTTCTGAAATGCATTTTCTTTTTGCAGACAAAACAGTCGTTCCCAAGTCAGTAAATGATGTGAAACTCATATATGCTGGAAAAGTTTTGGAAAACACCAAGACACTTGCGGAATCCAGAATACCATTTGGTGACCTACCTGGTGGGGTTACCACAATGCATGTGGTGGTGCAACCTTCTTTAGCTAGAAAGAAGACAGGTATTAAGCTTTCCTGTCCTTTCCACATCTTGTTCAATTTTCGAGTTCTATAATTGCAATCTCTCAAGCTATGTTAAGATTGTTTAGTCTATGATCATTTTAGAGCTTCAGACAGTGCTGGTCAACTTCAGTTATGCATTCCCATAGGAAAATCAGCAGTGTTAATTTCTCTGCAAAACTGTCTGAAATTCTGGAGTTTAATTTAAACTTTTAAGAGAAAAAGAAAATCTTATGCAACATAGAATTGACTCAAGCTTAGTTTCAGACTGGATGAGCTTCTTATGTTCCTACAAGGTTAATTGTGAATAAGCCCATTTGTCTAGCCAATAATGGAACGGAAACAATAATAAAAACACATACTTTCCTTCTTTCCATCTTTTCTTACTCTATTGACTTCACTATGTTTTTTGTTTTTTCTGTTGTCAAAATAGATAAGAATCACGACGATATACCAAATCCAAAAGTGTGCTCTTGTACAATCCTTTAGTTGCAGAGTTGTGTTCCTCAAGCCAGACATTTTACAGATGACAATCCCATTAGATATCTCTTCCGTTTTTCTTTATATCATTTTGTGATTGTCAAACCATCAACAGTATCCAGGTATTCTTGCTGTTGCCATCTCCATTTGTAGTTTTTATTGTCGTCATTGTTTGTTCTTGTTGGTCTCGTTGTTCATCCTGTTGTAATCATCTGTTATGAAGTGGTGATGTGAGGCTCAACAAAATATGTACTGCTTCCTAAATGCAATATATACATCGGAAAGCTCTTATTTCCATCCATCATTTTTATTGGAAGTTTTACAATTTGCTCAGGTTTAAATTTGCCTCAAAACAGGTCCAGGTTCCTTGTCCGCAACTACTGATAACAAATATTGAATCAGTACTGAAACCTAGATGTATCTTTGATTGTTTTATGTATTATTCTCCTTTCTAGTATCCAACTTGATTATTGCATGGTAATTCTGTCCCATTTCAGATCCATAGAAGAAGTGGATGTAAAATGTTCTCTTGGCGCTTTTAGTTACTGGCAGATCCACTGAAATTTCACTCATGAACTATAATTAGCACTTCTCCCCAGTCTCATTGAGTCTCTTTGAACAGCCAACATATTATGCACTGATTATAACAGCTAATTACAAAAACCCATGGAATACCATCCCCAGTCACATTGAGTCTCTTTGAACAGCCAATATATTATGCACTGATTATAACAGCTAATTACAAAAACCCATGGAATACCAACAAACGAAGTAATGAAAAACTGTTGAAGTCAATTTATTTATTTTTTGGCCCCACAGTACTCTTTTACTATTCCAGTTGCATTGAACAAATACAATAGCTACAACTAAACAGAAGAAAAACAAAACAAGAAATGTAAAAAGCTAGGTGAATTTAACAGTAAAATGAATGGTTCAAAAAGCTTATAATTTCAATATCTTTGTGTAAGGTTAGGATGATATACACGACGAAGAGGCCATCCTCACAAAAGTTCAGCCTTTGCATCCTCTCCCAAGGTCCCCTGAAGGCTGCGTGTATGCTAAATATCAGGGTTCCCAAAGCTGTGTGTTGGCTCTTCTGCACAAGGCATGCTTTGCATCCATCTAAAGACTCGCAGTAACGGGAGGGATCAGATTTCCCATGCTTTGCATCCAACTAAATAATATCATGCTGATCTCTATCCAAAAAAAAAAAACTAGTTGAGATTCTCCGGAAGAGTCACCAAAGCAGTTCTCCTTTCCATAACTTCAAAACCAATGCATTCTCAGAACCCAAGCAAGAACCTGAATAAATCGCTCAGTGAAATAATGCCTTCCACGCGCTTGCTACCAGCCTCAACAATTACAAGCCGTCTCACCCCTGATGAAATGACAATGTTAAGAAAATTTGTGAAAAGAAACAAGATAGGAAAATAGAGTTACAGTCAAGCTCTCTAGGATATAACACTCACCAGGATTGGCCAATCGCTCCATCACTTTATGAAGCGGATCAGAACGCAGACACATGTGACATCGCTGCCCATTGACAAAGCCATGAGGAGAACTTGCATCTTGGCCCAATTGCAGTGCCTACAAAGATCTTGATTATATGAGACTCCACCATCTGATTAATACTTCCATTTGTATTGAATTTGCATTCCACAGTTTCATTGTTCACATGATAATGTAGATTTCTAAAATATGAGGATCTTCAAAAGAAAAAGAATTTGTAGTCTTTGACAGATACTATTCTATCCACCACCCATATTGGATGTTTAACAGCATTTCAAGGAAAAGGATTCTACCAGATGTAAGATAAAACCAAAGGAAAATTTAGTGGAAAGAGATCCAATTCTACAGGGAATAACAAACCTAATCATCAATTATGACAAGGAGGATGCTAGTTTCTGGTGTTACGTGCTAGTATAGGCGTGCACGTGACCCCCAAATAGCCATTGGCTCATGGCATTCTTCCTAAGAGTTCAACAGCCAGAGGATTAAAGCCCCTGGATGGGCATCACCGGGTAGGCCGCAAATAATCCACGATTAACTAGTGGGGTTCCTAGCACAGCTAAAAAGTTGAAATACGCCCAGCCAAAAAGTTGCAACACTAGTTGCCCAACTAGTATTGCAATTGTTTGTCATGATAATTCTCATGTATCTTACCATATTGCTTTCTCAAAACCGGTAATACAAGGTAAATATGTGAAAATGGTCATGACAAACAGCTGTATAACTAATAATACAAGACAAAAGATGAGTGAAAATTTGACAGACCAGTAAGGAGAGAATGTTTACCTCTTATTTTTCCAATATTGTACAAGCACCCTATTGATTAATCATAAAACTTTCGTCTGACAAGTATTAGGACTTCACAACTAATGAGAGGAAGAGATTCCGGCTCATATAACCGTATGTGCTTGACTTGTTCACAAGACAACAATTAGACTGACTCTGAGTGGAGAAAACAATTATCACATAGAGGTATAAGTCTTGCCAATGTTAGTTACTTAATTGTTTATTTTGTAATTCGGACATTGAAACTTTGGATCATTTTCTTTTGCATTGTAGTTATGCTTGGGAAGTTTGGTGCTTCATCGTGGCTATTAGGATCTATTGGTCAGAAGTGGGAACTCTTTTACAACAATAGACTTGGAGAAACAATTCAAGAGCTTTTGGAAGAAGAACAAAGGAAGCAAATGAGTTGATTCAAAGTAAAGGAATCTCGGTAGAACAGGTGTTATATCATTGGGAAAGAGTGGTGCATACGTAATCCTGTATCAATGTTCTGAGATTCTACTTTTTCTTTTAATATGACATTTTTTTACCACAAAAAACAAAAATAAGATGAGAAGGGTAAAAAAGAAATTTACGTCACATTCAAACAAGAAAAAGAGGTATACCTGATAAATACTCATTTCATCTAGCTGAATCCGCGCATATGCTTTATCTTTAGCCAAAGCAGTAATGTCACTGTTAGATCATGAGAGTGTTATCCCTAAATTAGTTGCAAATAACTGGAAATATATAAAAATTTGAAATACACTGCTTAATATTTGATCTTAAAAGCAGAACTATCTAGTACCTTCGAGAATAGATATCCAGTAGTGAGTCATTATCGTCAACTATTGGTATTGAACTAACTTGAGCTGCAAAGGTAAAAAATATATGAATACAATCTGAACAAAAACAAAAGGCGCAGTTGACAATTAAAACAGAATAGTTTCATCTAAATCTATCGCATGGAACGACGACGTAAACAATGCATTATAAAGTCAGAGTCAATACACTTCATCTACAGCTAAAACATGATAATTTCTGACCCTAATCATGCATTTGATCAAGAATAAGTTTAAAGGCTTGTACCGTATTATATTCGACAATATATTGCAGACTTTGAACCTTGCTTTAATACAAAACATTAGTGCTTCAAAGATTAACTCAGAAACGAGAACTTACCCTGAATTAACAAGGACAGGGCCGAATTAAGAGATGCATTTGGTCTCAACATTGCCAAAGGTCGCCCATTAGATTCTCCAATTTTTGGCAGCCAAGTTCCCAAAGGAAATGAACAAATTGGTTGCTGCAGAATCGGCAATAAGCTGGAAGAATGTCTAAAATGCCTGCAAATACCTGGAAATTAGGAGACCAATTGGTCAGTAACAGTCTAGTATACAAAATACTGAGTCAAGAATAGAGCTTACATTTAAGAATTCCTGAAAGGGAAGCAATGTGTAGTAGCTGCGGAAATGAACCATCCTGTGAAGCGGAATGAATAATTGGAACTGTAGCCACATCATTTTGCATAATTTTAACTGAAAGATCCTTTAAGGAATCATATGGTCCCGCCTGTACATAACAAACAGTAAGATCGGAGGGTTATCTGAAGAACATCACAACCTTTCTGTAACTACTGAAAATGTAAAAGTCTCTTCGTATATGAGAAAATCAGAGAAGGGGAATGGAAAAAGGTAGATTGAAATGTAGGGCATGACAGTTTCTAGGTTATAAACTGTATAACAAGTAATAACATTCCCTGAAGATGGAAAGTATTTACTACTGTGTCAGAAGGAGAACGCCGTTGTCTTGCTGATATGTTATGAGCCTTGACGGAGCCTTACCAGCTAAGGCGCATCACCCTATTTTGGGCTTTGTTTTTATCTAATCAGTAACTAGGTGTTAAACAGTTAATATTTGGGAAGGGAGCCGCCTGAAAAACTTACTTGGATAAGACGCCTAGGAAACACCCTTCCATTTCCGTCGGTTTGTCTTTTAATATGCATTTTCCCCTCTTTCCAGGCGGCTATAGTGTGTGTCTCGAGCTCTTCCTCTGTCAGATTTGATCCATGGCCAAGCTGCAACTTAAAGTGTCAGAAAGCAAATCAAGAAAGTCTGGAGTTTACAAAATGAAAGTTTCTTAATGAAGCAGTTTTGTTTATCATTCATCTGATGAATATACTATGCCTATATTCGTAAACTATGAAAACAAATTTTTAAATGATTATAAAGATGCATGTATGGATAGATCTCCTCATCATAATTGACAACTTGCTGAAAGAGCAACTTCCTACACACCAACATTAGAAAAAAAAACAAATAAAAATATCCATGGTAAAATTACAGATTCCCGACATACCTCTCTCAGGATTAAGACAAAGTCTGATGCAGTAATAACTCCAACAAATTGTGCATTGCAGAAATCCCACAAAGGCGCCACGGTTATTCCCTGGAAATGAGCTTTGATTAAGAAGATGAAATATATCTAACTACTTGTCACAGAAGGTAGGTTCTCAATTCCCATTTAAACCACTCTACAGCTTCACAGACTACCTATAACCTGAACGGAATGCTAGTGGATTCCTAACGAAGAGAAAATACCTGCTCATAGAGTATGTGAAAAGCTTGCTTGACAGGTAAATTAACATCCAAAGCAATGACCTGCACCAATAAAGACATTAGAATCAGAATAATAAATATTTCCGACATCAAAAAACCAGAATAAATACCAATATGCAGGGTCTAAGAAGGGGAAGTGAGGCATTCAAACCTTGCCTGACTCAGGGAGCAACTCGTAAGCTGTATGAGTCGACAAAAATACTGAAATGCGGCGACGAGAGACCTCCAAATCAACAGAAGAAACATTTGGCACTGCCTCCTGCAGTGTATCATCAATTACTGTCACCTGTTCAAAAAATCAAAAGTAGCACACAATTTAGAATGAAGTACCATGGTGTTTGAAATTAACAATCAAACTTACATGAAAAGAATAATTGTGGTGGATAGAATTAGACTTACCACACTTTCAAGAGCCTCCTCATCCACATCCATATGGGATCTGGACCGAGGTGTCTCTGGAGCCAAGGTTACTGGAAACGGATCAGGTTCCCTAATTAGCCGCCTAATATTCACTATCCCATAATTCCCAGAAACAATAGGAAGACGCTCATCATGCCGCCACTCGCCATCAACAAAAAACTTGTACTGCGTGTGACAAGAACACATCAGTCTTTGTTGTTGGTTATATCAGTTCATGGACAATTAGTATAATCGTAATAACAGCAAAGAAGTTTGCTAATTAATGTGCACAGACTAATTAAAAATTAGTTGTCTGTATTAACCTGATGGTATCCTGGCGGTAAGCTGAGAATAGCCTGAAACACCAACGGGCAACCCTCCACTGGGGACATTGGTATAGACTCTGTCCACCTAAGTTAAGATTAACATAACATGCCCACATTCAAGATATATAAGCAGGGCACATACAGAACAAATCCAAATTGTACAACACCCAAACATATTCAATCAAAAATGGGGCACCCATAAACATACCGAAATTAGAAACATGCAAATTAAAGACACGGCTCACCTCGTGAAGGAGCCACTAATAAAAACACTTGTCCCACCATACGGCCAAACGAAACATGCTGGAATTAAATTAACACCCGTAGCAGCTCCGACCGATGATTCCGACACAGAATCTGCTCCCAAAGAGTACATCCCTAATCTCAATTCACTGTATAATATAACTTCTTATTTCAATAACCCCACTTCTTCTCTTCTGACTATCACTTGTCACAAAAATCACCAATTACTCATAAACTAACCACATTTTGAACATTAAAATCCAAAACCCAGGTTTTGATTTTCCTTCCAACAGGGATCCTCTACAACTAAGCAGATGATCCCTTAGCAATTACACATCTCTCATTCAGATCCAAAACCAACCACCTTATACGCAGAGATAAAACACACAAATTTTTCAACAATGAATCCTCAATTAAACTCAACACCTAAGTTCAATATTCGTTTTCAATCTCTAAACATCCAAATTACTCAACATATGTTTTGTAAATTCAACAACATCTGGTTCTCTCAACCATAACGAAAATTCAAAACAAAAAAAAAAAAAAAAAAAAGGAAGGAAGAGAAGATTTTATGGAAATAGATAGATTCTATTCTAGAGGGTAAGATAATCAAAACCCTAGATAATAAAACAGAAATAAAAACTTAATCATGAATAGAATTGAATATTCATGACATTGTTTGGATCTACGATGATTTCAATGCTTCTTTGCCCGCTAACACAAGAAAAGAGAGAGAAAATTACAAGACAAAAATGAGAAAATGAAAAAACTAATAATAAAAAAATAAATGAAGTGGTTATGAGGAGGAAACGTTTTGGACTGTGTTTGGTTCACACACAATGACACAAACAAAAGTTTTCCTGCATTTTAAGGTAGAAAAAGGTGCTTTTAACGAAAATGATAGGGCACTCCAATCCACTGGTTACTTGCTCCCTTCGACCGTTTTATTTCGGCGGAGTTTTGGCTTTAGTTCATTTAGAGGTCACACACCATCGGCAGATATGATATGTTCCGTTCCTTGAAAGTCAGCTTTGTTAGCAATATTTTTATTTTTATTTTTATTTATTATTTTAGTAAAAAGATTGCCGCAGAGGGCTTTTTTTTTTTTTTGCTTCACAGAGAGACAACAAAATTACAAAACACAAAATCGGTGTATACATATAGGGGGTTTGGGAGAGAACCACCACATGTTGGAGTGATGGGTTAAGGTATACTTAGCCAGAGCATGGGCCATAATGTTCCAATCTCTTTTGTTGAAAACAATCTTGAATTCAACAACTTTCTTCAAGTGAGTTCTGATTCGTATGATGAGTTGATGCGGTCTCCATGGAATATGATCATTCTAAGTAGTAAGCATTCTAACCACTATCTCAGCATCACTTTCAATAACCATTTAGACATGATAGCAAACTCGGCTGCTAAGAGCACGGCTCTTGTTTCAGCCTCAATTGGACTCATCACCTCATGTGTCATAGTACCACAATTTGTGAAATAAATTTCAGAGTCTCTAGCCACCACTGCCCACCCATCTTTGTAGTTATTAAATATTGCATCTACTTTAAGTTTACTCCAATCAGTATCAGGTGTATTCCACTTGGTTGTCATTTTCTATTTGTGCATTGTATGGTCGTGATGTATTTCCTCTGGTAGGATAGAAACATAATAGTTAAACCAGAACATAGCATCTTTATTTATACTTTGAATAGTTTGTTCTTTGTTGTTGAAAACTTTCTCATTCCTGTTTTTCCATAAAGCCCATATAACAAAACTAGCTTAAACACTTTGTAATTTCCCTTCTCATCTAACCAACCAGTAATGATTTGTTTGTTGTTCAAACCTCGGTACTGCTCAGTTCAGCAACCCAGAGGAGATCCAAAAAAATGTTGTAACAACCACTAGACAATAAAAGAATATGTACTCAATATCTTCAATGGCTGCCCTACGCAATCTGCACTCTAGTCTGATATCATTTACATGTTTACCAAGGGTTTAAATAAAGCTAACCCATCATGCAGAATTCTCTAAATAAAAACGTGGATTTTAGGTGTTAGGTCTTTGATTCTCCAAAAGAAAATCCAAGGGAAATTGTCACTGGAGTTGATTGAGGAACTGGTTGTTTCTCTTTAAGCATTTTTATAAAAGATTTGCAAGAAAACGTACCATTTGGGTGGGGTTACCAGATGAGTTTGTCTTCTACAGCTTCATCTGCATCTGGTATATATACGTTCAAAATTTGAGTTGTTGATGGTCTTGAAACAACTGGTTAACAAGATTTGCATTCCATCTGGTGGGTTCTTGAAGTATGAGATCTGAGACTTTGTGGATGTTCCCCAAGGATATGTCATCTTTCAGCTCTGGCCTGCAGTTGATGTGTTTATTGAGCCAAGGATCTCTAATGATATGGATTCTTTCTCTATTACCAACACTACAAATGCACTCATCCTTTAAATTGTCTTTGCAATCAATAATGGCTTTCCACGTTGAAGAGCTTCCTGATTTTGTTGTCGCTTCCCAAAAAGACTTATCTCTGAAACTTCTAGAAATTTACATCCCAATTTCGCTATCTGAGCTTTATTTAGATGAGTCAGAAATCTAATTTCAAGCCTGTCATTCACATTTCCATCTAAGAATCCATTCCAGTTTATGAAATGAGTCTTTCTGGTGGTATGCTTGTGACCCCACCAGAAGTTCTGTATAATCTTTTACAACCTTACGAAAACAACTTTAAGGAGAAGTGATGTTGTCATGTAGTAAGGAGGAACCAAACTGAGAACATGCTTAATAAGGACTGTCTGCCCAGTATTAGACAGATATATCCTTTTATGACCAGCTAGCTTGTTCTCAATCTTCTCGAATAAGAAATCAAATGAGTTAATTCTGAATGCTGACTTAGGAGTTGAAAACCCAGATATTTGGCACTGCCCTCTATTTGTTTTACTCCCAAAATATCTACCACATGACTTATTCTCTCAACTCTGGCCTCTTTGCTTAAAAAAATAGTAGATTTCTCTAAATTTGCTTGTTGACGTGACCACTTGACATACACAAATAGAACATCTTGCAGGCTTTAAACAGTTCTGTCATCAAGAGTACCGAAGAAGAAAAATATGTGACGGACCGGAAAATTACGCCTAGCACGCCAGGGCGTGAAGCCGATAAATTCCCCGACGCCATTCTGATGTTGCTTACCGTGCCTTAAAACTATGCAAACTCATCTTCCCTTGCAAGCATGCTCGTTTAGCATGATGCGACTAACTTAGCTTCCACGCCGTTCTAACTTAACGCTCCATATATATATATATATATATGTCTTAAGGACATTTTTACAACTTAAACCGAGGGACCACTTTTACATTCACCAAGTTACAGTTTTGAGGTGCTTGCTTTACTATTCATGGTCGTTGCCATGTATCTCCTAATAACCGGCAATGATGGATATGTTTTCGTTCTTGCCCAAAAGCCAACTTCAATATTACATTATAATTGTTGTGTTTCATCTCGGCCAGCCTGTTCTGGCATATTGCACCACTTTTGTGCAACATTGGCTCTAGGCCAATTCTAATATTTACAGCAATGATAGTTGTACTCGGCCAGCCTGCTCTGGACAGATGCATCATTGTGATGCGATATTGGGCATATACCAATGACCTGTGTAATGTGTTATGTTAGCGCTACTTTGCTCAAGGAGATCCTCCCAACTGGCCAGATGTACCATTTGGTGCCACATTGGCCTTTGGCCAATATAATTCGCATAACGTACCGTTAATGGTGCAGTATTGGCCCTAGGCCAATACCAACATAATGCACCGTTTTTGACGCGATATCGGACTTTGGACCATCTGCCTTCTGGTCGGTTGTCAGCCAAGCAAAAATAATTTAAGTTCTTTCACTTTACAATTATAAATAATAGTATAGTTGTAAGAACAGATTCGTTCCACAGGGAGATATGGATTGTTATTCGTATTCGAAAACTTAAGTAACCTGGGTTTTTTTTTATTTTAAGTCTAAAGTAATTAAACTAATAATAATAGAAAATAACAAATAAAGAGAATCAATAAGTTGAGAATACTGTTAGAGCATTGCTCGGTCGAACTCGCAAGCGTTTCTATCTCAAGCTTGTTTGTCAAGTTTAGTTGCCAAAACTGTAAGTCTTGATTTCTAGTCTATATATAGTTAAGTCTCGGATTAGGATAGATTGTGTAGTTGAGCTTTAGACTTCACGGCGTTCATCGATTGAAGACGAAGAACTACTAAGGCGAGCTTGTGGAACTTCATCAACAAAAGGTATGTGAAGACTTAAACTCATCTATCACTCAGAAAGTCTATTTCTACTCTATCTCCTTCTTGAGACAAAAGTCGTATAACGATATAGTTTTCAGTTTATACACTTTTGATATTTCGAGCTGAGTTTAACTCGCTTACATATTTCTTGAAATATGTGTTGGTAAGCTTTTGCTTTAACCAAGTTCATCTTATGTTCTTGACGCAAGTCAAAAGATGATCATGTGGAAATCGCCTTGTAACATCTTACATGATTTGTGTGAGAC
The DNA here is from genome assembly GCA_023531105.1 of Papaver atlanticum. Lineage (NCBI taxonomy): Eukaryota > Viridiplantae > Streptophyta > Magnoliopsida > Ranunculales > Papaveraceae > Papaver > Papaver atlanticum. The sequence goes on from JAJJMB010007708.1 coordinate 6,218,167, forward strand.
AGTCATTTGATGTAGACTCGGAATGTTTCGTATTGATCATTCGATCACTTGAAAATTGCTTTGAAGCTAATAGTTTGTGTGAGACAGCTATTCCCGTCTTCTGAGAATGTTTCAATGATTGAAAATGGAGTTTAGAACGATTAACCATGATAGGATATAACATAGTGTGCGTACTTGCATATATGTTGTCCATATCCGAAACCATGGTATGCATACCCGTATGCATACTGCTTGGTTTGGTGAAAGTCCGGGAACCATGGTATGCATACCCGTATGCAAACTAATTGGTTTTGAGAAAGTCCGGGAACTTAAGTATACGTACTGTCGTAAGTTTCAAGTTCCGGAATTTCAACTGAGGTTGGTGGTATGCGTACTGGCGAACCCAAACTCAGTCTGGCTACTTAGGTATGCGTACCTGAGTAGGTTAAGTTCTAAATCGGTTTATTCATGAACTAATACATTTATATATTAAGGAATGCAATCTTTTGCAAACCGTGGCTATAATGTTCATGAATTGATTCATGTGAATCAAAATCGATTTTGCTTCGATTGTGCCTTATATACTTCTACGAGAATATAAACAATTGAACAACTTCATAACTAGTTTCATTTGAGTCAGTTGAACTAGTTATGATTGAGATGAACAAGGTTAATAAGAAAGTATTCATATGGCTAACTTCGGTTAACTATTGTTGAACCAACCGTGTACACGCGTTTAGGTACGGTTACCCTTATCTAAATGAAAGCACATTTCATTTGTGTATAACAAGCTAAGTTCGATCTAATGGTTGAAAGATATTAGCTTGAATCTAATCAGGTTTTTATCTAACGGTGAATATTGAATGCTTTGTTACCAAGGTAACTTAGATTGCAAACCCTGATTTGAAAACTATATAAAGGAGAACTCTAGCAACTGGGAAACCTAATCCCCGCACCTCATGTGTGATACTAGTTGCGACTAGAGACGATTCTCCTTTAACCTTAGGTTTTTCACGAAACCCTGTAGGTTAACGACTTGAAGATTTCATTGGGATTGTGAAGCCAGACCCAACTATTTCTCTATAGTTGCGTGTTCTGATCTTGCTGTTTTCTATCGTGATTGAATACTATCTTCTCTAAGATTTTCTCGAGATTTATTCTCCGATAGGCAAGATAAAATTAAAGTAGTCACAAACATCTTCGTCTCATCGTTTGTGATTCCACAATATATTGTTTCGCTACCATACGATTAAGATTATTGTGAGGTGATTAATATTATTAGGCTTTTCTTCGGGAATATAAGTCCGGTGTATCAATTGGTTCATGTTCACCTTGATTTATCAAAAGACGGAACAAAACTTATAGGTATTTCTGTGGGAGACAGATTTATCTATTCATTAGACTTTTCTGTGTGAGACAGATTGGTTTATCAAGTCTTCGACTTTGGGTCGTAGCAACTCTTAAATGTGGGTGAGATCAGCTAAGGGAATCAAGTGCGTAGAATCCTGCTGGGATTCAGAGGCGTAAGGAGCGTAATGGTACCTTGATCAGTGTGAGATTGGTTAGGGCTCAACTACATTCCCGTCCGAAGTTAACTTGGAGTAGGCTAGTGTCTGTATCGGCTTAATACAGTGTGGTGTTCAAATCTGGACTAGGTCCCAAGGGTTTTCTGCATTTTCGGTTTCCTCGTTAACAAAATTTATGGTGTCTGTGTTATTTCTTTTCCGCATTATATTTGTTTATATAATTGAAATATCACAGGTTGTTCGTAAGTTCAATCAATTGTGATTGCAACCTTTGGTTGTTGATTAAATTGATTGACACTTGGATATTGGTTTTTGATACCGTCCAAGTTGTTTCTTATATTTATCCGGCTCACGGATTTCTGTCTGTTTGATTTGCTGATTACATTAAGAAATCGGGATATAACTCTTTGATATACTTTTCTTAAGATTGAGTATGACTGTCAAGTTGATTCTCTAAAAAGTATATTGGAGTTAGTCCATACAGATTGCTAAACGAATTATTGGGTGTGGTTGTTGTACAACCGCTTTTTCAAATACTGGTTAAGGGTTCATCATTAATCATAAGACATGCACTTTGACTAATAATTAGAGTTTTCACTTAATCATTCATTATCAAGAGTCCTAAAGTACCCCATCGAGAGCATACTCCGGTAAATTCCTTATGTCATCACATACCATAACGATGAATATATGAATACTACTCAGTGAACAACCTAATGCAACATGCTATTAGGTTTAATCCTCCAAGAGCTTTAAGTTATATGAATTAGACTAATCCATGCAATATAAATACTACGAGTAAACTATTTAACATAGGTCAAGCTTATACTTGCAATCACACAAAGGTTTTGAATACAATTGGTAATCACAATATGCTACTTATAACAAGGTTCATCAACAATTGCGTATCTCGAAACCCTAGTCTAGCTATAGAAATGCATTCATGGTTATTTAGTAGCGCTCCTAGACAAACAATCATGCAATCATACGTGGCGATAATAAATAGTAGAACAATACAATAATGATTTGATTGAAATGACAAAAACAATATATTAATGACTAGGGAATGACCCGTTCCGTAACGGCACGGGCTATTTCATAGGGTAATCAGCTGGGGTTGTTAGGCTATTTCATGGGGTAATCAGCTGGGATTGCTATCTGTTCGTACGCTACATTATCTAGTATAAACTCAAACAAAGCTAGTTGGACCAAATTTGAGATTACAACCAACTCCAAAACAGATATTGTAACTGTGGATCAATGTGAATAAGAGTGCAATCTCGTCTTTGCTTGTTGAGTAAAGTTCTTCTTTGGAGGAGTAAAGTTCTGACCATTTGCTCCTTCATTGTAATTTTACGTATAATATCTGGAAGTGGAACTACATTACTCTACCTGTGGTGTTCATGGGGTACTTTTGAATACTGTCAAAAGTTCAAAAGTCAGCTGGAGGTAAGTTTTTTGGCGCGTCGCAAGATTTATGAACATGTATTGCTAGATTAGAGTCAACATCTGACAGAAGGAACGCTATAACACCAAAACAGGAACGTGTATTGCCAAATTTTGTAAACTTAAGTAACGGCTTAAGCCACCCACTGAATCGTTATTGTAAAAACATTATAAACAAAAAATCTAACATAGATGGGTATAACAACACTACAACAAATAAAATATCGTATAGGGTTTTCTAAACCTTCTATCTGGAAAAATGAGATTGTAACTCTAAATCCTAATCACTTAGTTTCCGTAACAGAGTAACAACACTTTTTTCTGTAGCTATCTTCATCATTATAGCTTCTGTATGTCGACCACATCCGAAAGTTTCTTCTCAAATAATGAATACACAATTAGATAAAATCAAGATAAGATGTAATAAAAATCCGGACTATGAAAAGGAAGACATACGTACATGTGATGATTCTCCAGGCTAATGCCCCTATGGCATCCTAGAGCCTAGATAAGACATCAGGTGTATGTCATAATGTACAATTACTACAAAATCTTGTTCTTTATTGATGAACTCACACCTGCTCGGTACGTCATGTTCCATCAATCATTTATATCTGCAAACAATATATCCGATAAAATAAGTGAACCATTGTTCCCTTGCTCTAATCAAACATCAAGAGAAACATCCCATACACTTTTACCAATGGGTCAATGCACCAATATTTCACCACCACAGCTAATAGGGACACCTCGTACAACCCTATCTAAAGAACATCATGATAAAGGCTCCAGATAAACACATATATGAACAAAAACAGATAAATTAGGAACCAAGTGAGATGCAAACACCAACCATTTCTACAAAAAAAAAAAAAAAAAAAAAAAAACGTGTCGAGTTATCATTCCTAACCATTCTTGCATTACCAAATGCTTCCAAATGAAAACACCAAACAAATAGACACAAAGAACAGTTAAACCCATTAATATGATAAAAGGAAGTTGCTAACATAATATGAAATTCAATTTTCTAAAGTTAATTAAACCCACTAATATGATAAAAGGAAGTTGCTAACATAATATGAAATTCAATTTTCTAAAGTTAATCCATCACTTGAAGTATTTGTTCAACTGTCCCAGCTTCTCGACGACAACCATAAGTAATCTACTGCTCTTATTTTCACTGTTATCCATAGACTGTCTTCGACTTTCAATCATTGCACTGAATTTTAGAAGGTAAGAAAAAACAACTCATAACCCGATGGTCAGTTGTGAAACATTTGATTTACACGCACTTGTAATACGCATCCTATCACGAAAATGTGAAGACTTAGCTCTCTAAGTGGAATAAATTTGATATGCACATTATATAAATGAGGAAGGGTTGCACACATATTACAGTAACCAAGATGCTTCCCATAGCCAGGTATCATTGAATTCAAAGAAACGGCACTTTTTCACGCATTGTATCTAAAACCTTCTTTGCAAATAACTAAATCGCCATATTCCCATAAAATAAAACTAAATCGAGATATACGGTAAAATCTTAATTGTCCAAGCTAGTAGTTAGCTGAGGTAAGCAAAACTAACACCCTGAAAATTTCCAGTCCCTCCAATAACAACAATATGAGATTCAGGGATAGGAGTGAGCATCAATATCAAACTAAAACAAAACACAGAGATGATAGAACCTGTTTTGTGTGACAACTGTTGATACACCAATTGCAATTTGATCTAGCTTCTGGGAGTTCCTGAAAGTATTTTGAGTTGAGACAACATTGTGCCATGTTTTCGCAAAAGAAGTTGATATTGTGTTTTACAACCATCCTCACTCCTGTTGCGGATAGTACAGACTTCATCCTCAAGGAAACACACTATGACCGATACTAACAAACAGGATGGAAGAGGTCTTGGGCCATGTAGATAATACAACTAAATTTTCAAATGCAGAGTAGGTGCCTTAAAACAAAGAAAAATGATGATTCAAAGTCCTGTCAATCCCGTGGCTTTCGCTGTAAAAAAACAAAGAACAACATCTGAATTGGAACCCCAAATAACAGAACAGTGAATAAAATCAAGCATTCAATTGGTCAAGATCCTAATGCAGAAAGTGTAGTTGGAGTTAGAGAGATCTATAGACTCCTTACTCGAATGTAGCTGGCCAATTAGCTGAGGATGCTACAATTCATAGCTACTTTGTTGGAAAAGAACCCCAGTTAAATAACGAAAATGTTGGAACAGAACCCCAGTTAAAATAAAATCTACGAAACAGATAGCATTGTTGGAGACACTGAGTAAAATTGTTAGCTCACTTATTGAGAAGGTATATCCTCCATATTCTCATCTTTTATGACCTCTAGGTGTTAGAGCTGTAACTATCTGCAATACCATGTCTTCTAGCTTGAAATTAAAGGTTCTTTGGTTAGTTATAAATGGTTGATCATTAACTAACCCCTGATATTCATTTGAAGCTTGTATGCCATAAACAAATTTTGCAACACTTTTATTGTCTAGGACGTAGTAGATTCATATTTTCCGTTGTACAATGGTTCTTTTCACACTCTTTTTAAAGGAATATAAAATTCCCGGTGTTATTCTTAACTTAGTGCCGTATATAGATGGCCTAGAGTAGATGAGTCTTACTAACTCTTATTATTGGGTTATATTTTCCTTCTTACTGGAAAACCTTTTAAAGAAGAATACGTGAGACCATTAAAGATAAATTATTTCAATTAGTTTCCTAAAAAAAACCCAAATCATAGAGAGAATCATATATCAAACCATGGATCTAGTCTTGTATTGCTAACATAAACAGATACCTGGGTTCTGGACTTAATACAACCAAATTTCCCCAAGCAAAGATGCATAACATGAAAAATGAAATCAACTGGTACCAAATTATATTAGGGGAGTAAAAAGTATTATTACTTACCTTGTTTGATGATACAAAATTATAGGAAATCATCTTCTTCAATTGTGTTGACGGAATTGACAAACTTGTACTTTGCCTCCCAAACACCCCATTTAACTCCAGCAACTTCAGTCAGAAGAATTCATTTTCTTGTCAATTATATACTCAAAAGTCTAAAAATCCAGAGGAGCACGGATCAAACTTCATATGTTATGGAAAAAAATTAAAATTAAAAGATTAAACTCGGTACCAACTATATATTCTATGAAGTTATGAATCTTAAAATTTACAAATCAATTAATAAGAAGTTATGAATCCACATATAGGGATTCTTCATCATCAAGAACATCATAATTCAAATCTACATATGTATTATTTCTCGACATCGAGCTTGCACAGTTAGCCTAGGACTTCAACTGAGTGTTTTATGGGAGGCACCACTGCCATGCAAACATACAAATATTGGAGAAATTAGAGTTCTTCTGTGATTACTCGTTTGTTTTCTTAACCTACCTTATCAATAACTTCATATTATCAAACAATTGCTTGCAAGGGATTTTCTCTAGCTTCCATTGTAAGACAACTCATACATAGTAGTAACTGGATTCAAAGTTTCTGCTCTTGAGACTAAAGGAGATAGAAAAATACCTGGTTGATGCAAGACACCAACGGATCTGCTCTTGAGACTATATTTACTGTTTTATCCATCATATCAATAACCTAAAGGATTCACTGTATTTATAACTGCATGATGTTTCAAAGAATCCACCACTCTACAACAAAGCCAAAGAAATAAAAACAGTTTAAAAGAAAATCCCCTTTAAACCCCGTATAAAGAATTGTAATCAATCTTAATTAGGGATACCTACATATGTTTCTGGTCGTCATTGCTATAGGACAGTTCAAAGTAATGCTTTGCAGATACACACAACTATCATCTCAAAATTTTCATTCCTGCAAACCTAATAACGAAATTGAATCCCATAATTCTCGCTGAGACAATTCAACAAACACTTCCGATGCACTTTTTTTTTTTACCTTGAGGCTATCATATTGCTGCAAAAGAACTCAACCTGGATTTCCTTCTTCATGGCTGAAAGAAAAAACTCAACTTGGGTTTCTTTTTCCTACAACAAAAATGAGGAACAAATGATTGAATCCCAAAAAAAATTATAAACAAAAGCATCAGCAAAGAAACCCCACAAAAAAATGTAATTGAAATTGCACAAATACAGCTGTCAGAAAAGGGAAAAAACTTACATGTTTGAACCGGTGGAACGAATGATGTTTTCGAATGGGATGTGACATTATATATGGAGAAGCCATTGAAAACTGAGATGAGCGTAACGTCGAAAAACATTTAATAAGAGGAAGAAGGTGAGATGGCTATTCATCATCGGTGCTTGATTGAAATATCTACTTTTGATGAAGAGGGAATCGAAAGGTTGAATCAGGTTGTTGCGCAGTTACGGAATAAAGAGGAAAAACGGAAAGAATTGAAGGAAGGAATTCATTGCGCCTATGTAACATGGTGGGACACAAAAAAAAAACAACTTACCATTGGATTAACTCAATTCAGATTTCCATGGGAAGCTCATGGCCGGTAGTTAGAAAATCCAATATATCCTGGCCGCTGGGTGACACAACAAACACTACTGTTGTGTAAGCATTGAAGTAACATGTTTATGATATCCAACTACATCCTTAACCAATATAGAGTGCTTAGCTACTCATGGATTTCTTAAAACCCATGAAAAATAATATGAAGAAAAAGAAAGCAAACCCTAGGTTCAATCGTGATGATCAAATCCAGAATCGCCAAGCCCTAGCTCTTCTTCTTCTCTTCCCAGAAGTATATGATATAAGATAATCAAAAAATTGTCTCTTAAATAGATTTCCCAATTGTAGTTGCGCCCGTATAAAGACTTCACAAATGCTGCTATTGGGCTTACGCAGATGGCAGAGGCCCAGCCCAGTTGATCTTGTCACTCAACTGTCAGTCCCGTGGAACTGACATTTATTCTACTTTTTAGTCTATCCTCCGAATCACGGACACTCACCTGGCCGTGAGTTTTCAAAGTCTCTGGATTTCTATTTTTCCGTTAAATATTTCACGGACACTTCTCCCTCAGTGAAAATATTTTTCCCCTGGATTTTCATCTTTTCCGGCAGCAACTCATGGTCTCCAGACCTTCCGTAAATATGTTTTTCTTCTGAACTTTATTCCTCCCGCAAACCATTTTCACGTATACCAGGCCCTTCGTGAAATATAAAATCTTCTGAGTTTTTCTAAATCCGGCCAACACTCCCGCGGATAGTTATCCCTTGGTGAAAAACTAAAACATCTGAGTTTTTGAAATTCCGTTCTCTGTTTTCTCCTTCACTCTCATCTCCATGAAAAGCCACTTCCCTGACTCTCACTAGCTCGAACCACCACTCAGTAAACTGCCCTGTATAATAATCAGCAACACAACATCAGCTCTGCTCGTTCCCATTCTTTCTCGTTATTACTCTCAATCGATGCCAACAGTTAGCACTGCATAGCTCCATTCATTCTCCCTAAGTCATCAAACTCCGATCACAGTCAGCAGCTTCATATCTCTGTATTATCACTGCCAACCACAGTTCAGCTCCCATCACCGAGCACTGCCAGTCCATCAACTGCTACCAAACTCTGCCCAGCATCACGATAAGCATCAACAGCTTAGAACCAATATTCTGTCGAGACCCATTCAACCCAATGATTCCAGACTCAAGCTCCTTAGCTTTGCACCCATCGATAATCAACAGCACGACTTCATCTCTTGCCATTGCTGCCATCCACAACAAAGCTCGACAAACCCAACGCCATTGAACTTGTTAGAGCATTGTTCGGTTGAACCCACCAAGCGTTAGTATGTCAAGTTTGGTTGTCATATTTTAGTGAATCAAAACTCATTTAAAGAGTCGCTTGATTATTTACTAGAGTCAACTTCGTATAGGTTAGCTAGAAAGTTACTAGGATATGAGACTTACAAGTATTACGTGAAGACTTATGGAATGTGAAGAAGTAAAGAGCTACATCGACGACATCATCCTTCCTCTTGAGGTTAATAATATTTGACTTGAACTGTTTCATTTATAACGTATCTTTCAAGTCGTGCATATTGAAAACATAACTGCGAAGCTATGAATGATTATACTCTAGTTAGACATAGTATTAAGGAATTACAATACGAAGTATAACGACTATCTTTTGAACTTCGTATATAAGACATCGACATAATCGTATGAATGCTATTGTGATTATGTATGGGTATGGGTGAAGATTTCGTCCTAGGAAACAATGTTTTACATTCGTTTAAAGGAAGTACAATTCATAAACTTGTTTTGTGAATCGAAAGGGAAATCGCTAGGCTTATTGGTATTGTTATTCATTGCAAATCTTTGGATTACCAATATGTGTGTTTAGTATAACCGCTCATAACTTGTTTATGTATCTTGGTAAAACTATTCACAATGCCTGACTTTTGTATTGGTATGACTTTTATTAGTGAAACCGATCTTAAGTAATCACCTGAGATGGTATGATCGATATTTTGTAATTGGTTTGACCAACTCTAGACATTGGGGAACCGATCCTAGTAAGAGGTGCAACCGATCACAAGTATGTGGAATCGATCCTTGTAAGAGGTACAACAAGTCTTAGGAATTGGTAACCGATCCTATGACTTGTGCAACCGATCACAAGTAAATACCATAATTATGTGGTAGCCGATCCTAGTACCTAGTCAACCAATTTTTGGAAAGATAGTGTGACCGATCCTAGTACCCACATGGAGGTAGAACCGAAGCTTTGTGTTTTGGTAGAACCGTGAAACCCATTAATGGTGATTTGATAGGATAATCAATCACTTAGTTCTTGGAAGTCAAATGAACCAATTCTAAACTTGTTTGGAAGTGTGGCAAATCGGTTCCAAGATTGTAAATATGAAAAAGGATTTACAAAGTAAAGATGTCGACATACTTTGAACATGTGCAATAATTCTTATCTTTTATTGTTCAAAGATATTCCTTAATAACTAAAGGAGAATCCCAGATCGAAATAAATAGAGAATCTTTTAATTAAGGTTTTTAGTTTTATATTCTTTTAATTTCCAGTAATTAAATGCATATCTTTAGAAAATAAAAATTGGTAATGTGCATTTACTAATTGGAGATTTTCCACTGATATTTCGGTTAATATTTGGACAGAGCATTTCCAGGAATTATGAAAACCGTATTTGGACTTTATTGCATATTTTTTAGAATATTCGGTTTTTGAAATTCCTTGGTGTCCAAACTTCCTTGGTCTATAAATACTGAAGTTTGCATTTCGAGCAAACTAATCCTCAGAGCCAGCAAATTACCTAGTTGTGTTGTTACTGGTGGAGCCGTCTATTCGGAGAGGAAAGTACCCTAATTAGGCGAAATATCTTACGACCACTCGTTTTAAAGACTTCTTTGGGATTGAGAAGCTCTACGAGTACCGTTGGTGGGAAACTAGATAATTGTGGTTTATTATTAGTTTTCGATTGATTTGATTGACTAACAGTTGTTGAACTTTGATTGCACCTAGTTTGTTTATGCCTGAGAATGTTCTCTTTTGATATAAGATTCACTCAAACTAGATCGAAGTGTCGTAGGGGATCTTTAGAACTGTTTGTAGATATAAAGACGTCTTGTGATAATCCATCGTTAACAGACTCCGTTCTGTGTCTGATTGATCACAAGAGATTCAAGTTGTTTGTGTGCAGGTGTTTATTGAAGATCTAAGAAGATTTGAAGACAAAGAAGATTTCTTATTTGAGTTCATAATCTTTGGTGTGCAAAAAACTTGATCGGCTGGAGGGATCCAACTATAATCGGTTTATCTTTGTGATAACCTTGATTGATTAGTTGAGTAGATCGGCATCAATACATTTCTTTGTGTTTAAGAGTATTGATAGCATAGTCTAAACAATTACTTTGGTAGTTTTTGAATAGATTGATCTAAGAACCCGACAAAGGAGTTTATTGGGATAAACGGAAGAGCCTTTTGTCAAACTCATATCACTTTATTTGAAAAGAGTTGTTACCGAACAGATTTGTTGTTCCTTTATTGTTGGAATACGAACCAAAGGAATTGTTCCAAGTGCGTGACTTATTACAAGTTGGAGGCGCAGGGATACTGAGGGACCTAGGTGAACTATAGGTTTAGTTGCTTGGTCTCAACTATACGAAGTTGGTTTAGATTTTGTATAGCGGCTTTATTATGAGAGTATTCAATTCTAGACAAGGTCCCGGGGTTTTTCTGTATTTGCGGTTTCCTCGTTAACAAAATATTGCCGTGTCTTTTACTTTTCTATTTCCGCAATTATAATTGTTTTATTATAATTAGAAGTAAATACACAAACGTTAATTCCTAATTACTTGATAGAAATCCTATAGTGTTTGGTTAAGTCCGAACCTATTATCAAGTAATCATACTTCGTTGTTGTATTGTCTCGATCTTGCATCCATAGTCAATCACACAAGTTATCTTGTTGTCATATTATCTCGATCTCGTATCCATAGACGATCACACAAAGTGTGAACCGATTAGTTGTATTGTCTCGACTCAGTCCATAGACAATCACTTTCGGAGAAAGGACTTATAGGTGGAAAAGTTTTAGATTGAGGTATATTTGGGTACCCTCGTCTTTTCAGAATTTCCACAAGATTCAAACCATCTCCACTGACTCGAGCCATCTCTGAATATCACCATCGATCACTGCTCAATTCCGTTGCTAATCATCATGGCTACTATCTCTAACCTTCTCCAACTGGCAGCAACCCTATCCTCATCTTTATTCTTCAGTGCTCTTAACAATCAATACCCATCTGTATTCTCTTGAGCTCAACTGCCATGCAGCAACAACAAAGCTCCCATTCCTTAACTCATCGCTAGCTCGAGCTTCCATTTCTCAGTCGTGATCACCATCGATAATGATCGGACATGGCTGAACGTGATTGAGAATTCCATGCAAGATGATGGTGACTAGGCACCCGAACTGAAGATATGGGATGCCCTGACAATCAGCCCCTTAATAGCTTCAAGCAGGTGGATGCCTTGAGTAATTGTGCCGCCTGCCATTAACAATTCTGTTTGTCTCTTTCCAACTACTTTGATTCGCTTCCAATGCTCGTAACTTCTTCATACAAGGTCAGAATGACCCCATTCTTTCGTCGTTGCTTCCGTCTTTTCGTCCTCTTCAAGATGATGTGAAGAAATCCTGGATTTGAACGAGTTCCACTTCATTTCTGTTAAGATAACCCCAAACACCTAAGAAACTCAAAAACAAACAAAATCAAAGCATAATGATACAAAAACTACCAATAAAGCAAAACATTTAAGTACCTAACTAGTGCAAATAATGCACCTATCAAATTCGCCCACACTTTCCTTTTGTAAGTCCTCGAGCAAACTACAAAACCTAAAATAAGGTACAACAACTCCCTTTCGTCGCGGACACGTTTACATTTAGCATATGCAACAAGCCTTTATACCCCTAGGTGTCCCTAGTGGACGAGTTGTAGTCTCGTGAGAGCTTACAAGAGGTATACCCACAAAACCTACTTTTCCAACTTACAAGTTCTCCAAAATGATAGCATCCAACGCGCTAAGAAGACATAAAGATTCTGCACACTAGTCATAAGAAGTTAAACATATCAAAGAACACAATCTCATGCTCAAAAATTGAGAGAGAAATAACCATCCCTTATCGAAAGAATTCAGGTTCGAGAGTGATCGAAAGTCTTGACTCTTCCTCGCCAGAAAGGGTTTTATGAAATTGCTCTCAATAATAAACAACTTTTCTATGGGTCACACATGTGTCCAGGTAGGAATGAAGAGAGAAATCCTGCGACACGTTGAATGGTAGGAAGGCAAAACCCTCCGAATTATTTTTGAAACCCACATCTTTTATTGTTTTGAAAACCCTTTTTCTGACGATCTCTTAGAAAGGAAATCAACCACTTAACGAAGGTGGGAATATGCTTACTTACCTTGTTATCCGTTCAACGTGCAGTTAGCACCACTCTCACAGCATCCATAGAAACGTCTTCAGTCTTCAATCTTCTTCTTCGGTCTTCGGTCTTCAACTGTTGATGATGAAATCTTGAACTTTGTAGAATCTTGAAAATGTAACTCTTTTTCTTCAAATCCTTGTGCTTGAAACTTCATTATGAATATTTCTTCTTCCATTGGCTTTATTGAAAGAATATAAAACTAAAAAACAAACTAAAAATGATACAAACCAAAATATGATACAATGGATTTTTCTTGTCTCCTTTTTTCTTTTCTTGTCTCCTTTTTTCTTTTCTTTTTACTTTTTTTTTTTTTTTTTTTTTTTTTTGAGACAAGAAAAATGAAACAATTACAAAATGAAAACAAAACAAAATAGTAAAACTATTAATGAACCTAACAAAATTTTATCTTGTCTTTTTTTTTGAGACGAGAGAAAATAAAATACAAACTAACAAATAAGAATAAAGATAAAATAAAAATGCAAGTACAAAGGCCATGGTGTGAGTATTTTATCGCATGATTCTTCATAACGTGTACCGTCTCGATATTATAAACTTATTGATAATCTTCGCTCTTGTACATAAGTCTTCAACTTGTAAAAACTCTGCTCATAGTCTTGTTGCTTTACTTGAATATGAAATCTACTCATTTCTGTACCGTTGCTTGTAAACCTTGAACGTCTTCAACTTTTCTTCGAATTTGTGATGCTCCACTTGTTGATGATGATGGTGTTTCTATGGACCTGTTGGTGTAGAGAGAGATAGAGTGGATGATGCTAACTGCAAACAAGATTACAAGTGGTATGTAAGTTAGCAATTCAATGTCACCCCCATGATTGATAAAACAACACTCAAGAGATCAAAGTAGTGCTTCTACTGGTGGGAGGTTGGGTAGCTCACCATTCTACCCGGAATTAACGTACGGTGATACACACTCTAAAAGCACATATTTAGACAAGTACAAAGAAGTGAAGGTCGGTGTCTCGCTTGATGTAACAATGGGTAGTCTCCACTATAGGGGATCACAACTCTAATACCGAATTCAGTCTGCACCTCATTTACCACCGGCACAGTTAAATCCAACTTTAACTCTCATATAATTAAGCAACCTGATCACGTTCTCTAACATGTCTAAGTTCAGTCACTCTTATGAGAATTTCGATGTAATCTTAGTGACATATATACTATGTGACTCTAAACTAACTACAAGTTGGAGTTTTTCATGCACTAATTTGCACAAAAGTTGAAAAAATTGAAAAAAATTACAATGCAAATGCTTAACCACTCCCCCACACTTAAAATTTACATTGTCCTCAATGTAAATTTAGTCATCCAAGTAGAGTCAAGGTGGGAAATACTACATGAAATATGACAATAAAATCAGAAAAAGTAAATACAAGACAAGAAAAAGCTAAAAATAAGATAAGAAATACTTATCCAATGGGTTACCTCCCATGTAGCGCTTGGTTTAACGTCTTTAGCTCGACTTGGCATTCGCCTATTACTTCTCCAGAGGGAGTGCATCAACAAGGTTGATCTCTTCCACAACTTCAGATGTGAACGACTCATAATACGGTTTCAATCGATGTCCATTCACCTTTAGCTCCTTTCCCGTTTCTAAACTTCGAATGTCTACTGCACCATGAGGAAAAACGTGAAGCACAATAAAGTAAGACGATAATTAAACAGCAAAACTTTCTGTCCAACAGGGAAGTGTTTTCTAGAAATCATTTTATCATGAAAAGTCTTTGTTTTCTCCTTGTAAATACGCGTTATTACGAATCTCTTCCAGTTCACTTAGTTGAAGCTTCCGTTGATTACCAGCCCCATCCATTTCCATGTTGCATTGTTGAATAGCCCAGAAAGCCTTATGCTCGATTTCAACAGGAAGATGACAAGATTTACCATACATAAGTCTATAAGGAGACATCCCAATAGGAGTCTTGTATGCATTCCTATACGCCCATAATGCGTCATCGAGTTGTAAACTCCAATCCTTTCATGTAGGATTTACTGTTTTCTCCAAAATAGACTTCACTTCTCGATTAAAGACTTCTGCTTGCCCATTTGTTTGTGGATGATATGATGTAGCAATCTTGTGAGATATGTTGTACTTTTTCAACAAGCCTTGAAAGAACTTGTTTCGAAAGTGCGATCCTCCATCACTGACTATGGCTCTTGGAGTTCCAAACCTTGCAAAAATATACTCTTTAACAAAATTTGTAACCACTTTAGAATCATTAGTAGGGGTGTCCTTAGTTTCCACCCATTTTGAGACATAATCGACAGCTAAAAGGATATAATATTTACCAAAAGAATTAACAAAAGGCCCCATAAAATCAATTCCCCAAACATCAAATATTTCAACAAAGAGTATGGAGTTTGTGGCATTTGATTTTGAGCACCTAGATTGCCCGTTCTCTGACATCAATCACAAGTAGTACAAAATTTATATGCATCTTTAAATAAAGTTGGCCAAAAGAATCCACTCTCAAGTACCTTGAGTGCGGTTCTTTTAGACCCAAAGTTTCCTCTACAAGCATATGAATGGCAAAAAGACAAGATAGAATTGAATTCAGATTCAGGTACGCACCTTCGTATAACTTGGTCTGAACAATATTTCCATAGGTATGGATCATCCCATATATATTGATAACCTAATCTCTTAAGTTTGTCCCTCTCTGCACGAGACAAATTCTTTGGAATTTGTTTAGACATTAAATAATTCACAATATCAGCGTACCATGGTTCTGAAACTGCAATTGAAAAAAGTTGCTCATCTGGGAAGCTTTCACGCAATGGGATTGCTTCTTCGTCTACAGTAAGACGACTCAAGTGATCCGCAACAGTATTCTCAATGCCTTTCTTGTCTTTAATTTCGAGATCAAACTCTTGTAAGAGTAATATCCATCGAATGGGCCTTGGTTTCTCCTCCTTTTTTGCAAGTAAGTACCTAAGTTCCGCATGATCAGAAAACACAACAACTTTCGTACCAATCAAATAAGAACGAAATTTTTCCAATGCAAAACGATTGCTAATAACTCTTTTTCCGTGGTCGTGTAATTTTGTTGAGCATCATTCAACGTTCTGGAAGCATAATAAATGGCATGGGGCAACTTCCCAGTACGCTGACCTAATACAGCACCGACCCCATAATTACTAGCATCACACATTAGCTCGAATGGCTTATTCCAATCTGGTGGTTTCATGATAGGGGTTGTTATCAAAAGTTCTTTCAACTATTGAAGGCCACCAAACACTTTTCGTCGAAGTTAAAAACCACATCTTTTTGTAAAAGTTGGCATAATGGTGCTGCCAACTTGGAAAAATCCTTGATAAACCTACGATAAAATCCTGCGTGACCAAGAAAAGCACGAATTTCCCTCACCGTAGTGGGAGGAGTTAGAGCACGAATAAGATCAATCTTAGATTTATCAACTTCTAATCCTTTAGAAGATATAATATGGCCTAAAATAATGCCATGAGTTACCATAAAATGACACTTCTCCCAATTTAGCACAAGATTAGTATCAACACATAGTTTTAAGAATTAATGTAAGGTTATCCAAGCACAAGTCAAATGAATCACCGTACACACTGAAATCATCCATAAAAACTTCGATAATGTTTTCGACATATTCAGAAAAGATACTTACCATACACCTTTGGAAGGTAGCGGGTGCATTACACAAACCAAAAGGCATCCTTCTATATGCAAATGTTCCGAACGGACACGTAAAAGTAGTTTTCTCTTGATCCTCAGGTGCTATAGCAATCTGATTGTAACCTGAATAACCATCAAGAAAATAGTAGTGAGAGTGTCCAGACAAACGTTCCAACATTTGATCCATAAAAGGTAAAGGAAAATGATCTATTTTAGTGGTTGCATTCAGTTTTCTGTAATCTATACAAACCCTCCAACCGGTTTGCACACGAGTTGGGACAAGTTCGTTATTATCATTTTGCACCACTGTGACGCCCGACTTCTTTGGTACCACTTGTACCGGGCTTACCCATTTACTATCAGAAATGGGGTAGATAACTCCCATGTCTAATAACTTTAGTATCTCTTTCTTTACGAATTCCATCATTGGAGGATTCAAGCGGCGTTGTGCCTCCCTTGTAGACTTTGCTTCATCCTTAAGCTGTATTTTATGCATGCACGTCTATGGGCTTATTCCCATGATATCAGTGATTGTCCATCCTATAGAAGTTTTGTACTGCCTTAAAACTCGAAGAAGTCTTTGTTCCTGCAATTCAGTTAGTGCATTCGAAACTCTTACTTGCAACTCTTCATTGTCACCCAAATACATGTAATTTAGGTGATCAGGCAGAGGCTTTAGTTTTAGTTTCGGCGCTTGCAAAATAGATGGCAATAACTTTTCATCAGAGCATGGTAAAGAAATAAAAGAAACATTTGAGTTTTGAGGTACTTCTTGTAAAGAATTGAGAAAGCCTAAGGCTTCTCTGGTTTCTTTTCCACAATCAAATCTTTCATCAATGGGTGAAGTTAACACGGTTTTAAGCAAATCTTCCCCATTCATATTGAACATCTGCTGAGCCAAGGTATTAATCACATCAACGGAGAAGCAAGAGTGGACATCACTAGGATATCTCATCGTTTCATAAATATTGAAACGTATTACTTCTCCATCAAATTCCATAGTCAACGAACCATCATGCACATCAATTATAGTTCTAGTCGTGCTCATAAATGGTTGACCAAGAAGCAAAGGTAGAGATGTGTCATTTGATCCGTCCGTCATATCCAGCACACAGAAATCCGCTGGAAAAATTAGCTAGTTCACCTGCACAAGTACATCCTCAATAATACCTCTAGGGTATACATTAGAACGGTCAGCTAACTGTAAAGTAATTCTAGTTTCTTTCAAGGGACCTAAATTGAGAGATTCATATATAGATGCAGGCATAACATTTACTGATGCTCCTAAATCAAGCATAACTTTATTAAACTTAGTGTTACCAATAAAATAGGAATATCAAAACTACCAGGGTCTTTACATTTAAGTGGGAGTTTCTTTTGCAAGATAGCCGAAGCATTTTCCCACACTTTCATTACCTCATTACCGGTTAACCTTTGCTTATTGGTACACAAGTCCTTAAGGATTCTCGCATACTTTGGGACTTGTTTAATTACATCTATCAATGGAATGTTCACATGAATCTTTCTGAAAATATCTAAAATCTCCTTATCTTGTTCCACCTTTTTAGAATTAGCAAACCTGCGAGGAAAAGGTAAAGGGGGAACATAAGTAGAAACAAGTGGTTTAAAGTTCGTTTTAGGTACCTCATCGTTTTGGTAAGAGTCGGTAATCTCTTTTTCCAATACCGTCCCCTTAGGGTCTTTGTTTTGCTCAGTATCCTCTGGTTGCACAGTTCGTGTACCACTTCTCAATATCACAGCATTGATAGAATATCTTGGGTTAGGAGGTTGAGAAGGGAGTTTCCCACTATTCTGCGTCTCCAAATGGTTCAATCTACCTGCCATGGTGCTCATTTGTGTATGCAACTCCTTGATTGCACCATCAGTCATTTGCTGATTATTTTGCTCCATTGTGGTTAGATTCTTTATCATAGCAAGCATATCTGATGTTTCTGAGTTCTGCGCTGGTTGTGCTTGTTGTTGGAAACCACTAGGGCGATTAAAAACCGGCCCTGGAGCTACTGCTTGCTTGTTTGCATAACTGAAGTTGGGATGATCTCTCCATCTTGGATTGTAAGTGTTGGAATAGGGATCATACCGTTGTCTCTACTGATTCGAGAATACTGCATTCACTTGTTCAACTTCTTCCTCATAAGAGGGAATGATTACTGCGGCCATTTGTTGTATCATCTTTTCCATATTACCAATCCTATGTTCTATGCGCGGTGAAGAAGTAACCTCATTAACCTTTCGACTCATTGATATACCTCTTGTGTTGAATTGCTGCATGTTTGCATCCATATTCTCGATCAATTCCGTCGCTTCGTCAATAGTTTTGTTTGTCAAAGCACCACCACTAGCTGTATCGATAAGATTTCTCTCGGATTGAAGCAAACCATCGTAAAAATACTGCACTATAAGTTGCTCAGAGATTTGATGATGTGGGCATCTAGCTAACAACTTCTTGTACCGTTCCCAGTAGTCGTAAAGAGTCTCACCAGTAATTTGTTCAATCCCATTGATTGCTTTACGAATAGTTGCTTCTTTAGAGGCGGGAAAGTACTTTTGTAAAAATACTCTCTGCATCTCATTCCATGTTGTGATACTTCCAGGTGGAAGACAATAAACCCATTCTTCTGCAGAATCTGTCAAAGAGAATGGGAAAGCTGTCAGTTATGCTCTTCATTGATCAGTTCCAGTTGGCTTCAAACTTGTCAACCTATGTTGAAACAGTTGTAAATGACGATTCGGATCGTCTCCTGGAAGCCCTTTGAACTTTGGTAACCAATGAATCAACTGAGATTTGAGCTCAATTGAATCTTCCAAGTTGACACACAACTTTTGTTGATCAAACGATGGGGATGTCAGATCTTTGAGTGTCTTCTTAGGAGGTGGTGGAGCGCCGCCATTTCCTTGGTTCCCCTGGTTACCAGTGTTTTGGTTGTTCGTTCCGCCAACCATCTCTTTTTGTTGTGATTTTTGAGGTTCTTGTAGTATTATTCCTCTGCGAGTTGAAATTCTGCACCTTTGGTAATCCCAACGTTTAGATGCCAGAGATCAAGTACCTGAAACAAGATTCTCAAAAACAAAATTAACAACTAAAAATAAGAAATCAAAAACAAAATAACAATCCGCCATGCCTCCCCGGGAGCGGCGCCAAAATTTGGTCAGTTGTCAGCCAAGCAAAAATAATTTAAGTTCTTTCACTTCAAAATTATAAATAATAGTATAGTTGTAAGAACAGATTCGTTCCACGGGGAGATATGGGTTGTTATTCCTGGGAGGTTTTTGATTTTAAGTCTAAAGTAATTAAACTAATAATAATAGCAAATAACAAATAAAGAGAATCAATAAGTTGAGAATACTGGTTAAGGGTTCATCATCAATCATAAGACATGCACTTTGACTAATAATTAGAGTTGTCACTTAATCATTCATTATCAAGAGTCCTAAAGTACCCCATCGAGAGCATACTCCGGTAAATTCCTTATGTCATCACATACCATAAAGATGAATATATGAATACTACTCAGTGAACAACCTGATGCAACGTGCTATTAGGTTTAATCCTCCAAGATCTTTAAGTTCTATGAATTAGACTAATTCATGCAATAGAAATACTACGAGTAAACTATTTAACATATGTCAAGCTTCTACTTGCAATCACACAAAGGTTTTGAATACAATTGGTAATCACAATATGCTACTTATGACAAGGTTCATCAACAATTATATATCTCAAAACCCTAGTCTAGCTATAGAAATGCATTCATGGTTATTTAGTAGCGCTCCTAAACAAACAATCATGCAATCATACGTGGCGAATAAATAGTAGAACAAGACAATAATGATTTGATTGAAATGACAAAACCAATATATTAATGAAGTAACATGTTTATGATATCCGACTACATCCTTAACCAATATAGAGTGTTTAGCTACTCATGGATTTCTTAAAACCCATGAAAAATACTATGAAGAAAAAGAAAGCAAACCCTAGGTTCAATCGTGATGATCAAATCCAGAATCGCCAAGCCCTAGCTCTTCTTCTTCTCTTCCCAAAAGTATATGATATAAGATAATCCAAAAATTGTCTCTTAAATAGATTTCCCAATTGTAGTTGCGCCCGTGTAAAGACTTCACAAATGCTGCTATTGGGCTTGCGCAGATGGCAGAGGCCCAGCCCAGTTGATCTTGTCACTCAACTGTCAGTCACGTGGAACTGATAGTTATTCTACTTTTTAGTCTATCCTTCGAATCACGGACACTCATCTGGCCGTGAGTTTTCAAAGTCTCTGGATTTCTATTTTTCCGTTCAATATTTCACGGACACTTCTCCCTCAGTGAAAATATTTTTCCCTTGGATTTTCATCTTTTTCGGCAACAACTCACGGTCACCAGACCTTCCGTGAAAATGTTTTTCTTCTGAACTTTATTCCTCCCGCAAACCATTTTCACGTATACCAGGCCCTTCGTGAAATATAAAATCTTCTGAGTTTTTTAAATCCGGCCAACACTCCCGCGGATAGTTATCCCTTGGTGAAAAACTAAAACATCTGAGTTTTTGAAACTCCGTTCTCTGTTTTCTCCTTCACTCTCATCTCCGTGAAAAGACACTTCCCTGACTTTCACTAGCTCGAACCACCACTCAGTAAACTGCCCTGTATAATAATCAGCAATACAGCATCAGCTCTGCTCGGTCCCATTCTTTCTCGTTATTACTCTCAATCGATGCCAACAGTCAGCACTGCATAGCTCCATTCATTCTCCCTAAGTCATCAAACTCCGATCACAGTCAGCAGCTTCATATATCTGTATTATCACTGCCATCGACAACCACAGTTCAGCTCCCATCACCGAGCACTGCTAGTCCATCAACTGCTACCAAACTCTGCCCAGCATCATGATAATCATCAACAGCTCAGAACCAATATTCTGTCGAGACCCATTCAACCCAATGATTCCAGATTCAAGCTCCTTAGCTTTGCACCCATCGATAATCAACAGCACGACTCCATCTCTTGCCATTGCTGCCATCCACAGCAAAGCTCGACAAACCCAACGCCATTGAACTGCCACCAGATTCACACCATCTCCACTGAATCGAGCAATCTCTGAATATCACCATCGATCACTGCTCATTTCCGTTTCCGATCATCATGGCCACTATCTCTAACCTTCCCCGACTGGCAGCAACCCCATCCTCATCTTTATTCTTCATTGCTCTTAACAATCAATACCCATCTGTCTTCTCTCGATCTCAACTGCCATGCAGCAACAACTAATCTCCCATTCCTGAACCCATCGCTAGCTCGAGCTTCTATTTCTCAGTCGTGATCACCATCGATAATTATCGGACATGGCTGAACGTGATTGAGAATTCCATACAAGATGAAGGTGACTAGGCACCCGAACTGAAGATATGGGATGCCCTGACAATCAGCCCCTTAATAGCTTCATGCAGGTGGCTGCCCTGAGTAATTGTGACGCCTGCCTTTAACAATTCTGTTTGTCTCTTTCCAACTACATCGATTGGCTTCCAATGCTCGTAACTTCTTCATACAAGGTCGGAATGACCCCATTCTTTCGTCGTTGCTTCTGTCTTTTCGTCCTCTTCAAGATGATGTGAAGAAATCCCGGATTTGAACGAGTTCCACTTCCTTTTGGTTAAGATAACCTCAAACACCTAAGAAACTCAAAAACAAACAAAATCAAAGCATAATGATACAAAAACTACCAATAAAGCAAAGCATCTAAGTACCTAACTAGTGCAAATAATGCACCTATCACCTTCACGATGCACCATATTTGGCGCAATATTGGCACTAGTCCAATGTAGCTCTTACACAACGAAAACTTGAGATAAAGCTACATCTCAGGCCATGGCACATCTTTGAGCATGCGCCATGCTAAAAACACGGGGGGTTAAATCATTCACCCCTTTAAAGAATTTCGTCATTGAAATTCAAAACAAAACTATTGTGGAAAAACTCTTCGGTTTGGATTTCTTAGCAAAAGTCGCATACCAGATGCTCAGAATTCCTGCACTGTTTCTTCAGCTTGTCATGGAACATCAATTAGGACCTGAGCAAACGTCCCATACCGCGTAGTCAGGAATCCAAAAAGAGTCCACAATGTTACCAAGAATATCAATTTGGTCAGTTTCCAAAAGGATATCTCAACACGGTATATCCTAGCGAGCATCCCATACTACACGGTCAGGAATCCCAAAGTTCATAAGGTTGGTACCAAGAGTTTGGCACAAGTTTAACACGACCAACGACTTCTTTTTGTAGTACTGTGTGGAACAGGAATCCAGTTGCCTTACGTCCCAGATGGTCTACCGAGTTTCCACTCATAAGTGGGGTGTTAGTCAGCCTAATAAGCATGTTGCCAATGTGTGGGGATAATCAGTCCCATTATCTGTCTACCGTTCAGAACGGTCTTTCGGATTACCACTCGTAAGTGGGTCGCCACTTAGGCCTGAGACACTCACAGTACTTAAACAAGCTCAACTCGAAATGCAGGATAACTAGCATAGCAGTTATAAACTCTTTCTCACACAAAAGTTGGCTTACTCTCCAACGTTGGTTTTTATTATGAGGGAAAATACTTGCCGACAAGTCCACCCCGCACAGTCCCTAGAGTTATCTCGTAACTTGCTCTGATACTAACTGTGACGGACCAAAAAATTATTCCTAGCACGCCATGGCGCCAGGCCATAACTTCCTTGACGCGCCTCTCTGATGCTGCTTACCGAGCCTTAAATACTAAGCAAATACATGTTCATTTACCCTTGCAAGCATGCTCGTTTAGCATGACGCATCTAACTTAGCTTCCACACCGCCCCAACTTACCCCTCCCTATATATGTTTTAAGGACATTTTTACAACTTAAACCGGGGGACCACTTTTACACTCACCAATTCACATTTTTGAGGTGCTTGCTTCACTATTCATGGTCGTTGCCATGTATCTCTAAATAACCGGAAACGATGGCTATGTTTCCGTTCTGGCCCATAAGCCAACTTCAATATTGCGCTATAAATGTTGTGTTTTACCTCGGCCAGCCTGCTCTGGCATATTGCACCCTGTTGTGCAATATTGGCTCTAAGACAATTCCAATATTTACAGCCATGATAGTTGTACTCGGCCATCCTGCTCTGGCCTGATACATCATTGTGATGCGATATTGGCCATAAGCTAATGACCTGCGTAATATGTTATGTTAGCGCTACTATGCTCAAGGAGATCCTCCCAACTGGCCAGATGCACCATTTGGTGCCACATTGGCCTTTGGCCAATATACTTCACGTAATGCACCATCAGTGGTGCAGTATTGGCCCTAGGCCAATATGCCAAACATAATACGCCATTTTTGACGCGATATTGGCCTTTGGCCAATATTCCTTCACGATGCACCATACTTGGCTTAATATTGGCACTAGGCCAATATACCTCTTACGCAACGAAAATTTGAGATAAAGCTTCATCTCAGGCCATAGCGCATCTTTGAGCATGCGCCATGCTAAAAACACGGGGTGCTACAGAATAGGTCGTCTGCAAACATTAAGTGAGATATTAAAGAAGCCCATTTATTTACTCTATCTCTATTATAGAGAAAATTTTCTTTCATTTTACGGATCATCCAAGGTAGGTCCTGAATACATATAATAAACAAGTAAGGTAAGAGAGCATCCCTATCTCAGCCCTCTCCCACTCACAAAATGTCCTTCAGGAGTTCCAATTATAATGATAGAAAAGGAAATTGTAGTTTCACAATTCTGTTAGAGCAATGCTCGGTTGAAACCACAAGTTTTGCTATCTCAAGCTTGTTGTGAATGTTAGATGATCAAAACCATATCTTGATTTTTAGTTTATTAAGTCAAGTCTTTCACTAGGTTAGAATTTGGTAGTTGAGTATCAGACATCACCCTCGAAGACTGAAGATCGAAGAAGACATTTGGAGAACTTCTGTACCAGGTATGTGAAGACTGAACCATTTTACTTTAATCAGTATCTTACCAATGCATTCTATCTATTGAGACTATGTCCTATGACTTCTAGTATATTTACAAATAAGAAATTTCGAGTCAAGCATGTCTTGTTAAAAATCTCAAAATATGATTTGATAGGTGTCTAAAACATCTTCATATTTATCTATTGTTTATGCTTTCTTTGCTAAGTTTTCTTGTAAATTATGTATCTTATGTATGCTTTTGAGTGTTTAGGTACTTTGGAGTCATTTGGAACATAAGAAGAAGAAACAGGGCAAAAGTGTCATTTCAAGTGCAACTGTTGTTGGAGGCGAATTATTTCTCAGTATTTTCTTTTATTTCTTCATCTCTGTAAGAAAAGCATGTCGGCTTTAGTGATGCAAATATTTGTCTGAAAAGCATGGCAGCTTTAATGATGTAGAGAAATTGAAGAGAAGAAGTGGGTCTGAGAAATAAGAAACGGCTGCTGTTGGTGGAAAAATTCGAAGAAAAATAAAGCATTCATTTGGAGCAACAAGGGAAAAAATATCAAAGCAAAAGCAAGCGATATTGGAGCCGCTTAAGGTTGCACAAGAAGGAAGTGAAGACTAAACTGTCAGTTTCCCAAAACTGATAGTTGAGTTAAAGAGAATTAGGTTGTCGGTTATTTGGAACTAACAATCCAAACAAGTTAGGATGGCCTTTATCCTATTACTGGGGTGCATGTATCCAGTCACTTCCTACACAACCCTAAATTTCAGAGAGAAATAATTTCTCTTATCATTGCCTCATCTCTTTCGTACTCCACCTGAAACCAAGAGAAATGGCGGCACAGAGAGTTTACAGATCTAGTGATGATTCAGAGTCGAAATCTCAGGAAGATTATGTGCTGGTTCTGTGAATTGAGAAATGAACTAGAAGTTATCAGTATTGATCGTGTCACTGTTAAATAGAGAAGACAAGAAGGAGATTGAAGGATTGAATCTGAGCAGAGGGAATCGCTGGAAATGATCAAGATAAAGTCACAGAGACGGAATTGGTGATGAAATACAAGAAATTGATGGTGGAAACTAAGTTGGGTTGATCTCTGATTCAACTAATTTTGGGTGTAATATCACTGGTGGATGCTGTTAACTGTTAGATCTAGGTTTATTGTGGTTCGATTGAAGATTTATGGTCTAACATTAGTGTTCTTGGACCGAGCATTGGTTCTGTCCTGTGTAATGGCTTTAGCCTTGAGCCTTGTTGTTCAGTCAGATGTCTGACTGATGTTCTTTCTTGACTCAGTTAATCTGACTGAGTTGAGTTAACCTGAGTCGAATCAGTTTGACTCACTAAATCATTGACCAGTTGACCATTGACTTGACCTTTGATTGGACTTTGACTATAGGCGTTGACTGTTAGTTGACCCGTGACCGTCAGTTTGACCGTTAGTGATCGTTAGTTGACTCAGATGGACCGGACCTTAGGTTATTGGGTTTGTTTGGTGGACTTGGGTTTAGGACTAGTTATCCTATGTTGATGATTTGGACCCCTTATGGTCCGAATTATCTTTTGACTTCTTCTACAAATTTGTAGATATTCATAAGACTTAGCTAATAGACTATAGAACCAATCTAATTGAATTAGTAAATCTTAGATATGCTAAAGATAGAAAATAAAAGGTGTAGAGCCATAAATGGGCTTAGAACAATTAGATAGACTTGTATGATTCTTATGTGAGCCATTTTGGCTGGATTCTTAGAGTTCTTGTGTGATTAACAATTAGTCTTTATTAACAACCACTAGTACAAACTGACCCTTTTGCAACGCCAAATTGGCGTGTCCATAGGGGTCTAGACATGCCGTTTTGGTTTGGACTTGGCGTGGTTTATGCTCGAGTGGTTTTAGGTATGATGGCGTAGCTTTAGGTACTTTATAGCAATGCCGACCTTGCGTGTCTATTGCTGCCTGTAATAGACACGCCAAAACCCATAGGCGTTGCTATATAGTGTCCCAAAAACTTAAGTACTGGTACCCTGTAGACACTCGATTTATTGTTTTGGCGTGGCTATTTGGTTCACTGTAGCCACACAAATTGCTTTTGGCGTGGCTATTTGGTTCACTATAGACACGCACTTTGTTTTTTGGCGTAACCATTGGTTATCCGATAGACATGCCATATAGGTTTAACGTGGCTATATGTTATGTTTTAGCCACGCCAATTTCAATTACCTTCATCCATGTGGCTGTACTAGGAACCGTTGATTGTTTTTTAAGATGATGCAATATTGACCGTCAAATTAGATGCATCCTACATCGTCCACATGTAACGTTGTGAGCCGTTCATTGGATAACCTATAGACACGCCATATAGCGTGGCTACATGTGATGTTTAGCCACACCAATTTATAATTACCTTCATCCACGTGGCTGTATTAGGAACCGTTGATTTTTTTTTAAGATGATGCAATATTGACCGTCAAATTAGATGCATCCTA
>JAJJMB010007708.1:6245219-6257974 GCA_023531105.1 Papaver atlanticum
CGTCCACATGTAACGTTGTGAGCCGTTCATTGGATATCCTATAGACAGGCCATATAGCGTGGCTATATGTGATATTTAGCCACGCCAAATTATAATTACTTTCATCCACGTGGCTGTATTAGGAACCGTTGAATCCTTTTTAAGATGATGCAATATTGACCGTTAAATTAGATGCATCCTTCACCGTCCACATGTAACGTTGTGAGCCGTTCATTGGATATCCTATAGACACGCCATATAGCGTGGCTATATGTGATGTTTAGCCACGCCAATTTATATTTGTTTAACGTGGATATATGTTATGTTTAGCCATGCCAATTAATCTCGAATCTTGTATCTTACGCGTGGACGCCTCTAAGCCATTCATATATGACGCATCTTATATTTTAGAAACTTGTGGTTAAATCTGAAATTCATATTTGCCAAAAATTCATATTATTATTAATCACAGTAAAAAATATTGAGCTTTGGTCTAACAGTTTGCAAAAGAAAATATTAAAGAGCATTTATCCAAAAATTATCAGTTTTTCTTCAACTTTTTTGATGGTGGTGTCTCTGCATCCAATGGATCAGGTTGTGACATTCTCGACGCGCCAAACCTTGTTTTCCTGTGTTGGTATGCCTGATCTACACTTTGTATATATAACCTTCTCCACGCCTTTTTAGTCTTCTCAGTAAGCATTTTAGAGGCTGCATGACTCCCGGAATGTTGATTGACTTCTAGGTGCTCCTCATTCCGTTTATCATCTGCTAGGATGCTAGGTGTTCTTAGATCACTATCCAATTTCTTCTCAGAATCTAATATTGGTTCTGGTTGCTTATGAGGTTTTCCATGATGTGTAGTTTCCTGCAGCAAGAGATTAAATGTATTATATATATATTCTAAATCCAAGGCGAATTCGTCTGTCATGTGAATTCTCAACAAGAGATAGACAAAAGTCATTTTTCCAACAATGTAATAAAGCCAACTTCACTGAAGGCCGCACCATTTTTCACAACTGACACCCATAATAAAATACGTAACCAAATATCTTTATTCAGTAGATCAATTTTCTAATTTACACTGGCATTCATGTTCCATTTAGGTATTAATATATTTCTGTCTCGTACTTATTCTTTAATCAAACTGAATACACGATTTATGTAAAACAAAATATATATATATATATATACTTGATTAACAAAGCAAAAGAGCTAAGAAACTAACCTTTTCATCAGAGATGGTACAATTATCTTTCGGCCATGCCACAAAACTATCTTCAGCTGGTTCGGTTAACACGAACGATGGAACTATAACCTCCTGAATATTGAAAACATAACAGTGTTTAGGAAGATCTTCTCCATGTATTTTCTGGTTAGGCACCGTAGGTAAAATACTGCCTCTAGCAACGACGTTTCCCCTAGATCCATTCCAAAAGTCGTATTTTGCTTTCTGCAGAAATATGCGGCATATGAACATCATATAAAAAGAAGATGCTAGAATTAGCAATATATATTTATGAAAAAAAAAATCAAAAAAAACATACTCCATTAGATGTCTTAGCCAAAGGTTCTGTCATAGATGTGCACGACTTCTCTGGAGATATTGAAGGATTTGGTTGGGAATTACTGGTAGAGTTTTGCATAAGATTAGGAGACTGCTTCTTAGATCCATCAGAAGGGTTGCTACGTGCAGGAGACTTCCGTAGAGAAGTAGTTGGTTGGGAATTAATGGTAGGGTTCTGCAAAAGATTAAAAGAGTTAGTTACTTTTGAAAGTTACACATATTTCTATTTTTCTAGGTTCTCAAATTTACACTTGGATCGGTGATTCATATAATTGATATCATCTTTGTGTCTCATATATCCTTCGTAATTAATTAATACGAACTAGATAGACTGGTTTATGTATATTCGACTTACAAATCAAACAAGCCAAGCAACTAGCCTTCTTAGTAGGCTCGGTAAACTTAACACCATACTTTGGCCAAGGAATCGCTTTTCCAAGAGTTTGTCCTAATGTTTCCATACCAGCAAATCGTACGGGTAGACAGAAATTCGGTTTTATTACTTCCTCAATCGGGATTTTGTGGCAATCAACCTCCACCCCATCCTTTCCATGTAATTGTTGTTTTCCTATTAACAGAAAAGCTTTACCTATAGCAAGGACATTTGCCTTAGACAACTCGTCAAAAAGGTAGCACCTTCTACCCTGCGGAAATATATGACATATGAACATCTTCAAGCGAAAACTTCAAAACAAATTGAGATTTAAAATGCATGTAAAAATAAAACAGATACCGGAGAAACTGCTTTAGTTGTTGTGATCTCAGATTGGCTCTGACTAGGTGGAGCTTTTGATATCACATCCAGAGTATGTTTCCCCGAATTTTGTTGACTTACCTGCAGCAGTAGAGTAATATTCCATATTCGGGAAAAAAATATACCAAATTCCACAGTGAATTCGAAGACACAGCTGAATTGAATAGGTAACAAATATACAAGGTTCTCAAAAATACACCCTAGCATCCGTGATTCATATAGTAGTTGATAACATATTTGAGACTCATATGGTCTTAAGATCATGTAACTGGTTTAAAACACATACCTTCAGAACTTTTTCAGATATTGTAATACGAGATTGGATTCCGTTGAGTAGAGCTAGTGATTTCACAACCTCGCAATGATTTGGTTGACTTACCTATATCATAAAATTGAAATGAAAGTTGTACCTTATTTTTGCAGTGAAACCATTTAAGCACAATGCACAACTAACTCATAATCAAATAGCTAACCACATATCTCGTTCTATAAGGTTCTCTAAAATATACACTAACGCCTGTGATTCATATAGCTGATAGCATATTTGTCTCTAATATCAAACAATATATATATATATATATATATAACTGGTTTATGTAAAAACATATCCAATGATTTAATAAAGCAAACAATCCAAGCAACCAACCTTTTGATCCAAGATGGTTTGATTTAATGGCCAACAAATTTCAGCATCACCAACATCTTTTAAAGTTTTTATCCCAGATTTGCCAAAGGGTAATTTGATGGTTTCATTTAGTACTTCACTAAACCGGACGCTATAGCATGTAACTGAACCCATCACTCCTGTCTTCAATTTAAAGAATTCCGTCTTTTTAGAGTAAGCTCTACCAATGGAAACAATGTTGTCCTTTTCTCCAGACCAAAGTTTGCATCCTATGCCCTGCAGAAACACATGGCGCATGAGAGATAGTAAATGGAAGATTAAAAATTTAAATGTGTTGGAAAACCATACATCAATAGTTTCTTTTTCAGATGGCACATTCTGAGATTCCCCCATGGATGGAGGAGATGAAGACTTCTTTTTTGATACTAAAGACGCCGGGGATTCAGTAGAAACGGTCGGCGTTTTAGTACAAGGAGAGTCCCGCTTCGCGAACCCTTTCATGCTTTTAGATGACTTCTGCGGACCGGATTTCCCATGTTTTTTTTGAAGTTTCTTAACTGATTCTGGAGCTATCTTATTCTTAGATCGATTGGAGGCGTTGCTAGGTCCTGCATCCAGTGACTGTAGTTGAACACATTGTTAGAAAAAATTAGATACTGTCTGCCAATTTTTTTAAAAAGTTACACAATCTAATCAAAACTTTGTTCACTTACTTATCCTCCAGACTTGCTGATACTGGTGCCCAAAATGTTCGCAATGTCGATTCCTCGAGATATCAAGTTATCTGTTAATCTCTGATACGCAGTTTTAGTATACTCTAATTCTTTCTCCTTAGATTTCAGCTCTTCACGCAGTTCATCATTCTCTTTCGAGGCTTGTCTTGGTTTTCTTCCATTTTGAAAGTAAAGGGTTGCCGTCACTCCAAAGCCATCCCCCTTGACACGTCCACCCTTATCCGGTCCGATCGCAAGTATTAGGGCATCCTCGTTATGACCAACCTTTCGAGTTCCCTCTCGAATCATCTTCTGCGTCTCCTCCTGTTCAAATAATGTGTTAAATTCTGATTTAAACCTTGCGCACTTACTTTGCACTTACTTTGGTTAGAAACATGAGGACTGTAAAGTTTCTGTTTTCTCACAATTTCAGATGTCTTCTCCCTGACAAAATCGTCTGGTACAATTCCGTGTTTGTCTTCGCGTACTTTTTCCCACATGAAGCACCGGTCTTCAAGATCTTCTTCGGCAACATATCCCCTTTGGACCTAGTAGTTACCAGAAACAAGTATGGATTTACATCCGCACAGATATTAACTTTGTAAAACAGAAAACCAATTCTAATGTGACAAAATTACAGATTGGTGTAAGAGGAAACATCCCTATACCGTTATAAATTTCTGCGTATATGAGACACGCAACACAACATACAAAACAGAAGTATCTGATATGGCCGGTTTTACTGTGCAATGTATAATAAATAAGACAACATACTTACTAATTTTTCTTTTAATCCCGTGTATCCTCCTCATCCCGTCCGATGTGGGAACTTGGATTGTGATATTACCTCTTTTCCCTTCTCCGAATTTTCCTTGCAGAGGAAATATAAATAATTTCATTAATATGCTAGGATATACAATAAGAACGAAACACAAATTAGAAAAAGCAATGTGTATTCCATACCTTAAATTTGGGCGAATTTATTACATGATCAAGGAACTTGTCCCAGCTTTCTTGGTCCACTACCGTTCTGTACTTTTTGGGACAGTTCTTCGTTTGTCCGGTCTTTCCTCAAAGGGTTTTACATGATTGTTGTACAATTTCCTTCTGAAGTCCCGAAGTTGAACAGGTAGACGCTTCATGACCACTCCCTTCATCCAATGGGGCACCTCAAAACGAAGTTGTAATAACATCTAATGTATGTTAATCACAGACTCACAGTTAGACAACAAAAACGACGAATTGATAACCTCATATGCATACCAGAATTTCCTCCGACATATTTTATTTTGTTGTTTAAGGGACTTCCTTCCAACATAAATGTTTTATGCCAACCATATCACGGGCCTAATAGCCTAGGTAACTACTGAATTCAATTATATTATCACCAATAGGTCGGAACATTTTGTCAAAATTTTTATCCCTTTTTTTGGCATTAGATTCTGAGAAGTGTTTATGCAGCTTCAACATTCTTGTCATTCCCCTCTCTTTTTTGATCTCTTCTGTAGAGTCTTCTTGTTGTGGCTGCTTTTCTGCTTCTGAAGCTTTTTCCAATTCTATTTCTTCTACCACTTCGAGATCATTTTCAGAATCGTCTGACTCTGGAAATAACGGATGCAACATATGAAACCATGTGATGTTTAAGTAAAAACAAGTAAGTACAAGATTTCGAACATTACCTGTTAATTCTTCATATCTACCAGTGGTTATAAAATTTTCACCATCATCGTCATCTGATTGTACAATGTCATTATGAGTCTCATCTAACCCTATTGTGTCTTCATCAGAATCCCCCTCATCATCTAGTTCCATCCATTGGTCATTCTCTGGGGACACGTTGTAATCATCATCTTCTCCCATAACAAAAGTTGTGTAGGTACGCGCATCTCAGTTAGGAATTTGAGCTTATTTTGGAAAATATTAGCTAAACCTAACAGGATAGGCAACATGTGTAACACCTATTTTCTATTATATGAAAAGAAAACAAACATGAACTCATTGATGCATGTAACTTGAGGCTAAAACATCATTGCAACACACAAAATCTCCTAATGATTATTGTGTTATCCACAAAGCGAAAGGTACCGGTTAAACGGTCTTATATAACTTTTTGTTACAAAAGCCAAGAGCACTAAAGCACCACATAATGATTATCCATTTTTATCTTGAAGATGATAGTCAAATTGGCCAACCAGCAACATGGTATTATTAAAAGTGGCAACTTAAAATGCAGACATTACAGGCTCGCCAAGTAACAGAGACTCAAATGATTAAATCTTGAGAAGCCTTGTATATATATATATATATATATATATATATGATTGACACAACATCGTCGATCAAAGTAGAGTTATTAACTCTCAATCAAAATCCAACCCAAACAATAACAAAAACCCAAGAAAACAATTAGCATCGGTAAGTTTTTTTTTTTTTTTTTTTTGCAAAACCTAAGTAACTAGTAAAACCTAACTAAGTAACATGAAAGAAAGATCCTTACCTAAATCTTAAAATGGTTGATGCATGTAACTTAAGCCTAAAACATTATTGCTGTAACAAAATGAAATCACATCTCATCGTACAACCCGTGATTGTCATTAACTTGTTCTTTTATACAGCTGAATAAAAACCCTAATCATGCTTTAACTAGTAAACCTATAAGATCTAACATCTGATTCCATGAAATAAAAAAATAATATATCTAACACAAATTTAATATTCATTCGATAATGGGTTGTAAAAATATTACCAGCAACAAAGATCGAGTTTAAAGAGGTAGATTCCTTGTAAAGATTAGAGATAGTAATAGAATAAAAACCCTAATCATGCTTTAACTAGTAAACTTATAAGAAGTAATAGAATAAAAACCCTAATCATGCTTTAACTAGTAAACCTATAAGATCTAACATCTTATTCCATGAGATCAAACAAAAAATCTAACATCAATTTAATATTCATTCGATAATGGGTTGTAGAAATAATACCAACAACAACGATCGAGTCTGAAGAGGTAGGTTCCCTGTAAAGATTAGAGATAGTAATAGAATTATGATTTCATAGAGAGAATGAATCAAGTAATAAAAACTGAAAAAGTAGATCGAACTCATCTTTCTTTTTCTTTTTGGAATTTAACCAAACCATCAGGCGGGAATTGATTTTCCTTTTGAAATCATCCCGCCCAGTAAAATTCATTTTCATCACCCGCCAAACAAAAGATTTTTGGTGTTTTTCTTTTTTTATTTCCAAATTTTTGATGTGTAACCAATATGGTTAGTTTCCTTATTTTATGAGAGAATATATCGTAGACAGTTATGATAAAATTGTTTCCCAAAATTTTCGAAATTAGTTTCCTATCTCTAACCAACTCGACAAGAGGCTATAAAAAAAAATTACTTTCCTATTTCGAATAATGTTTTCCTTAATAATTTTAAGCTGGGTTGTCTCATGCATTATTCTTGGTTTATGGAGGAAACGTATGATTTTGAATTATTAGTGGCACCTATGTAGGAAACTTATTATTCTAATCATACAGTAAGCTACTAAAGATAAAGAAACTAAACCAATCCATTTTCATGTTCATCATTTCCAGAAAACATAAAAGTTCAACGTGAATCATTCATCACATAAATGTCAACCTATCTATCAGCGTAAAAAGCCTGCATCTAGTGCAGTACTTAAAAAATAAATACAACCACTACTGAAAACAAAATGGTCAGAAGAAATGCTTTATATTTAAAAATATGTAAACTAAAAGTTCACACATCAAAAACCCTGTTTAAAAATCAAATAACTTGTTAGATGAGTCTGGTTCTTTGTCAGATTAGTCTGGTTCCTCATTCTCATTCAAATCCACGCAAAGATCATTGTCATTAACATCGTCGTATAGCAGTACTTTACTTTCAATAGCACTTTACTTGTTCAAACTCATATTTTTGTTAAAAGTATTGGCAAGGAGATAATAAGATCAGACCTAAAGTGATAAATTGATTCTTATTGTTTACAGGGGGGAACAACTGTATTTTTCTACATTTCCTCCGTTCTTTCAGCTAATTATATTTATTTTTCCAAAAGAATGCACACCTCATAAATAAATAAATTTGCAAGAGTATATTGCATTATGTAAAGTCTGTGAACTTGTAAATAATTATCTGACTTATTTCATGATTCCAATACCTAAATAATAAAAGAATTCATAAACATCACCTTCTTCTAAATGACAAAATTAGCAAACGAAATGAAAACAACTTTCAAAGCGTCCACAAAAAGAAATCGATAAATCAAACCCTATCATCAAAAAAAACAAAAACATATCAAATGAACCATCCCCCATCTTCAAACAATTCTTCTCGCAATGATGAGGTGAACGTGATCACTCCAACCAGCAGGCTTGGACGCCTTGTCATCCTCAGATTTTCCATTTTCTGCTTCATCAGGCTCCACATGCTTGTTAAGATCATGCTTGTTAACTTTTGGATCCTCTGGCATATCCGGAACATCGGGATCTTCATCAATAATTTCAATAATAGAAGCAGGAACATCAACATTCACAGTAGGAACATCAGCATAAGCAGGAACATCAGCATTCTCAACACTACTGATTACAGCGTCCAGAGGAACACCAGGAATAACATCAGCATAAATAGGAACATAATCATTCTCAACACTACTGACAACAGAACTAATTACAGTGTCGAGAGGAACACCAGGAACAGTAGTTACTCCATCCACAGTAATGATAATCCTCAATTTACGAGGACCAGCCATCAGTCGAGGACATTTTTGGATCCTCTCGTCAGTTTCATCTCTACAGTCCCTCTTAGCAGAACTCATTGTCCTCTTAATACTCTATGTTAATTTTTTTCTATGCTTGGTGTAATTTATATATATTTCTAAGGAAAACCCTAATTTTTTAGGTTTTCCATCATTATCTTAAATCACCTATTCTTTGGTATTTACACCGAATATTGTAGCAATATAATGAGATATGGAATGAATATTTTCATGTTTATCTAATTTCCTTTTTAATCTAATATACATTATGAACATAACAAACTAAAATAAATCATGATCTCATGAGATATGGAATAAATATTTTCATATTTATCTAATTTCCTTTTTAATTTAATATACGATCTCTTAGGAAATACCCAAATAATTTTTCTACTTTTCAACTAATTACCTAGGTCGGTTGGGGTGGCCCGGCCGGCTGGACCATAGGTGTAACGCAAAAAAAAAAAAAAAAAAAAGGTTGGCTAGTTAAACAATGACTCAACATTTAGCAGAAACACTATCATGTTGATACACGAAATTGAATTTCAACATAGAAAAAAAATCCAAACACAAAAAAAAAAAACAAAAAAAAACACAACTATAAAAAAAAAAAAGCAACATAGATAACCCAAGGAATAAGTTGTACATTTCAGCATACAAAAAATCCAAATACCAAAAAAAAAAAAAAAACACACAACTACAAGAAAAAAAGCTACATAGATAAGCCAAGGAATGTGCTAGTGGCATGGACATCATGAGTACACGTTTCCGACTGTCCACCAAAATTCTTCAACGAGATAGCGCTCCTCATGTGAGGAATAATTGCAACCCTTGTTTCCCACGGTAGTGTCCCCCAAATTTCCATCCAAGTTCTGGTGAGTGTATTGTAACGCAATAAACGCCTATTCTGCCAAAATAAGAGGTCCTTGTTATTTACAAAGGCTATCGGGTTATAAGTCGGCCATTCATCCTCTTCAAAGAAAATGCTTATCTTATAATTCCAATTCCATTCCCCACCAGGTTCCCATGTATGAATATTTTCTTCGGAAATGGGAGACCATAAATCTATCCGGGGCAGATCAATCCCCTCACGGATGTAGTAAAATAAAATGCGAACTCCGAACATGACCATCCCAAGTGATGGGTAAGTATTTATCCAAAATTCATTCCCAGTAATATGATACGGGGGTGGCGAATGTTGATGGAACATCTCAGTGTCCAAATTGAAAGATATTATGACAACATCCTGCTGACAACAATCCTTCCAAAAAATACAACCATGTGCGTACATACCTGAATTCCGAAAAGTATAAGGAATCTCCCCTGCTATGTTCCTTCATCCCCTCTTGTCTCCTAGAGTGTGTATTTGAACTTTAGCATCCATGTGAATTCGAACTACCTTGTACTCATTGGTACGTTGACAGTAGACGAAACCCCCAATTATGTTGTATCGTGGATACCACGAAAGTACTGGATCTGGTGCAATTGGGATGCATAGTTGTGGAAGATGGAGGTGCTTACCAGTTTCTGGATTTATAATATATACAGGATCTTGTATGCCGTGGTGTGAAACATAAAAACATACCAGACCATTGCAAGATCCAACTATTGGGTGTAACATAGTCCAATCATCATGGGTTCCATCATTCGGGGCGTCGTGATTGTTGGCTGTTACGATCCGGCTGAAATCTTGCTCTCTATAAAAGAGTTGGGTAACTTTATCTTTCCCCATTCTTGGTGTGACACCAAAAAGGAATCCAGTTCTTTTGTCCCCAAGGATAGTATTTCATTCTTTGCATACACATTTGCTTGCTAAAACGCTTTCTGCAGTTTGGATGCGCTGAAGTATCTCGGTAGTTGTTGGGAATATATGTTTTAAAAACATTATTTATTTCCAATAAATTAGTGTCTCATTAAAAATGGCTTTAATATGAAAATTATTCTTCATCTTAAAGAATAAATTTGTTTTGAGTTAATGTCAAAAACCATTTTTTCTTGAATGAGTTAATGATGTTAATTAACATCTTAATAATGTTTTCATTTAAGATTATATTTATTTTGTTGGTTATTAAAAATCAGATTTTGATGAAAAAGAATAAGAAGAGTTTTAGAAGCCTTTTTTTTATTATGGAGAGCTTTTTTTATGTTTGAGTTTTAAAGAAAAATGAATTTGTGTGAGAAAGAAAAACAAGTGTGTGATCATCCTTGATATTTCTAAAAGTGTTTCTGAGCAAGAATGAAGTGTAGAAGTTTCACATCCTCTCATCATGCAAGAGTGATTGTGTAAGAGATTGAACTCGGCTGTTTTATCCTGGAGACGACGCGCAATTGAAGAACTACTTGCACAATCTTGGGCAGAGCCGCGAAATGTCTTAAAGAAAGCGACCTAGTCCGCGACTCAGCCATAACAATGTTTTGTTTGTTTTTTGTGATTATTTTGCAGGCATAATTCAGCAATTGTTCCAACAATTTTAAGACGTTTATTCTGCCACAGATATCAAAAGAAAACGATTGCTGAAACGCGATAAGTATCATTGTTTTATTTCATTTTATAGTACAATAATCGGTATAATTTTTCTTTGACGATTGAAAATGATGCTTGAAATTTTAGGTAACTTGATACCTAGAGTTAATTTTATGTTATGGACTAGGATTGTAAAATGGTTGATATCTTTTCATGAATTTTTAGCATAGAAAAATATTGATGAACATATACGAACATTTTTTACATGTTATAGAGTTTTATGTACATCTCTTTAACGAAAACGAATTGGGTCTTGAAATTTTAAAGGAGTATATTAGACACCATGAGGATCATCCCTGTAAAAAAATTCAGAATTTTTGGAGCCCGATAAGTATTTTTAAAGTATTTTAGAAAACTGCACAATGTATTTGAAAAAAATACTGACGGGCAGAAATTTAATCTTGATTGAATTCATTTTTCCTAATCTTTGTGTAGATAATTTGGATTTGTGTAAACTGAAATTTATAGATGAGGAGCTAATCTTCCAAACCCAATTTGAAGTTTTTCTTTTGGATTTTTAGTTTGAGAAATGTGGTGATTTCAAAATCGTTGTGTATGTTTGTTCAAAATATAAGACATCATACTTGAGATTGGAGAAATGTAATAAATTACATTAAAAATATTTTTGGATTTTTATTTTTTTATACCCTTGTTTTGGTTAATGAAAAAAAGAAGATTATTGTTAGAATCAAACTAATGCACCTCATATGTTTGATCACGTGCGTAATAAAAAGTTATAAGTATATGTATGATGTTATAACTATATAACTTTGAATCTTTGTTTGACAATTAAGAGAAACTTGGAGTACTATATTAGTTGATTTTCAAGTAATTATGTAAGTGCATACCTTACTTATTTTTTGGTTTCAAATGCTCACATGTACATGATTGTGACAGGTGAAAATTCACTTACTTGAGCAAGTTTTTATTTTCCAATGAAATAAAAATTGCGGGAGATTAATCGATGTGAGGAGCAATGTGGTTTATGATTTCTTTGTTGGTGCGCAAAGAATGGACAATGGTTTAGAACCAATTGAGCTTTAAAAGCAATTGAGGTATGTTTGATGAACTATTTGTAGTTATTGTAGTGATCAAATAATGAC
The DNA here is from genome assembly GCA_023531105.1 of Papaver atlanticum. Classification (NCBI taxonomy): domain Eukaryota; kingdom Viridiplantae; phylum Streptophyta; class Magnoliopsida; order Ranunculales; family Papaveraceae; genus Papaver; species Papaver atlanticum. The sequence goes on from JAJJMB010007708.1 coordinate 6,257,252, forward strand.
ATTCTAAATTGAATAAATTGATTGTTCAATCTTAGAATAAATTTTAGGGAAACAAGATATTGAGAATTATTATGTATGACAATAAACATGTGACTCATAAAAGTTTGGAACTTATGAGATGGAATTTTATACGAACCCAAAACCGAAATAATTAGAAACCTAGTCAAAACTAATGTGAATATCAACTCTCACCAAGAAATGAACATAAAATTGATTATGAATTTATTTGCTATTCTTGCATGGCATTGTAAGGATATCAAATGTTATTAACAACGCTTTTCAAGCTAAGTTAATGTGAATTGTGGATACGGTGAGAGGTTGGTATATATTGGTGTTTTACACCATGTTTGTTTTGATAGTTTATAGTTCAAAAGTTGAACCAAATCGTTTGAAAGAAAGTGGTGTTGAGATATACTCACATCACTAGGATTTTCGGTATTGGTACGATATCAAAGTTTACTTTGGGTAAAACAATCTTGTTAAAGATGTTCATACTTCCGAAATGAGAAAGAATTCTAGTTTCCGCCTATCTTGTTATTAACAAGATTGAGATTAGAAATTTGTTGAATTTGATCATTGCACCACCACAAATGATAGGTTATGGATAAAATGTTTGAATATAATATTACAATTTTATCATAACATGAATTGAATTTTGAATATTTGAAATATGAGTTTTTGTCATGCTTTTAAGAAATCAATGAGTTAGTGATGAATATGAGC